>JAMXBB010000008.1:55761969-56232168 GCA_024138015.1 Lumnitzera littorea
TTGCATTCATCACGCTTGCATTCATTATGTATGTAGATAGCTTGCTTGCATGTGTGATAATAATGGATGAAAACTTGCTTGACCGGTAGTGGTGAGGAATGAACTCACTGAGCTGTTTTATGCTCATTCCCCCTTAGTTTTCTTTGCAGGTTTACATACAATGGGATTGGGATATGTCTCGAGTGCAGAGTGCGAGATGAAGATATGTACATTAGTGTTAGGATTAGTTGAGATTTTTTTTATAGGTGATACATAAAAACTCTTTGTAGAAAATATTCATATGTTAGAATTTAATATAATTTAATTCTACGTGTAGTTTTATAATGTTGGTAATCCTGTCTTATTATTTGGTAAGGGATACCGATTCTCTGCGGTTCTGAGGAACTGTGGGATATCGAACATCCATAGTTATTTATAATTATATATTATGTCATGTTACAATAAATTAATTACTTGAGAATAATTAATCTTAGTGATTTATTATTTAAAGTCTTGCAATCTCTGACTTGCAAGACGGTTTTCATATCATGGGTGCACACATGTTATGAAAATTTTAGGTAATCCTACTAGGCCCCCTTTAGGGTCCTGACAAGCCAAGTTCCCAATTCCAAATATGCAATATATCTTTTATTCAATGTAAGAATTAAAGCATAGAAAGACCACATGTAAAGACCATGGTTTCAAACTTCTAGGGTGTAGTCATTTTAAATTATTTTTGGAAAAAACTTGAAGCCATTCAAGAAAGATATATAATTGTATCTTGCGGACCCACTCTTTATAGGATCCCTTGTAATATAAATACTAGGGCTTGTCATAGAATAAACAAGGAGAAAACTAGGAGAATAAAATAGAATATAGAATAAACTTTTCTCTTATTCATTAGTTTAGGGTTTTAGAAAAAGAGTTTTATTTTCTTTTCAAAATTCAACACTAAAAATAATAAAATCGATATTTGATCTTAAATCAAAGATTAAAACTCCTAAATAGGTTGTTTCATTCCTTTTAGTAAATTTTTTATTCATATATTGTCTAATCTATTATTTCTCTTTTGTGTTTAATTAATTTGTTTATTAGATTTTTAGATTATTAGTTTATGAATTGTGCTTAATGTTTGAAGTCTTTAATTCCCTAATCACAACAATATGTATTTTGATTTTATTGGAATACATGTTAATTATGATTGAGTTGCAAGACCTTTTCTAATTATTTTCTATGAATTGGATTATTTGGATTAAAGAGACATAACGTATGTTCTTTAATTCAATTAAGGTTTAGGAATAAGAGATGATTAATTTAGTTTATTTCTTATCTAGTAATAGAAGGGATAAATCAATTAATCTCGGGTGTTTGCTTCATGAGAAGGAATACTTAGTACTTAATTGCCTTAAACCTAAACCTATTAAAGTGAACCTTATTATCATAACTGGTATTCTAATTACTTAGATTGCAATTGAACCTTTAATGATGTTGAATGTCTCAATTTATTTCTTTTGTTAATTTAGATTTCTTTGGAATTTAATTATTTCATAAACTCTTTATTTCAATTGCCCAAATTTAGATAAGACTAGTACTAATAAAAATTAGACATCATTCCCTATGGATTCGACCTAGTTCTCACCAGTATTATTACTACATACGCGGCTTAGTGCACCTACTAGTAAAATATGCTTTTGTTATAAAAATAGTGTTACATAAAGTAAAGTGAGATTAAGAGTATTAGGAGTTCTCTACTTAAGGAATCTTCTTTATCTTCCATAAGGTGAAGCTCAAAAGGAGACTTCAAACTTTTGTTAAGTACTTCGCCATAGTCTTTCCCTTACTCTTGTATTTCCCTCTTACTTATTGTGCCACAAGCATGGAGTACGGGTGGATATCTAACTTCTCTACACTGAGGTCTTTTGTTATCTTTAGGCTAACGATGTGTGCTTCATACTTAGCCTCATTATTATTCGCTAGGAACTCGAACTTGAGTGCGTGTAAAACCTTGGTACCACAAGGCCCTTGTAAAGTCATACTTATTCCACTTCCGTACCCCTTCCACCCCCCCCCCCCCCCCCCCCCCCCCCCCCCCCCCCCCCTCTCTCTCTCTCTCTCTTAAGTGGAGGATCCATCAACGTAGAGGGTCTACATTGGTATATTTACATTTTTTGGTGCTTCCTCCTCTCTCACACATTCAATAACCAAGTCTACGAGAACTTGTGCCTTAGTAGCCTACCTTAGGCAAAATTGCACTTTATGAGCACTAAGCTCCAATGAACACATGGCCATGCAACCAAGGCATTTGGCTTTTGTAAGATGGTTCATAATGGCGAGTTAATGAGGATGATAATTAGGTAGGCTTACAAGTATAGCCTCAGCTTCCTTACAGTAATCACTATAACTAAAGAGAAATTTTGCCACCTGTATACACCTAGTCTCCAAGCCTTGCAAGATGTTGTTGATGTAGTAGATTAGCTTATCCTTACACATATCTACTTAGACAAGTATGGAGGATGGTGTCCGATCATTGACCACTAAGTACAGCTAAAGCTCTTCTTCGAGGATTGGCTTCAATAAGACGGTTTGACTTTCCTAAAACTGCTTGATCTTATTGAATGTAACTTGGGATTATTTGATCTAATTGAACTCTAATGGGTACTTCAAGAGCTTGAAGAACTCAACATATTTGTCAGCACTTTTAGACACAAAACAATTGAGCATAACAGCTCTGCTTGTAAGCTATTGAACTTCTTTGATGGTTCAAGGGGATTTCATGTCATGAACAAATTTTATCTTATCTAGGTTACCCTCGATGCTATACTCCATGACCATAAATCCAAGGAACTTGTCCATAATTACTCCATACATGGACATTTAGGGATTGGTCTTCAATTGATATTTACAGGGAGTCTCGAAGGTCTTGTGTAAGTCCTTGATATGGTCCTTCCTTTCCTTACTCTTGATGATCATATTGTTGATGTAGGCTTCGACATTTCATCCAAACTAGGGCTTGAAGATGGTTGTCACTAACCTTTGATATGTTGCCCTAGTGTTCTTTAGGTGGAAGGGCATGTCCTTTTAGTAATACGTTTTAAGTTGGTGATGAATGAGTTGTAGACCTTATATTTAGAGGCCATGCAGATATGGTTATAAGCATCCATAAAAGTAAGCATAGCATGGCTTGACATTGAATCGATGAGCTAGTTGATCTTAAGGAGGGGAAAACAATCCTTTAGTGTAGGCTTTGTTGAGATATGTATAATCAATGCACATATGTTATTTCCCCTTAGACTTTTTTAGAAGTACAGTATTCTGTAACTAAGTGGGATAGCACTCCTCCTTAATGAACCTAGCTTATTGCAGCTTTTACACCTCCTGCTTGATGCGACCTATTGCTCTAGTGAGAAATGTCATTCTTCTATTTGACAAGCCATACCTGAGGTTCAACATAAAGGTCGTGCATCATTTAAGGATGTCAATTATTCTTGTCAAGTCCTTTGGAGATGATGTGAACACATTAGTGTTGGTATAGAGGAAGTCGACAAGCTAGTCTCTTTCTTTTGTAGGTAGCTACACCCTTACTTATATGGTTAGCCGGGGACTATACCTGAGGTTTATTTCCTCAGTTTTCTCGAGTGGCTCTCCCCATAAGCCTACCTTTGCCTCAAGCCTTAATTCTATGTGCATCACATTATCTTGAAACTATGCCTTAAGGTAAAGGGATTTGGATATCTTATGGCTGCCCTATGCTTCACTAACTCCAATTAGCGTAGGGAACTTCTCCTTAAGGCACCTTTAACTAATCATCATGTCAAACTTTGTGATGCTCGATCGCTTAAAGTATGGCATTGTATAGGGTCTAGTAGTTAATGACCAAGAGATCGATCAATTATGTGGCAACATGCTTATCATTGCTCAGTCAAACTAAAAGGGTGATGAGCCCCTTGGTTAGCATAAGTTTATTGCCTCAAAGTTAGTAAGGCTATGTCAATATGGTTGTATGGCTCCTCAAGCTAATCTTTCATCTACTTGTACGCATGATAAAAAAGAATATCTATCTACCTACCGTTATCAACAAAAGTCTTAAGGACATCGAAGTACCTAATCTCTGCATCAATCACCAAAACGTCATTATACTAATGCTCAATGCCCTCCCTATCCTTGGTAGAGAAGGTGATTGTAGTATCAATCTTTTCCTTCTTACCTTGGATTAGAATGACTTCATGCTCGATTGATGAAGATGAGGTCTCTTCTCCTACTGTGAAGACTCGATTGTGTTGAATGGGCCCCTCCTTCCCCAGCGTTACTACTTATTGAGGAGGTCTTCTTACTGCTATTGTTGTTGTTATGGTTGCTCAATCCCTCGAAGTTGAGTAGGTGATTAGATATGGCTTCTCTCTTTGACAATGAGATGGTCGATATAACCTTTACATATAAAACCTTCGATGATGTTCCTTTGGTAGTGGTACTTATTGGTATTGTGGGAGAGTTGCCTCCTAACTTCATAAACCACCTTACCTAAAAGGCAGTTTAGGGGTATATAGTTCACATAGTTTGTAAACTGCTTTTGCCTCTCTTGGCATTTCTTCAAGGAGGTGGCTTGCTTGATGTCTCTTAGGTTAAGGCGATCCTTGATTGAGATGCCTCTTATGGCCTCTTCTTAGGCTATGTACTTTTCCACCACACACATGAATTTGTATAGTGACTTAGGGCGGTTAAGTGTGATGGCCTCGAATAGCTTCCCAATGGGGTCGACTTTGATGATGAGGGCTTAGAGTATGACCCTTGTATCAAATTTCAAGACTTATAGCTTGGCTCGGTTGAAATGCTCCAAGTAAGCTTAGAGTGTTTCATTAAGCCATTGCTTGATGTTGTACAATGTAGAGAAATCCCTATGCAATACCTTCGAGCAGAGAAAGTGTTATTAGAAATTCATTGCTAGCTTGTCAAAGAAGTTAATCAAGTTATTTGGCAAGGTGTTGAACTAAAGGAGTGCAGCCTATATTAGTGTATTAGGCAAGGCCTTACACGCAATTGCATCTAAGATGTTGTGGAGGCTTATTGTTGTGCAGAAGTGTACAAGGTGATCGTTGGGGTTGCCTGAACCATCATAACTTTTCTAGTGTAGGAGTCCGATACCTTATGGGAGCATCTCCTCGAGTACGACAAGCACGAAGGGGCTTCTCACTATACCTAGTTATGAAATATGAGCCAAGGAATTGGTTTTCTTTTGTTCTCACATGTTGGATGCATGATGAATATATTCATCCAACTCTTAGACATTTATATCTTTATGTAGCTTTTGGAAGCATCCTAGAGAAGGCTCCTTAGGCACTCTACTTATGCAAAATTGCTCACTTAGCATGTGCGCCTTGCTACTGTTGCTGTTTAATCCGTTACACTAGTCCTTAATAGGATGGCAATCGAGTTAAACCTACTCGACGTAAGGTTTACAATAGGCATTACACTTCATCTACTTAGTCTTGTAGATGAGTTGACCATCACTTCTTCCTAGTGTCATTTTTCTTATGCTTTTTTCAAAGTAGCTACTTTTCTATAGAGAGTAGTGTTTGATTCTTGAGTTCTGTAACTTCTTTCAATAATCTAGTGAAACATTACCCTAAGTTGCACCAACTCCAAAGCTAACTTAATTGGAGCTAGTGGAGTGGATAAGCATTATGGTGGTGGTGATGACCTATCATCATTAGCCTACTAAGATGCATAGGGATGCATACTCTTGCTTCTTATGATGTCTTAGGTAGATTTTCCATAACAGTAGGTATCAAATGATGACTATAAAAATCATGAAGATTAGTTAGATTGCTTCAAGTATGTGCTCCTTGCTCAATGAATGACCTACAAAAAACCCTCGATGGTTTTGTCTTCGAAGGCCTTTCAATAGTTGAGTTAGGAACGAGAGATTGGAAAGGGAGTAAGGAAGAGTGTTTATGTGTTTTAGAGAGGTTTTTAGGATTGTCTAAAGAATGTTCAGGTGCTTTTTAATCAAGTGTACTAAGAGAGGTGGAGGAAATCTGGTAACTTTAGCTTATTGTCCTAATTATAAGCAAAGGAGCTTATCTACTAAGGATACATGTCTTCTTGAGGTTTGGTTGTACATGTCGTCTATAGGAGACATATAAGGGAATGGAGGGAGATAGAATAACTCTATCACTTGGTTAATCGTGAACGTGCTAGTAGCTACATTTGAAACATGGGATGCTGATATGTCTAGGATTGCTAGGTGTGTTCATCGAACTATGGATATCAAAAGGCAATAAATGTGGAGAGAGAAAGAAGGGGAGACTATCACGACCCAACAATATCATTATTGTGATAGACTACTATGTACTACATAAAGATCTATGATCAAGCCCCTCATTGATCATAGGTTTTCTATACGATACATAAGACTCCTGACATATAAGATAAGTAATATCAAGCATGAAGACTAAAATTAACATTTAATTACAAAGGCACTAAAATTAGAGTGTAGAATCTCCTAATTCCATAACAAAAATATATTACAACATATTTTAAAGTCCTATAAAAGTCTGCATCAAGAAAATCTATCTATGGAATTAACTAAATAAGTAAATATATTTATAATTCACTATTACACAAAAATTCCCTCTTCTCTTCTTGGACACAAACCTGGTCTTAGCGTGAGACTCACCTTGGGCATTACCTGGATCAACAAAAAGATGATCCTATAACAAAGGAAATCTATTGGGCATAAGCTTACGCTTAGTGACTAAATCCCTTTGTTATGCCATACAAACAATATCATTTAAATGTACAACATATGAATGCATGAACAATTATAATGCCAACCAATATATGCAGTGACTTAGGAACTGCATGCAACTCAGAATTATGCCCCCTGTAGTTAGAGTTGGAGATAATTAACTGATACAAACCATCAAACAAGTCCTAACACCTAGGTTTTTATTCCACTTGTACCTATGTGCTCAAATCAACTTAAGTAAATATATAATATATACAAACATTACATTTTATATGGAAAATATACTTTCCTTTTTCAACAATCAAATTTTTAAGTCAAAATTCCCAAACTAGAGATGTAGTGACCTCTACAATCTACATCACACGCCTTAAGTAGAAGTCATGAGACACAACGTTTTGCTAAAGATTAGCATCCCATAGTACCTAATAAGCTTAACAGCTTAAGATAGAGACTTAATATTATAAATAGCACATTTACCTAATCCCAGCAAGAGGCCTCGCTCCTGTGAGCCCCTTTCCATCTTTCATGTGAGGTGACAGTCGGTATATTTATAATACAAATATGAGAAATGCATGACTCATTGAATTTATTAATTGAATATTTAATTCATTCAATTTCCATTGTGATCAAGCAAATTTCATTCCATACAATCCATGCATACTATTATCACAACAATTCACATTATTATCTCATTAGCAAGTTATGGCATTCAATGATAATACAGTACACATGTATTTCCCATATCCTACAAGCATTGAAGTTCATTATATAAATTCAAGTGCATCTATACTATAAGCAAAACTAAGCATGAAGTCATCAAGAATCACTCACTCAACCATGGTGGATCAGTCGTAGTAGTCTGAAGGTAGGTCATCTCTCATGGTCGAGTCCCTTGAACATTGCAAATATGATAAAGTTAAGAGTTTAAGACAAAGTTGAAATGCTAACCTAAAATTCTTTAAGTTATACATTTCAACTTAGTTTTGTATTTTTCTCGATTTTACTAAAAATTTTAATCTTGTATAGCTTTCTCGTTTTAAATCTGATTTTTATGATCTTATAATTGATTTTTATTGTTCTCAAGTGTACTTTAACATGGTGTGGTTAGATTTTCAACATGAGACAAGAAAATCTATCCATTGATCAAAACAGTAGCGATCCTCATGTTTTGGAACTCTTTTAGGCTTAGTTTGGTTATTGGGCTTTTTGTTATCTTAGGAAATCTTTTAGGCTTGGGCTTAAGACTTTATTCTAAACTTAAAACACTCTTCAAGGTTAGATTTCCGTCCTTGTCCTATGGCCTTAGTGCTATCAACATTTTCTTAGACTTTCATGTGGGCTTAAGTAGTTAAATGGGCTTATTTTTTTGTATAAATCAAGGTTAGTCATTTTGGTGGGCTTATAGAGTATTATGTGGGATTCTTATGGTTCTTAAAACAACTTTTCTTGAGTAATTTAGGTACAAGTCAGAAATTTGGTGAAGGCTCAACTTGGAGTTCTAAGCTGGTTTTGAATGTTTTGGGTTCAATTTTGAGTTTTAAGCTTTGTACACTTATGATACTTGCTTTGATTCATCTTTTTACTTTTTAGGCTCGGTTTTGAGTTTTAGGCTTTGTATACTTGTGATACTTGCTTTGGTTTGTCTTTTTATTTTGTTCACTTGGTTTTATCATATTTTTAAGTGACTTTTCTTATAGTTCCAGGTTTGGACAATTTGGTTCAAGGGTTACTAACTTGATTTTTCAACTTGTTTTATCATTTCCTTAGGTTTAGGTGTTAGATCATGAACTTATGCTACTTATATTCCAACTCCAACTTAACTTCTCTTCTATAAGGTGATTATTTAGCTTATGGACTACGTAAAAATGATAGATCACATACTTATCATAAACTCTATGCTATAGTTAACATCTCAAAAAGTTGGTTTCTTCATAAAAACTTCATGCAATGGATTTTCCTTTACCTAAAGCTAGATTTGAGCATATATAACCACATGAAGTAAAAAATAACATCTAAATACTATACATACTCTACACATCCAGCATGTTATCTCCTTTTCCATACACATATTTCATGATTTTCTCAACTTACAAACTTTTATTATAAGTGTTAGATATGTATCCTACAGCATACTAACTTTGCATGCTTATATTCCAACTTTCATGTGAGATTTATAAGCTTATTTCTTAAAGTAATCTAGTTATTTTATCACTTTATGTTCATGCCAATATCTTCATAAAAATATAGTCATCTAACATGTCATACTAGAGTACTTTAACAAAAAAAAAATAAACTTATTCGTTCTTAAAGCGTAAAAATAGGTGGTTATACAACTAAGAGTCCACTTTTGCTCTTTGCTTTCCTTTTCCTTTTTGCAAATTTCTTGTGTTTCACAACTTTGGAATATTAAGGTTGGTTTGGAGGGTTTCTAAGATTGCCTAAATTAACTTTTGATGGGGACAAGAGGAAGGCAACAAAACTAGTTTGTGCCATGAGTGTATGGGTGTAAAATGTGGCAACAAGTGGGGATTTTATAGGGTTAAGTTTCCTCTTTTAGTTTTTGTGTTCGAAATGTAGAAAAGGAAATGAAAGATGAGGGAAAAGGGAGAGAGTATGCCAGTTTGTTGTGTGTGTGAAGTGTAAATCCTACGAATTTAGCTTTCTAAGTATAGAAACAAACGTCTAAACGGTAGATGATTTCCCGAACTCAAAAGAGCCAGTAAGATTTAAAATCGATTAAAATCTCAATCTAAAACCTAAAGTGGATATGAAAAACCTTAAATCATCAATTGAACCTCTAACCGCATACGAAGACTCTAAAATCTCGAACCTCATCAAAACCCTAAGATAACAATCGAAGATTTAATCGCGTAAGAATAAATGAAACCCAAAATGTGTAAAAACATTAGAGATGATGCCTTAAAGTAATGAAAACCCTAAAACTATAACTTTAAGGATATAAAAACACTAATTTACCATGATATACCCTAAAACCCTAATTGATAATATAATGCTCATATTTTGCCATATCATTAGTAAAAGGTTAGAGATGACCCTCATTCATGCTTATATGATTCGAATCCTTAAGTAATCCATTAAAAACTAAGATAATGAGTCATATAATATATTTATCCCTTAAGTATGTGATTAGGATAGTCTCACTTAGAGTTAGGGTTATAGTTGAAGATTAGGTTACATGTAGTAAACTTTAATACTCAAATTAGTATTTTTTGCATTTGTTATACAAAGTAATTTATCAAATAAGATATATAAGCTATAAAGACCTAAAGCAAGACCTCATCAACTATATTTACTAATCAATTCATCAAATACCTCATTTCTTCTCATTTCCTTCATTTTTCCCTTAATTACTACATTATGTGCACAAAATTACACATACTTAAGGAAAGTTGACTAAGTCAACACATGTTGACCAAAGTCAAAGGGTTGACAA
Source organism: Lumnitzera littorea (assembly GCA_024138015.1). Lineage (NCBI taxonomy): Eukaryota > Viridiplantae > Streptophyta > Magnoliopsida > Myrtales > Combretaceae > Lumnitzera > Lumnitzera littorea. The sequence goes on from JAMXBB010000008.1 coordinate 55,772,148, forward strand.
AGTCAACACATGTTGACTAAAGTCAATACTTTGAAAAGTCAACAAAAGACATTAAGAGATAAGGAAAAATATTTTAACTTCATGATGGCTTTTCTTTTCTTTCTTTTTGATTTTTTTTCTTCTCCTTTTCTTCTCAATTGCCGTCCACATTTTCTCCTTCTAGGCCCTACCATTTGCCTTCTTCCATAATCAACACAAAACAAAAGAAACAAAACAAAAACAACCCCCCATTGCCGTAAGCTTTTTCTTCCCATTTCACTCTCATCACTCCTCCTTTTGCCTTCTTAATTCCAACACAATTAAAGGTATGTCTTTAAGTTGTTTTATGTTGCTTTATATTATTCATTAGTTAGTTAATTAGGTAGATTAGATAAGTAGTTATGTGTTTAGTGTTGTCTTGAAGAAAAGAGCACAAAGTTCTCCTCTTTAAGTATAGAAATCTAGGAATCATGAAGAAGAAGAAGGATATGCATGTGCATATGTCCTTAAGTATATGTATAAAAGGATATGCTAGAAGAATACATGTATAAATACCTTTGTACATAAGTATACAATATGTACATAACCTAAAATAAGGTATATACTAACTATACATACATATATCATGTCAAATATACCCTTAAAATACAAAAAAGAATGAAATTGTGAAGCTTTCTTAAGGGGGTAGATAAGGCATACGAAAATACGTATAAAAATATGTATGCCACCGTATGTGTATATAGGTATATGTATTAGTATATGTATAAGTACATAAGTATACATATTAGAATGTTATGAGTATAGGTAGGTATATAACATATATATATGTATAAGTACTTAATGACATATATATTTACATGTAATAAATGGATTACATAAGTCATGACATCATCTAAGCATTACATAAGCCATAACATCATCAATTGGTTACATAAGTGATGATGTAAGCATAGGTTTATAATAGAAGAAAAAATAAGATTACATAAGCACATAACATAGGTATATATATGTATTTAGAAGTCGAAAATCCTTTAAACCTTAATACACTTCCTAGATTGAATTAAATTTAATCAAGTATGTGGATTAGTAGCACTGATGTAAAATTTCCTAAGTGTAAGAATCAAATAGCTAATTCAATCATTAAATCCTAAACTAGGGCATAAACATAAGCAATAAGAATAATTAAACTTCAAAAAGATAAAATTTCAATAAATTTAGCTTACATTGTAAAACACGGGTCTTAACGTCCAAAACGGATATTACCGTGTGAACGTACGTTCGAAAACGATGAAAAACGACTATAAATTCGTAAATATTGAAAATAAAATGAAAAAGTTACGTACGATTAGCTATTAGGTTTAATCGAATAAGGGCTGATAGTAATTTAAGTAGAATTAGGTAGATAGATATCTAGAACCCTTAGTTGAGTCAACTACTTATTATCTCTGTTATCTCGTAATGATCAGGTGATCTCGACGAGGGCGAGGATCTCCCGATCGGTTATTACGACTAGAGCAAGTCGTCATAGTCAAGTGAGTACTCCCGATAACTCTATACTTGTTTGTGCTTGTAGTTAGTGCACTTAAATTGAATATCAATAACTTGATGCATGGGGTTTTGGGATATGCGTGTGCTTGATATTGATTGATTGGTATAAGAAATATTGTTAAATACGATAATTGATGATTTGATGGTATGATTGATTTTATATGATTTGGATGGTTTGTTGATATTGATTGATCGCCTTATAATTCGACCTAATTATATTTAGCTTATCTTAAATTAAAAAGATCATGCATTATCCATGCATCGCATTACTTATTCTGGCCGTCACTTCACGCGGTTGGTAATGAAGGGCCTTGGAGGGATGGATTCCCACATGATTTGATTAGTACCGTGCAGGAGCATGGGTACAACAAGACCCTACCCTTGGCTCGCGGGTTTTATTGGCGCCGGAGACGCTAACCGTGGGTGGCTGGGGGTCGCGTCTAGAGATCACCGCTGTAGGGTGTGAGTGTGAACTGCGAGGGTCACCTCACCGCTAGGCCTGGGACTTTGTGAACTATTGGATTTTTGGAAATGGAAATGTATTTTTGTGTAATACGGAATTCAAAGTTATGGGTAAAAAACCCAGGTGCTAGAGCTCGGTCGTGATTGGTGCCGATGAATCTCCAACCCTTATCTCGGAGAGTGTTAAAATCCGATATTATATGCAGTACTGATCAACTGCATATATTGTTTGGCGTTCTGTGTGTACATGCATTCATATGGTTGTAATAATTTGTTTGATAATTTGTTTGCCAGTATGGTAGGAGGGATAGCTCACTAAGCTCTTGTAGCTTATTCCCCAATAGTCTTTCTTTTGCAGGTTTACATACGATGGGATTGGGATAAGTCTCGAATGATGAGGGTGAGATGAAGATATGTACATTAGAGTTAAGATTAGTTGAGATCTTTATAGGTGATACATAACACTCTTTGTAGAAAATATTCACATGTTATTTACGTATTCGAGTTTTTATCGATAATGAATTTTTGAATTGAAAAACTAAGTTCATTTTTTAAATGTAAACTTAAATTCTTATTTCATTTAATCCTTACGAATGATCGAGAAGCACTCTTGATTGATTTACATGCTTGTTGAATAGTAAGGTTTATAGAGACTACAAGGTGGAAGCATTGTAGGCTTCAAGCCGTGTGTTGAATGCCTAGTGTGTGCTTGAGAGGACTAAGGTTGCTTTCTCTCAAGGAGTTAAGCCGAGCTCTCCAAGGGTCTTGATGTGTTTGAGGGAAACCAAGGTGCTCGGGGTAGCTCAAGTAGGTTATGCCAACATATGGATGGACCAGATAGGTCGAGGTGCTTTGGGAGGTCTCAAGCAAGTTGGAAAGCTAGGGTCTGAGTTCACTAGACAAGGTTGGCCTTTTCATCTCATGGTGTTGCTCAAGGGTTTTAGCTTGGGCCTAAAGTGACTTATCAATAGGTTGTATTTGCAATTTGGACTAGTTTAATCTCTCGCACAAATGGCTTTTAGCCTCGTAAAAGGAAGTTTAATGCATTAGCTGTTCACTTTGGACGAGAAAGGTTGGACAAATGCAATACCCACTTATCTATGTTTTCATAAGCTAGAAATGCGAGTTGCGATTTGAGATCATGACAGTGTAGTCTCTTCTTCATGTGTCCATTTGTCATGTAGCACAATATATGTTCATAATAATGTCTCATTTATCATGAGACAGATCTATAAAGAGCGTCATGTGTGTGTGTCTCAACAAAGAATATTTGCAATTACTACTCCAATCCACTATCTAATGCTCCACCCAGTTTTAATGTTTGCCCTAACAAATGGAAGATAAAAAGGCGAAACAGGGTGCTAAAAAAATGGCTTTCTTTAACTTAGTTGAGCAAGATTGAAACGGGTGCAAATGTATATCAGAAGACACATATTGTTGTTGAGATAATGGGTGGGCAATTTGGTGCGGTGCATTTTGAAATGACACCAAAATGGACCAGAAATGATCTAAACACTGAAAAAATATGGCTTCCAAATTGAGAGAAGTGGACGAACTTGTTTGACTAATATAAGTGGCAAGGATCCAACATTTGACAGCCACTGGAATTTGGCTGTCTGTCCTCAACGTTCTCCATGAGCTAGTACCATATGCCTCTGTTTCTTATTGAGGATATTCTCAAAGAAGCTTTCCATTTATGGATGGCTCTCATGGGTTGTACTTGGATCTCTGTTTGGTATGCCCCCAAGCACATAACATAGCATGCGGGGACTTGAGAGTAACTTTATTTACATTGCTGGCTTTTGTTGCGTAAAAGTACTTTTCAGTCCTTTCGTTCCCCATTGTAGATCCAATACACTAGAGTATCAGAGCGATTAGTACATGTATCCGCCCAGCTGGATCGTTAATAATTTTACGGGTGCGATGAGCAAGTCTTATGTGAATCTCAAGTCACCATGTTTTTATTGGCACATTCGCATTTGTAAACGTCAATAGTAGTGGTTTTATTTTCATTTACGGAATTCACATTAAGCGAAACTTCTTTTATCTTACTTAAAAAAAAAAAAATCCAGATTACTTAATTAAGTTAAGTTAGACTAATGTCTTAACTATTGAGATAGACTCTTATGGATTCTCACATAAATAATTCTAACTATTAGGTTCATTATCCGTTTTCATTCAAACCGAGAAGAGAAATTTCAATTTAAAAGATATATTTACTGCTTTTTCACCTATGTTGAAGCTAGTTACTCAAATTTCTTTCACTACTAACGGATATATTATAAAGAGACCAGCTACATATGCTCGCTCATCCGACCTTTTTCTGCTTTTTCTAATTAATTAGGAGATTAACCTTTGACTAACAAAGAAAGCCAGTTCCTGTATTTATATATGGGCCGTTCCAAATACCAGCAAAAATTTTATTGTTGTGCCGTCTTAGGTGGATTCCTCCAGCATGCACCATGGAGTTGACTCTTACCTGAGTTAGACATATTCATGATTGGCCAACAAATTAATAATTCTAGGGATCTCCGTCTAGCTAGCCAAGGCCGTAATCAGTATTGTTGGTCTTCCAACAAGATTGATCAAGTTGAAAAAAAAAAAAAAAAAGCCTATCTCCAGTTAATTCTATTAACGTATATAGATAATTTTATGACAAGAGAAGATAAAAAGGGGTTGAACTTCAAAAGAAGAGAGTAGAAAAATGGTAATAAGACACTTGCATTTTAATTTTACACCTTGCTTAATGAGAGACGAAGATTCCCCAGGAAAATAATAATGAAATAGACGAAGGGACCTATACACATCCTCCATTATATGTGTGCAAAGTTGTCAATGGTGGGTGTGACTCGGGGAATCGTCTTACCCCTCGTGTAAACGTGAAGCCTGTTCTTTTGGAGGCTAACCTGCAGATTATTACCCTCCTATAGACATGAAATATAGATTAGGGATTTGGACGCAGGCTATAATAGGCAAATTGGATGACCAAGACAACAGTATTTCGTGAGAATTAATTAAGAAAATGCAGATGCATGGCACCAACACCACAGAACTTACAAAACCTCTAACTTGCGAGTTTTGGAATCCAAGGAAAAGAACCTTCCTTCCCATAGGTCCCAAACTTTTCCCCAAACATGACCTTTTATGCCAATTTTTTCTCAAACCTGACACACACAACCACACACACACACACACACACACACACACATATATATATATATATATATATATATATATTGTCGTTGCAACTTTATGATAACTTGTATTAATCTCTGTTTTGTGGCCATCAATTTGGCGTTAAAAATAGCAAGCAAACGAATCCCACGGAACCAAAATCATGCGTTCCTTATTTAGGAATCCGTAATCATTTTCTTTTTTTTTAAAAAGAGCCCTATATAATAATTGTTTTTTAAACAAAAATTTAGGTTTGTTTTGTCCACTTGGTGGCTTATTTTTCAAATGCAAGATACTCCCTATAAATTACTTACAGCTAGGAAACTGTCAACATTAATATGCATTTCTTGATACTTAATCGATTTTAATTTCGGAAATCAAATACAAAATATGCAAGTTTAATCTTATGCACTTATATCTTGGTCAGAGCAAATGTATTCTTCCAGAAAATATACTCGTTGCACACAAACGTATTGCTGTGTACAAAACATATATATATATATATATATCTATATGTATGTATGTATGTATATTTAAAATTTATTATAGACCAATAATTACAGTGATTAGTTACTATTGAGTCAATATCAAGTGTTGAATACAGCAGAAATGACAGAGAATAGGACTATAGCACTCTAAGTCACCTAAAAAATGAAATAGTTTAGAAAGTAATACCGAAGGGAGAGAATAGTGAGTAACAAAATGGAATGACGCAACAGTTAAACACAATAAGATTCCAATATATGTTCACGACCTTCCCAATGAACGGCCTTGGCTTTTCTCTTATCTCCCCTTTATATTCGACTCCTTTCCTCCCCCTCCTCCTCACACATGCACTTTGGATCAAAATTGAAATGCCAATCCACTGTTGCCTACCAATGCCACCACCTCCTCCGCCCATATCCGTACCCGAAGCAAAGATCGAAAACAATTCACATTCTTTGGTTTTTGACGCTTCCATTCTTCAGCACCAACCTACCATACCCCAACAATTCATTTGGCCCAATGAAGAGCTGCCATCGATGCTAGATGCTCCTGCACTCGATGTCCCTTTGGTTGATTTAGGTAGCTTCTTGTCCGGAGACCCGGTCGCCGTCTCTCAAGCATCTTCTCAAGTCAATGAAGCGTGCAAGAAACATGGGTTCTTCCTTGTGGTGAATCATGGGATCGATCAGTGTCTTATTGATAAGGCTCATGAGCATATGAACTTGTTTTTCAATATGCAACTTTCTGATAAACAAAGGGCTCAACGAAAGGTTGGTGAATACTGTGGATATGCTAGTAGCTTCATTGGTAGATTCTCTTCCAAACTTCCATGGAAAGAGACCCTCTCCTTTCGCTATTCGGCCGAGGATCCTTCCGCCAAAAGTGTGGAGGAGTATTTCTCTAATGTTTTGGGAAAGGATTTTTACTATTTCGGGTAAGTCAATAAATAAAATATCATATCATGCATTTGTTAAGGTCCTATTTTGTGGATAATGTTTCTGTGGACTTCTTCTCGATGTTTATTATAGTTATCAAATATTATCGCATTAGCTTCAAGAAGTTGCGGACACTAATGTTTGGTGGTAGGAAGATAATGGAAGGCAATGGTAATCCGTCCAAATGTGGTGGTGGTTAGCAACTAGGAACGATACAAGTTGAAAATGCGAAAGATGATTTCCTCTTTTCCTAAATTGAAGTGAACTTCTTTATTTTCGATTAATATTTTCAATGATAGTTAAAAACCACTATTAACCATCACCTACTACCTTTGTCTTCTATTATTCGCGATCATTTAAAGGCATCAGTGGTCTTAAGCTCTTGACATTACTATCTTGATATTTGATAATTTTAAGATCTATTTGTAATAAACATCCAAAAAAAAAAAAAAAAAAAAATCGGAATCGGTTCTTGAGAAAAAAGAAAAGTAAATAATAACAACACACCGCTTTAACATCATATAAAATGGATTGACCAAACATTTTTGTTTGCTTGCTTCGTATTTTCTGGTTTTGTCTGATTTCAGCAAGGTTTATCAAGAATATTGTGAAGCAATGAGCAGTCTGTCCCTTGGAATAATGGAGCTCTTAGGGATGAGTCTTGGCATAGGGCGAGCATATTTCAGAGACTTCTTCCAAGGGAATGATTCCATAATGCGATTGAATTACTATCCGCCATGTCAAAAACCTGATCAGACTCTTGGAACCGGACCTCACTGTGATCCCACTTCCCTCACCATCCTTCACCAAGACCATGTCGGCGGCCTTCAGGTCCTCGTTGATCAGCAATGGCACTCTGTCCTCCCTAACCCCAATGCTTTGGTCGTAAACATCGGGGACACCTTCATGGTATGTGATCCAAACGCATACATAATCAATGTTTCTAAAGTAGTACAACTGAGAATCTGGTTTTGAATTTGAACTGGCAGGCTCTGTCAAATGGAATATACAAGAGCTGCTTGCATAGGGCGGTGGTGAATAATCAAACAGTGAGAAAATCTCTAGCATTCTTTCTTTGCCCGAGAAGAGATATGATGGTGACCCCACCAAAGGAATTGATCCAGATGCAAAATGCAAGGATATATCCAGACTTTAAATGGCCAACTTTTCTAGAGTTTACGCAGAAGCATTATAGAGCTGACGTGAAAACCCTTGATGCCTTCTTCAAGTGGCTCTCTGAGAGAACCACTTAGATGAGAGGATAGCTCGACATATATTTAAAATAGATTTATTCAGCCTATCTTTTATCTTTTTTGTTTAGTCGTCCTTGTCCTTGTGATGAGTGCTTCATCGAAATGTACCTACATAGTACAGTATATGTCCTTGCTACTAATCCCATTCACATAACGTGTTTGGTACATAAATAATGAGAATATCGATATGGTTTAATAATATGAATAGTATCTAATAAGCAGATTTGATTTCTTTTCCTTTTACTTAAAGTTGCTAAAGTTGCATGATAGTTACCTTTGAAAGAAAAAAAAAAAAAAAAGAAAGGGACATTCCATTTCTCATAAAGGAAAAAATAAAATAAGCCTCTCCAAATAATCAAAATTACAATAGCATCAAATTTATTAATATACACTTATAATTATTTCTTGGAGCTAATTTAACACCTGATTTAGACTTTTTATTGTTAATTTGATGGTCAGATAGTTAATACGAATCAAATTCAACAAGAATTAGCATAAATAATAACTTAAATTGTATATTGATATAAATAAAAGATTGACTCACTATTATATTTTAAGAGAAATCATACAATATAAATATTTTTCAAGGAATACAAGTATTCTAATTTAAAAATACATGACACTTTGTTATTCAGATGGTTTTCCAGTATATTATGTTAATTTATTTCTAAATAAAATAAAAGTTGCAATATATTGTCAAAACAAAATTATACTATGCCTTAGGTTGATGTGCGAAGCAATTAGCTACAAATACATGGTAAACATTACCATTCAATCTTTTTTCAAATATCTAATGCTTTATAATAAGAACCATTCAATCTTTTTTCAAATATCCAATGCTTTATAATAAGAAAGGGATCATTATACTAATGTTGAAAACGAATGTTAATTTATATGGGTTACCAAACATGTTAAGCATGATTCAATGCTTAATACATTGTAGTCATGTGATACTTTTAATGGAAGTTGTATATGATATCAGAATGGAACATCACTCTCTCTTCTCTCAAACTCACTATTGCTCTCTCCAATACCTCTTTTAAGGATTTTCCAATTATGTGTTGTGTGAAACCTTAATGCTTCGCCAATTCACTTATGTATGTAATACTCTCTATGCTTAGTAACCTCTTGATATTATCTGATATGTACAGCATGCTAACTTCAATCTTTCTTTGTTATGTTATGAGGGTTCGGTGACTTGAGTTCACCAAATACTTTAGAGGGATGAGGAAGGAGGAAGAGGACAGAGTCATCAAGAGGGTTCATCCCCTTTACGTATCATTTCCTTCCTCTTTTATACGTATTACAAATCTTGTTGTAGTTTGTTATTTCTATTTGTTCTTTTAGTTATAGTACCAGATATAAGTTGGATTTGTTAAATCTATTGTAACTCTAATAGCAAAACACTCATTTACATGCTAATGTCATTTAGCCATCTTGATTGTTTAACTATTCATCCTTTGGTTCTAACAATTTCCCCTGTCCTTTGGAAAGTAACCTTATCCCTAAGGTCATATGTTAGATAGACATCTTGAAATATATCCAAATCTTCCCATAAAGTGTCTCTTACAAGTAAACCCTTCCATTGAACCAAAAGCTGAGGCACCCATTGACCTTATTTCTATATTGCTCAAGAATTGGATGTCCCTATGACATATTCGGTGGAAGAGCCAAAGAGGGAATAATAGAACCCTTAGCTACTTTCAACAGTGAAACAAGAAAAACTTTATGTATCTTAGCTATGACTAGTAAGGCTAATTCATAAGCACAAAGCCCTATTTTCTTAATAATCTGAAAAGGGTCATAGTACTTTTGAGAAAGCTTGTGAAACCCACAAGTAAGAGAAATCTACTTATAGGGTTGAAGGTTGATGTAAACCACGTCTCTTACTTCAAAAGAAACATCAATCTTATTTCTATCAAAGTAAGACTTCATATGTTGCTAAGCCTAAAGCAAATTGTCCTTTAATAAGCAAAGGACTTCATCTCTATCTAATAATTCCTGTTCCATTGCTTCCATTTTAGTAGTGCCTTTTTATATAGGTAGGAATGTTAGGAGCTTTCCTTCCATACACCACCTCAAATGGTGTAACTAAGGCATCTTGATGAAAAGATGAATTATAGGTTAACCTATGGTAAAAAATGAATCGAATGTTAATGATGTTCCATCACATATCCTTACAAGTACTGTTGAATCACTCAATTAATCACCTCAGTCTACCCATCAAATTAAGGATGATAAGCAATACCAAAAGATAAATTTTGTGCCACTCGATTGAAATAATTCCTTCCAAAATTGACTAATAAAGATAAGGTCTTAATCAAAAACCACTAATCTAGTGAACCTATGTAACTTAATAATTATATGAAGGAAAAATGACGCTACTTTTGAAGAAGTAAAATTAGTCTTAAAGACATCAAGATGACAATACTTAGAGAGTCAATCCATAAGGACTAAAATAATTGAATATCCTTGTAACTTAGGTTGTGAAGTCACAAAATCCATTAAAATGTCCTCTCATATTTGATTAGGCATCAATAGAGGGAATAATAAACCTTGTAGACTCTTGGTACTATATTTGATTTGATGATATATAGCACAAGTTTAGACATAAGCTTCAACGTTGAATTTCATTCCCTCCCAATAGAATTCAAAAGCAAGATGTTTACTTGTCTTGAGCACCTCAAAATGGCTTGCTACTGAGATAGCATGGTACTCAAATAGAAGCTTCGAAACAAGCTTTGACATAGGCACTAAAAATGCTCTATCCTTGAAGAACAAAATCCCATTCTTCCATTGCAACTCCCATTTCAATCTTTTCCAACTTTGTAAATCAACAATTACTTGTTGAAGAGCAAGTAAATGATGACATTCCTCTTATAGTTCCTCTAACAAATGAAAATAAGGAAAAGAATAAGCCATGTAAGCCATATCATGTTGCCTTGAGAGGGAATCAGCTACTTTGTTATCTTAGCATGACTTGTAAACTATAGTGTAGTGATAGCCAAGCAATTTAGCCAAATATTTATGCTACTTTGGAGTTTGAATAACCTAATTTAAGAGTTCCTTTAAACTTCAATAATATATTTTTATATTGAAATGTGACCCCAACAAATCCACTCCTTGGATGGCTAAAAATTAGAAAGTTTCAACAAATTCCACTCCTTAAATTAGTAGTGGCACATTTACACAACATGGTTCATAAACTAACTTTTGCTCATTTCTAATCATTAATTGAAATCTGGGAGAAGACTTAATAGTCAAACCTAAATGTTTCATTAGCTTTCGTTGCACAAAATTTTGAGTGCTACCAAAGTCATCCAAAATATGAACTTATTGCTTATTAATAAGACCTTTAAATTTTAAAGTTTTAGGAACCATGTCACTAGAAAGGGCACAGTAACTAATGGAAAGAGATTCTTATCCCTTGGCAATCTATTGATGCTCAACTTCAACTGATTTATCGTACATAACATCTGAATCATCATCTTCCTCTTATATAAGTAACAACAATTTAGCTTTGCACATGTGTCCTCTGTAGTACTTCTCATCACAGTTATAGCATAGGCCTTTATTACTTCATGCTTGTAATTCCTTCTACGTCATTCTTTTGATTGGTAAAGTAAGCTTTAGTGAAGGTAATAGTAGTGGTAAAGTATAAGGTTAGGACGTAAATGATGTAAGGCATGGTAAAGGAAATGAAGGTTTAGAAAACTATGAAAGAGAAGGTTTAGAAGTGGAAAGAAATAGTTTCTTAAAAGAAAAAGGTTTAGTAAGTTTGGCTTCAAGCATTTTGGCAATTAAAACAGCTTGAGTAAGTGATTTAGGCTTAGCTAAAAGAACATCCCTATGAATATGCATCTTCAAACAAGAAATGAAATAACTAGTAATAAAGCTATTAGATAAACTAATTACCCTGTCAAGAGAGCTTCAAACTAAGACTAATATTCCTCAATTGAAGTTTGTTAAGTTAATTTCGCCAACAAGCCTTGAACATCCTTAAATTCTGATGGACCAAATCGACCCTCCAATGCTTCAATAAAATTCTACCATGAACTAATTTGGTGATTATGGTTCATCTATTGATAACAACATAATGCTCTATCTCCCATTGCAAAGGAGGCAATAGTACTCCTTTGCTCATCAAGAATCTGATGAAAATAAACAAAAAAAAAATTGATTTTCTTTGAAGATCCAAGCAATTGAATAATCACCATCAAACTTTGGCACCTCTAACTTAATTCCTTTGAGTAAATTATCATTACAAAGACCCTTAGAAGATGATGAATTCGAATTAACCAATGAAGGATCCATTGAATTATTTTGATTCCCCTCACACTTCTACATGATAAAATTTTGCAATTTTTCTAACTGTTATGAAAGTAAACAAAGTTGATCTTGCATCTCTTATTGCATTGTTGTTTGTTTAACATTTAAAGCTTCAATTTTCTTAGTAATGATTTGATTTCTTGTGAAGTTCATCATGATGAGAGCACTAATGTTAAGCCCAACACAATGCTTAATATACTGCAGTCGTGTGATACTTTCGATGGAAGTTGTGTATGATATCAGAATGTAATATCACTCACTCTCTCTTATCTTAAACTCTATATTGCTCTCTCCAATATCTCTCTTAGGGTTTTGCTAACTATGTATTATAGGAAACCCTAATGCTTCGCTAATCTACTCGTGTATGTAATACTCCCTATGTTTAGTTACCTATTGATATTATCTGATATGTACAGTATGCTAACTTTGATATTTCTTTGTTGTGTTACAAAGGTTTAGTGATTTGAGTTCACTAGGTCTTGATGGTCGAAAAATCATTCACTCGACCACTCAACTGCTGACATACCGAGTAACTCCATTTTCGACTAACACCAAGTAACATAGATCTATATTTGATTTGAATTTCAGGAAAGTTTTGCAAATATTTATCACTTGGCACAGTTATATTACATAACTACTTGCTATTCCTACATTTCAAGAATATATTTAATCGAGAGGTCTCTACGTATCCTAATAATCATGCGATTAACTGCTGCTTTAGACACTCAATATTCGTCTATAAATATGGAGACGAAACATTATAAGAGGGATTTGATAATTTACTATTACTCATTTAATCTCTTCTAACATTCACTTATTAACTTAGGCATTGGAATGACCACATCGGACTGGCCACAATACGTAGCCTTTTCTTTATTTGTAGGATCAAAGTCCTAATCCAAAATCACTTAACAACACCAAGTACTCCAAAAGGTTAAGGAAGGAGGAAGAGGATAGATTCATCATGAAGGTTCATACCCTTTACATATCATTTCCTTTCTCTTTTATACTTGTTACAAATCTTGTTATAATTTGCTATTTTTGTTTGTTCTTTTAGTTACAATACCAAATCTTAGTTGGATCTATTAGATCTATTATGACTCTAATAATAAAACACTCATTTACATGCTAAAGTCATTTAGCCATCTTGATTGTTTAACTATTTGTCCTTTGGTTGCAATAAAACACCTGTGAATTATACTTATACAGTAACAACAATCAACAAGTGGGTTTAAATTTGTTTAAAAAAGATTTGATTTTGGTAAAAAAAAAATAAAGGATTTGTTTAATTATGTGATGTTAGGAACCACTTTGTAATAGCTAAGCAAAAAGCATTAGTAAACCATGGTCATTGAATGTCCTCCTTAAGATGCCATAAAAAATTAAAATCCTTATCTTACATTAAGCATGCTGAACTTGCCTAACCTTTTCCATAGAGTACTAAGGGTGAGAAAAAAAAGATTGTCAAATCGAATCAATTTGCAAAATGAACCAAACTAAACCAAAAATGTGGCTTTTTCTATAATTTGGTTAAGAAAATTTTCAATTCGAATAAAATCGAATCAATCCATAAAATCGAACTGAATAGTTTTATTAAAAATATAATAATATTTTATTCACAGCTAAAGAATTTCTTTTGTTATAACATAACACCTAAAAAAATTTTTATTTTACATTTATTGAAATGTACACATATTGAATCATTAATTACCATAATATATAAATTATATATGCAGCTTGATTTAAATTTTATACTATATGTTATTATTATAAATAAAATTAACTATTAATAAGCATTTGAAAATTTTTAGTCAGATGAGTATTAACTCCATCAACTTCTATTATGACATTAATACTTATTATTCTTCATTAAATCCAATATTTTTTTACATGGATTACATGTTACGTAGATATGTTTTCCTAAACTAAAAGATATGGTTCAATTCATCAATCAAACCGAAATTTATTTTTTGATAAAATTCAACGAATTGATGTGGTATATTCATATCATAACATATGAACAGGAAGAATTAGCATTCTTACTTATTGATACTAGAACTCATAGGGAAGAAAAGAGACTAATGGATAGAATCAAATATGCAGTATTTGCCGACAAAAGTATTCGGTTATTGGGGAAAAATCAATATACTTCTAATGTCGAATCAGGATCCACTAGGACAGAAATAAAGCACTGGGTTGAACTCTTCTTTGGTGTCAAGGTAAAAGCTATGAATAGTCATCGACTCCCGGGAAAGGGTAGAAGAATGGGACCTATTATGGGACATACAATGCATTACAGACGTATGATCATTACGCTTCAACCGGGTTTGGAGGAAAAACCAAATAAAATTGAATCGTACCTATCTCTATTAGCTATATAATACCTAATCATATCTATTGGTATTAAACCCTGAATTAAGCCCTTACAACTTTTTTGTTTTCATAAAGGAAACCTTCTTCACTATTGGGAGGCTCTTCTCCTTTGCTATCTATAATCCAACTTCTATCATTGGGAGATCATATTTGACTCATGGGATTCACTATCTTTAGTGCCTTTACTCATCTCTTCAGAAAAAACTTTTCATATGCTCTTATGTTATTCAATAAAATTGAATCTATCTTCTTCATAGGTAAATTGTTATCTATACTTCATTCAATTTGTAGAAAGTAGCGGTCGATTGCACTCCTCCTCCATCCACTACCCCTTTTTCCTTCATTTGAATCTGTCACTTTCTTTTTGTTAAGGGATTTGCAAGAGAAGATGAAGGGTCCATTTCCATGTTGTTCAATTGAAATAGCCCCCTTTATCATATTTTAACAATTTAATGGATTACTAGATCCATCCTCTTTTCTTCAACCATAAGTTAACCTCACTTTCGAAAAAGAAAAAAGAAGGGCTTCCCAACTTTGTCAAGAGAAACATAATGGAGTAGGCAGAAAAAGAAAAAAAAAATAGGGAGAAGAACCTAACCATTTTCATACTCAAATTGAGCAATGGAGGCACTAATACGAATTACCATAATTACATAACAATCACATCTCAGCTACTTAAATATTGCATTGTTCTTCATTGAATACGATTGTCTTATATCATAACAAATTTTAATCTTTCAGTTAATAATCGTATAATCTCTTAATTCGAGATTCGTAATAGTACCTTGTTACTTCCTTAACCATTTATTAGGAGGCAGCATATATATTAAAGCCCAGCCTAATGCTTAATATACTATAGTCACATGAAACTTTCGATGAAAGTCATATATGATATCAAAATGTAACATACTCTCTCTCTCTTCTCTCAAACTCTTTATTGCTCTCTCCAATATCTCTCTTAGGGTTTTGCCAACTATGTGTTGTGCGAAACCCTGACACCTCGCCAATCTACTCATGTATGTAATACTCTCTATGTTTAGTTACCTCTTGATATTATCTGATATGTACAGTACACTAACTTTGATCTTTCTTTGTTGTGTCAACGAGGGTTTGGTGATTCAAGTTCACCAACTACTCTAAAAGGTTAAGGAAGGAGGAAGAGAACATATTTATCAAGAGGGTTTCATACTCTTTATGTATCATTTCTTTTCTTTTTTATACTTATTACAGATCTTGTTGTATTTTGTTATTTTTGTTTGTTCTTTTATTTACAGTACCATATCTTAGTTGGATTTGTTGGATCTATTGTGACTCTAATAGTAAAACACTCATTTACATGCTAAAGTCATTTAGACATCTTGATTGTTTAATTGTTTGTCCTTTGGTTGTAACAATATATCTCAATGGAATTCAATACATTATCATATATCTACAATTTTGCAATTTCCCATTCGCTTTTTTACTTGGCACGCAGTTCTTTAAATCAAATTAAGATGGTGAAGAAAAAGAAAATTCTTTCAATAAGAGAAAGAATTTTACAAACAAATGGTAGTAAGATCATTTTGTATATTGCAGATGATCGAGCACTATGTTGAATAAACTTCAATATATCTTTCTTGTACATCATATGCTAAGTTCTTTTAGTTTTCACTGAATTGAAAGCAATAAGGTTATCACTTAAGGGCCTTCTTTGTTCGGCCTAAAGTTCTAAGGACTCCTCCTGTCCTGTCCGTTGACTTTTACGACATGAAGTTTTGTTTTTTTTGGGCTGACATTGCACCACAAGAAATACAAATTGACCTTGAGTTTTCAACAGTTATTGTCAATTTTTTTAACAAAAATATCAAAAGTTGACTTTTGGCATTGATAGACAATCATCTCGCAGTTTTGTTAAATGCAAATTTGGGATATGACTTATGTGGGATTGGTGTAGCATTTGATATGTTGCAGATTTGCAAAAGTCAATTCTGACATCCAAAACATCATTTCTTGCGAAAACGTTCGTTCTTAGAATATATAAATTGAACTAAACAAACAGCAGACAAAAAGACATCTCAAAATGTTGAACTGTGATCCATTAGTTTTATGAATAGTATTTTATTTGGTTTGTCATTTCAAACAGCTCATTTAGACATTGGTGGGCACTTAATGGAACTAAAGTGGAGCAAATGCTAAACTAAATTCAATCAATTCTTTTTTTTTATTTTTAAGTAGCTTTTGGTTATCATTTCGGCTTAGAATATGACTTAAAGTTTATGGGCACCGAAGCATGTTGTATTATTTGTTCGTTTTTAATCATTTTATAGATTAAACCAAATGGTCATTTGTTTGCTAAACTAAAATATGGAACCGAGCAATCAATTAACCTGTAAGGACAAGTCATCGGAAACTTAACTAGTTATACTAAAATTGCTACTCGAAAAATTGTATCCCCGTAGCGAAAAAAAAAAAGAAAAAGAAAGAAAAAAACAACCCTCATTGTCTTATCCTTTCTTATTGATAAAACTAGTAAAGAGCCACAATGTGCTAGTTTCAATTTAAAACACATTTATATTAATAAAAATAATATATTTACACAAACGATTATTGTAATAAATTCAGATTTATGATTACGTGAATGCAATTATTTAATAATATAAATATATTTTATATGTGGTAATTTATGCCCTGATTGATATTACATGAAATTTTATAATATTTAAAAATAAAAGTGATAATCATTTGAGCTATAAAATACAAATCTTTTACCCAGAGTTGTATTATTTTATATGTAATTATGGAAAGGTCACAACTTTTTTACCAATACCCTTCTATATATAAGAGATATGTTGCTTGAGAAATGAGAGAAGAAGTATATATACTATAAAACATTAAAGAGTATTGTTGATAAAAAGATACCAACAATAATAACTTTATGAAGAAGAACAAAATAATGTAAAAAAAAAAATGAATAAATGTTAAGAATCGTCTAGATAAGATTTAGTGATTACTTCCTACATGCATAGGTAGATATTTATGCTATATTAAAAGGCAATAGTAACATGTTGAACTTTTTGTGAAATGTAAGGATATGAAAAAGTAGTATAGCAAGGGTATAATAAAATAAAAATCTTCAAAAAGGAAAACAACAACAACAATAGTAAAAACAAAAAAGTTATTTTTTTCTTTTATGATATATGATATTTTGTTAGCATATCATCATTTAGTACTTGCCTCATTATTTTTTCATTAGAATGCATCTATATGGCTTTTTCATTTTTTAAATATATTTACATTAAACCTATCTTTTATTTTAAAAAATTCCAAATTAGCCTTTTAATACCAAAACATACATTAGTGAGAAAAGAAACATGTTATAGTATGGTTTTTAAATTTTCCAAATCTGTCTTTACCTTTTTAAATTTTCCAAATCTATTTTTTTAACTCTATATTTGCATTTACATTGGTTTTTAAATGTGATAGTATCATATATCTTATAGGCTACATAAAATACACAATTATTATGCTTTTATTTATAATCCAATTGGTACGATACATTAATGTAAATAGAGTATATGTGATTGTGTATTCACTTGATTACTACCAACGCTTATAATCAAGCAGTTATAAGATTTTCAATAAGATGTGAAGTGTCATTACAATTTGAATAAAATGTTCAATGTATGAGATATTCAATTAGGTGGCTGGATTAGTGTGAGGAAGCATTTCAGGAGTTAAAAGAAATTCCTTTCCACACCTCCAATACTTTTTAAGCCTGTTGATGGATAGGTCCTGCATTTGTATTTGTCAACTAGTGACCAAACACTTTCATCCATGCTTGTTCAAGCAAATGGACTTAAGTCTTAAATATTGTGTTGAGTTAGAGATATTATATTTTGTTATGTTTAATATTATTGATTAAAAATTTTTATAAAATGGATACAATATTTTTTAAGCCATATCCTGTATGGTGTATAAGCTCTAAAATCCAAGGTGGTACATAAGTGAACCCTATGCCTTAGCTTATGGTAGTATGTTTTAAGAAACTAAGATTAAGACCCACCTTATAACTTTCAATATGCATCTAAAATATAATAGTAGGTTTTATAAATCAAATTCTTATAGAGTTATCTGCTTACCTCTAATAATTCAACATCCAAAAGACAGCATTTAAGTTGCAAAAAAATACATCAAAATGTAGCCTCCTTCTTTTTTTTTTTTTTCTCCCCCTCTTTTTTCACTCAAATGTGGTTTATCTTTGATCTCTCATTCTTCTTTACTCGCATTCAATTTGTTGTGTTCATCTTCCAACTTGCATTCCTTTTCCTCATTTGGACACTAGTTATAATAAAATCAAGTGCAAGGCCATTTTCCCTGGCACAACGTGCAAAATCTTTTGGATAGTTTATACGCACAAAAATCAGTGTACCATTTTCCAGGTGAACATATTTTTTAAAGAAACCTATGACAGCTTTCAGTAGGTATCAGTAAAAAAAAATGAAGTTTTGGATTATCGTATATGTAGATGCATGAAACAGACACGAACAAGTTCCAACACATCACATCATCTCGTAAACTTCATCTGAAAATCTAATATGGTATCGAATAATTTATTATATGAAGAAATAGACGCCATCCTTCTTCGCACGAGCAAGTAATCTACGACAGAAGAAACAACATGACTACAAATGAAAATGTACTGTTTCCACGACAGGCTTTCATCTTTTCTAGTGTCATTGGTAAACCAAATGTCCTTTTCGGCAATTCATACCTCTTTTGCTCTTGGCACCAGCTATCTAAGTTTGGAGAGCATTGCATTAACTTATATAGACATTCTAAGATATGTTTATATGCAAGAAATATTACCGTGAAAATGACTTTTTGCTAGCGGCAAATGCTATATGAAATTTGTTAATGTAGAGCATTTGAAATAACAAAAAATTGAAACAGTCCAACACGCCATTATCTATTTCATTTGTCAGTTATCCAGACAATTCTCCTGCCACTGAATAGGTTATATGTTTCGAAGGTCATATGCCATATTCCAAATTGGGTCCTGTTTGCAGCGATTTATGGTACACAAGTTTAAGCACCAAGGTGGAAAAAGAAAAAAATTCACTGCTTTTGGAACACTCATTATAATATTTTCATTGATTGAAGTTCTTTATAAACATTTCATTTTAGTCATTAGTAGATGCTTTTGGAACAGTCATTATAATATTTTTCATTGCAAGTTAACCATTAATTGGACCATCTCATCTAATTAAAGAATTCACTAGACGTGTTAGAGCATCAGCCACGACATTTGTGACTAGATAATCCACTGCTATAAGCTTCCCTAACCATCAGCTCACACATGAAACAATTCTAAATGCACAGCCTTCTTTCCTTCAAGAGATAGCCATCCTTGACATAGTATCCTCCAACAACAACTCCATCTCTATACCATTCGAGGATAGGGCCCAAATGAGGATCATGAGCATACTACTCAATAATGAGGGAGAATCCTAATAATTTTGTCTGCAAGGTGGTCAATAAGGTTTGTCAATGTATTAGAGCGTTAGCCACCACATTTGTGATTCCCTTCTTGTGTCGAATTACGTACGAAAATCCTTCTATAAACTCTAACCACTTAGCTTGCTTCTTCAAGAGTTTGTCTTGACTTCCAAGATACTTTAGAGACTCCAGGTCTGTGTAAATAATAAACTCCCATAGTAGCAAATGGTTTTGTTAAACAGTAAGAGCTCGAAAAAGAGAGTATAACTCTTTCTTGTACGCAAAGTAATTCAGGGTAACACCACTTAGCTTCTTACTGTGGTAAGTGACGGATCGTCATTGTTGCATCAAAACAATACTAATTTCAATGCATGACACATTACACTCTAATTCAAAGGGTTTGTCAAAATCTAGTAGAGATAGGATAGGAGCAAAGGTGAGCCTCTTCTTGATCTTCCTGAAGCTCTATTTAGCTTAGTCATTCCATTTAAGCCCATCAGTCTTCTATGTCATCTTGGTCAAGGGGATAGTTATGGTACTGAAGTTTTTAATGAATTGCCTATAGAAAGAAGTAAGGCCATGAAAACTTCGAACTTGAGCAATACTTTTCAGTGTCGGCTATTCCAAAATAGCTCAGATCTTTTCCTTATTTGCTTGGATTCCTTCCCCTGACACTACAAACCTAAGAAAAATCACTTCATTTTGGCAGAATGTACATTTCTTCAAATTTCCGTATAACTTCTCGATTCACAAAATGTCAAAAACTGCTCAAAGATGTTGAACACGGTTGTTCTGGTTGGCATTGTATACCAATATGTTATCAAAGTATACAACTACAAATGTGCTTGGCTTGTTAATAAGTTTGAACAACATAACCAACCATTCGTAGAGACCATACGTAGTCTTGAAGGTAGTCTTCCACTTATCACCCAATATCATGCAAACTTGGTAGTAGCCACTTCATAGATTAATCTTTGAAAATAATCTGGTGCCATAAAGTTCATCTAACATGCCATCGAACCTCAATATCAGGTACCTGTATTTGACGATGATTTGATTAATTACTTAGTTGTCAATGCACATGCACTATAAATTATCCTTCTTAGGGACAAGTAAAGCTAATACAACATAAGGGCTCATGCTCTTCGTCACATATCCTCGTTCTATGAGTTCATCCACCTGTCTTTTCAACTTAGTAGCTTGCTCAAGGTTCATTTTGTATGCAAGTTAATTCAGTAGGGCAATGCCTAGTTGTAGATCAATACAATACTTTAAACCTCAAATTGGAGGTAGTTCTTTAGGTAGTTCCTAAGGAAACAAATCAGAAAACTCATTTATCAATCTTCAGATTTTGTTTGGAACATCCTTTATATCTCTCATCTCTAGCTTCTAATCAATAGAAACATAGGCTCTTTGGCCTTCTTAGTAGTTTGGAGCTCCCTTGAGCTCATCACTAAGGCTTTCTTTTTACTAGCTTAGGTTAGCTGATTATGGGTCTCGTTTACTTGGGATAGGGTCATGGGTTGCAATACAATCTTCTTTTCATCTTTAACAAAGGCATAGGTGTTCTTATACCTATCATGAGTAACACATCGGTCGAATAACCAAGGTCTCCCAAGTAATAGATGTGAAGCTCCCATGCGCATACTACCTCATCCCTGTATAGATTTCCAATGCTGAACGATATGGTTACTTATTCGGTCACATGCAAAGCACCCTTATCATGAAACCAATATAACTTATAAGGTCCGGCATGCTTTGAGGTCGACAAACCTAACTTCTACATGAAAGACTGTACAACCACATTAGTACAGCTTCCTTTATCTACTATGATGGTATACAATTGTTCTTTGATGGTACACTTGATATGGAATAAATTTTCCCTCTAATCTTCCTCGAAGCTTGGTAAAGGACTCAATACTCATCTTAATACTAGAGTCATTACTTCTCCTAAGTTGGCATAGACATAGGTCTCCTCTTCCTCCTCGACTTCGGCTTTTCTAACATCCTTCTCCTCCTCAAGCTCATTCTCATTAGTGTTATTCACTACATCTCCTTAGAGCACCATAACACGTCAATTTGAACACTCAACAACCATATATTTAAAGCTTAAGCATTTAAAGTACTTCACCTCTCTAGTCTTCTATCTAAAGATTTGCCCTCTCTTATATGTTCTTGGGGTCAGCCTAGCCTAGAATCTGCTCAGCTGTCCTGCTCACCCATCATATTTGACCCTACTAACCTACTGGACTATTGTTAGGATGGTCATTCCTTTACTCGGTTCGGTTCAAACAAGTCTGTACGTAACAGGGGTTTAGGAGAATGTTGGCCTAGGTTGACTTAGAGTACTTCTCTACTTTTTGACCCTCCACGGTATCTTAATCACCTCTTCCAAGGTAAAAAACCTCTAAATTTCCATAATGTTGCAAATCTTATATTTGAGCCCAGAAATGAATCTTGATACTATGTGAGCCTCTAGCACCTCAACGTTAGCTTGGATCATAAGTATTTGGAGCTCTCTTACATAGTCATCAACAAATCGGCCTCCTTGGCGAAGTTCCTGTAACTTTACAAAGGTATCTTGCAAGTAGGTCTTTGGCATAAATCTCTCCCTTAACAACCTTTTCATCTCATCCTAGGTCCTTGCTCCTCATCTTCCATCCCTTGCTTTAGCTATATTCAGATTCTTTCACCACATTGTAATATACCCAAAGATCTAAAGTGTAGCAAGACAAACCTTGACATCATCTATATACCCCTAACAATCAAATACCTTCTCAACCTTCTCTTCCCATTCTATGTATTCATCTACATCTTCACTTCTATTAAAAGATAAGATTTGGACCTTGACATTGTCTAGTCTTCAAGGAGCTAAGAATCTTAGCTCTTATGCTCGGTAATAACTAGTCTTTTCTTCTTCCTCTCCATACTCCTTGGCATCTACCTCCTCATCATCTTCCTCAATCTCCTTTGACTCTAACCTTCGTTTAGTAGCTCGATTTACTACTCCTCCAGCTCACTTCGATCGAACTGGGTAATTGGCTCAATTACTTGGCTATAGCATCTCTCAAGGGCATTTTCTAGTAGGTTATGATGCTGTACACCATAGGTTTGTTGTCTATTAACTTACAATACTGTTACTAGACTCTTAACAAGATTAGTGAGTCTATTAAGTTTATCATCAATCGACCTTAGGGGGTTACTACTGTCATGCTCCGAAGCAACAAAGTCGTAATAGTCCTATCGTGCAAACAATTATAGGATAGAAGCTGATCATATAGCCGGCATTTTAGACCTAATTTACATAAGGTGTTCACAACTAACCCGCTTTAAAGTAAACAGATCATAAATTAAATAATTTGTTTACTTATGAACTTAAGAAAATAAATATTCACATTAAAATAATTTGAATGTATTTACAAGATTTAGCAACCTAACATAATCTTCTTAAGTAATTTATAAAGCAATACTAAAAGCTTTAAAGATAAATCTAAACTTGAGAGTATATCTGGTCTTCAGTTTAAATCCTCACTTCCCAAAATCCTGTAGTTGCTAGCTTTAAGGTAAATATAATACACTTCATAGCTAACACCTACAACAAAGTTTATAGGGATATGAGCAACCATAGCTCGGTAAGTTGAGATGAAAACTTAAAACTATATAGTAAATGAAAATAGAGAAATTTCACTCTTTAGGTGTAATGCATGTTCAAGCAAATGCTATCGCATAACTTTATCTGGCTCGTCGTGAGATTAGAGAAATTTCACTTTTTCTAATTCAGGTTAAGGAGTTTCCGTTAATGCAATAGCTCATGACCAAACCTAAGCTTGTGCAATCGAGACACCGCTCCTCTTGTGACTACCTTTGATTACCCTTACCATAACCTCCTCACCTATCACTTAGTTCGACTAAAGATGAAGAAGGGACCAATTATGTTATCAAGTGCTATCCCGTTTCTATCTCGTTCAAAGGGATTAGTATTTGGTCGGAGATTTCTAATGTTCCCTTAATTGGTTACTATGCATGTCCAATTTAGAATTTCAAGTCATATATTTAATTAGGTCCAGCTTAAGGTGTTTAATCATTTCAACAAATCATACAAATACAAGCCAAGACAGTAATCAAAATCATATCTTTAAACTTAGAAACAAGTACATGTGCACAATTAACTATCTAACAAGCATAATCTTGTATAATTTTAACTCTTCAAGCACTACAATTTAGTACTCCAAAATACATCAATGTATTAATCCTAACTTACTTAGACTCCTCGCTTGCTCGGTCAACGTAGGATATGCTCAATCCATTCCTAATAATCCTTATAATACCAAAGTTGTTCTAGTTTTCACATAATTATCATAGATTAGTTTTATCCTATAACACTTATTATTATCTTTGGTTTAGGGTTTAATATGCCCAATTATCTAAGTTCTCAGGTTTTTTACAAATATTCTTGATTTAGGCTAGGTTTGAGTTTAGTTTCCGCATTGATTTCTAAATTAAATTATAATTTTGTTTCTAAGTACGGTTTTGTACATAAACCCTAAAAACTCATTTTGATCCCTAATGTGAAACTAATCATATTATTTCTAAGTCTCCTAAATATCATATTTACCCCTAATCATTATGTTAATTTATTTAGTATACCGCTTATCTTACTTAACTATAGAATTTATAATTGATGTAAGAAAACTTTACATTTTTTTATATAAATACCTATTTGAAGTTTCTTACCAAATTTATTACATATTTTTATTATTATTAAAATATCAATTTTAACCTAATATTTTCCTACTCATTTATTTTTTATATATACATATTATACATTATTACCTAATATATACATAATATACATATCTAATAGTCGTACCACTTCAATTATCATCTCTTAACTTCAATGAATATCTTAAAATATCTAAATTCATCCTAAATCAAATGTTACACCTATTTACCTTAATTTGCAAAATTAACTCAAACTTTACAATTTTTACCTATTATATATTTATTACATAATACCCTAATAATTACATCAATACCCTAAATACTACAAATATCATAGTTCATCAGATTTCAATACCCTAAAACATATAATTATGCACAAAATCAGTAATTATCTATTTAATTACCTAATTAGCCCTAACTTACCTATTTTATGCATCATTTTAAGGCCTAAAAATTTCAAAAATTAATTTTTGAAAAAGAGCTTTATAGTACCACTTTAAATGCTTCAACTAGCCTATACAAAATTTTAAGCTTAAAACTATATCATTAAGGCAATTTATTTTTAAACCAAAACATATTTAGTTTTGCAAGATTCCTTAAACACTATATATCATGGGATATATTTTTATTAAAATAATATTTTCCCTAAAAACTAAGTACAAAAATATTCTAAAATACCAAATTTCATAATTTTCCAAGTATTTTTAACAAAATAGGAAAAATCTAAGGGAAAATTGGACTCACCAAAATTTGGTGGCTCTGGCTACCATCGGCAGCCATAGCCTTGTTAGTAGGTCTGGGCATTGTCACCACCATGGGGTGGTGGTCGTCGTTTGGTTAGAGATCTCCTATAAGGCCTTACTTGCACAAATTTTTGCTAATTTTTTAAAAACCCTAAATTTCTCTCAAATTTTCAATCTTCTTAATCTTTCTACCCTTTTAACTATCCAAATGATCTTCTATAATTTTTTGGCTATTTATAGAGGTGTTGGGGAATCGTTGGGGAATAATTTGATTAAACAATTGCCTTATCTTATCATTTTTCACTTTCTATTTGTTACATTTTAATTGGTTGATTTTGTTTCTTTTATTTCCAAGTTGCTACGACCACTTTCTGGAGTTTTCCTCATTTTTCCTTGTTTTTCTTGATTTTTCTTTAATTATTCATGCATTTTCTATAATTAATTAATTTTATTTTAGCATATTTCGCATATTTTAAGTAATTACACGTATTTCTACCTACATACAAATACATATATGGTATAAATAAATACTTCTAAATATTATTTAAGTTATTTTATGATTTTTAATGTGCATATAATTTATTTTTAGTGATTCGTTAGTTATTGAAACTCATTTTAAGCATTTCTAATAAATAACGAACAATTTTCATAAAATTCACTATTATATTAATTAATTAATTTATTACCTATTTTCCTAAATTTAAATTTACGAAATCACTTTTACTAATATTCCTAGTTTCGTTGTAAAATTTAGGCTGCATCAGATAATTTACTCAATCGCCCTAAATTTTATGAATTGAACCTCGAATACCTGATTGTGAGTCTTACAACTACCATTATGACTATGATCAAGTTGAGCATGACTACTCTAGTTATGGATGACACCCTAAACATTCAAGTTTGATATGATACAATACTTCTCGAACAAATTAACAACACAATACATGGAAAATACTACTATTGTACCACCTAAAACTTTAGTTAACACACATTAATAACTTCAACACTTAGTAATCGCTCGAATAAGATAAAAATTGAGCTTGCTCTGTTTTCGTAGTAAAAAACAAAGCAAGAACATGGTATCAATGGAACCACACTTACTGTCACGAACTGAGGACGGCCTAGTCATGACAGATACCGTATACTGTACGAAGAACCCCTGATTGGTTACCCTTCCAATCTAGAACCCTTCACACAATATACAATGCTCTACAATCACTAGTTTCCAAAGAACATCCAGATTCACATGATATCATCTCACAAACATATTTATATAAAATTTGAGTTATAAAGCTTACAATACACAATGTTTAAGTATGTCTAAGTCTATAATAATAAGAAAAACAAAAGTACATGAGTAAGAGTCTACATAAACTATTCTCTCTCAATACACAGGATAGCTCGCTCATGCCCAAGTCCCCAAGCTAACCTGTGGCATCCCTTGTCCTGCCTCTATGAACAGGCTATCCTATAACAAAAGTCTAAAGGGATATAAGCCTAAGCTTAGTGAGCAAAACCCTCAACCATACCATAGACAAGTTATAAATACATTATATTCACGCATATGAATGAATGATCAACCAGAATGCCAAACAATATGTATAATTAACTAGTTCATATATGTAACTCAGATTTAACGACCTTGTCAAGGTTGGAGTTTACATGGCACCAATTAGATCTGGGTATTATACTAGAACTTACTTTACTACGGAACTCCACGTTTCGTACTTATATCAAATAATTCTTTTATTTTTAGAAAAACCCAAGTTCTAATATAATTGTGAGTGGGCTTCCGTAGTCCACACTCACTCCTAAACGGAGGCCTCTAGACTCGACCCTTAGCCAGGCGGTTGGCGCCTCCAACGCCTAGTGTTCCTGCAGGCTAGGGTAAGGTCATTTTATACGAGTGCACCGTACAGAACCAAATAAATTAATAATATCAACCTCGAATGGCCTCTCTTTACCTCCATGTAATGTGACGGTCGGAATAGTATCCATGCTATGATGTTAATGCATGTCCCAATTTCTTTTTATAGGCTGAGTATAATTTAGTTCAAATTATGCTGTGACCATCCATTAGTACACACAATCATTTTCTATACTACCATGCAATAAACAAGGCATTTTCTGTATTTAAGGTGAATTCACAATATAACACACAGTTACATACACAAGCATTTCCCCAAACCCCACACAGTAGTCAATTAACAACAGTATTTAAGTCCACTATCTATAATCACAATCAAGCATGGAATCATAAGGGTAAATACCCACTCGGCCATGGTGACTCGCCCTAATCGTAGTAATCGATCAGGAAGTCTTCGCTTACTTCGGGATCACCTGATTATTATAATAAGATAATACTAGTAAGTAGTTGAATTAACTAATAATTCTAATCATCTATTTATCTAATTCTACTTAAATTACTATTAACTTCTATCTAGTTAGACTTTATTATTAATCATATGTAACTTTTTCGTTTTATTTTTTATATTTATGACCCTATAGTCGTTTTTCATTGTTTTCGGTCATACATTCACACGATAGTGTCCGTTTTGGACATTAAGATCTATGTTTTACAATATAGACCAAATGTATAGATATTTCTACTATGAAAACTTAAGTACTCTTATTACTTATATTTATACTTTTTGTTTATACTTAATGATTTAGTTAACCCTTAAATCCTTATACCTACAGGATTTTACTTTACTATTACTACTTCGTGTGCTTAATTAAGTATAATCCAATTTAGAATGTGCCTTAGGGTTTACTAATTTAGGTATCTAATTATATATGCTCTTTTTATTTTCTCATTTTATAATTTATGTTTATGTCATTACTTACATCATCATTTACTTATGTCATTGCTTATGTCATCATGTGCTTACCTCATCACTTACTTCATCATTTAATTACCTAAGCTTTACTTCATGCTTATGTCATATGTACATGTCTTATGTACATTTTACTTCTTCCCTTATACTTATGTACATATACCTTATACATATATATACTTATACATCTACTTAAGCTTATACCGTATTTATACGTGTATACCTACTCATATACCTATACGGTTAGATACGTATTTTTATGCCTAATCTTCTCTTAAGAAAATCTTCCCAATTTCATCCTTTTGTGTTTTTATGTATGTATTTAGTGTAGTATAGGTATGTATAGTTAAATGTGGTCTTAATTTAGGTTATGTACATGGTAAATACTCATGTACAAAGGTTCACATACTTGTGTTCTTTTAGTATTCCCTTATGTGCACATACTTATGAGCATATACTCATGTCTTCCTTTCTTCTTCTTCATAATTCCTAATTCTTACACTTAAAGATGAGAACTTTGTTCCCTCTTCTTCAAGACAATACTAAACACATAACTACTTATCTAATCTACCTAATTAACTAACTAATGAATAATATAAAGCAACATAAAACAACTTAAAGACATACCTTTAATTGTGTTGGAGTTATGGAGACAAAAAGTGAAATTGTGAAAGTGAAAGAGGAAGAAGAAGCTCACGGCAAGAGGGAGTTGTTTTTGTTTTGTTTCTTTTGTTTTGTGTTGATTATGGAAGAAGGCAAATGGTGAGGTCTAGAAGGAAAAAAGTGGACGGCAACAATTGAGGGGAAAAGAAAAAGAAAAACCAAAAAGAAAAGGAAAAGAAAAGCCATCATGAAGGAGTAGATATTTTCTTTATCTTTTAATCTTTTGTTGACTTTTTAAAATGTTGACTTGGTCAACCCTTTGACTTTGGTCAACATGTGTTGACTTGGTCAACCCTCCTTAAGTATGTGTAATTTTATGCACATAATGTAGTAATTAAGGGAAATTAAGGGAAAAATGAAGGAAATGAGAGGAAATAAGGTATTTGGTGAATTGATTAATGAACATGGTTGATGAGGTCTTACTTTAGGTCTTTATAGCCTATATATCTCATTTGATAAACTACTTTGAATAACAAGTGCAAAAAGTATTAATTCGCGTATTAAAGTTCACTATTTGTAACCTAATCTTCAACTATACCCCTAATTCTAAGTAAGACTATTTTAATCATATTCTTAAGAAATAAATGTAAACTATGATTCATTATCTTAGTTTTTAAAGGACTACTTGAGGATTCAACATATATATGGATGATTGAAAGTCATCTCTCTTTTCTCATGATTTGGTAAAATATGAGTGTTATATTATCAATTTAGGGTTTTAGGGTTTATTATGTTGAATTAGTGCACATATGTCTTTAAAGTGATCATTTTAGGGTTTCTATCACTTTTGAATGAAATCTTTAGCATTTAGAAATATTTAGGGTAGAAAAGTTCTTTACGCGATTGATTAATTCTTTTAGGGTTTTTACTTTTGTTAACCTTGTCAACTCCTAAATTGTCTAATATAGTAGAGTCAAAAGCTAGGTCGAAAATTTGAGGGGTTTACACTTACACTACAAGAACACATTACAACAGTTATAGAAGGGATACAGCAGCCACTAATAGCAAAGCGAACCAAACTTTATTGCAACTTCACACTCTCTCTCTCAAAACTATGCTCAGATACCAATGAACCTAATATGTCTCGAGGTCGAACATATGGAGAAGCACCACAACAAACCGAGTAAAAAAGAAAATAAAGAAAAAGCTAGGAAAAGTCTGAGCAGCTATCAACTGTAACACCACATTTTTACCTCCTTTTATTTTCAAAATTTTTAAGATATGATAAAGGGTCCTAATTCAAGAAAAATCCAAAAAAAAAAAGAAACTTACAAAATTACAAAAATATAAAAAATTTTAAGAAAAATTACAAAAAAAATTTAGAAGAGTACAAAAAATTAAAAATTTTAGAAAAACCACAAAAATCAGAAAATCAAGGAAATTTAAGTATGTTTTAATGTTTTAATAAATTTAGAAAATTTAAATAAGTATTTAATAATAACTTATAGTGTTTTAATATTATTATTTTTAATAAATAAAGGATTTTAGGCCTAGGCTTTGATTTAAACCTTGCCCAAGCTAACCTAGTCCATATGTACTGTTGAGCTTGATTTTTTAATTTTCTATTTATTTAAAACTAATTTCTTATTTCCTAATTAATACTAAACTCAAACCCATTTAATATTAATCCTTGACTAAAGAAATTGAAAAATTTCGGTTTTTTTTATTGAAAATAATTTTTGGAGTCGCCACTCGTCCAAAGTCGAGAAAAGAAAAAGAAACCATAATCAATTGGGTGGATTGATCACAATTTTGCTACCGGTCTTTGATTTCAATTTTAAATGAAGAACCAGAGGGTTCCAAGTTTGGAAGCTAACCTATTAAACCCTTAATGAGTATCACTATTTATTTACCGAAATTAGGATTATTTTTCTAATTATAATATTTAAAATAAATAGATAAATAAAAAAATCAAAAGAAAAAGAACTTAAGTTTTTACATATTTTATCGTCGTCTCGAAAGTGCTTACGTACCCGCTAGCTGGGATTAGACGATCGTAGTTCTTTCCGAAAATTTTAATGTGTTGGTTTATTTTAATTTTTGAAAACCGTCCAAGTTTACGTTTTAATTTATTTTGGTTTATTTTAAAAAAAAATTAACGGGGTCCTAACTCTTGAATGTTATTTTTTTTATAAAAAATACTCTATAAAATCCTATTTTCAAAAGGGCCTTTTATTAATTTTTATTTAAAGAAACACAATTTCCATGTGATAAATCCTTAAGTAAAGCTAAATTTAAAAAGATAACTAATTTTAACAACCACTGAACTAATATATATAACTATCTACCAAAATAAAATAATTCCATATAATACACTTTATATAAGAATTAATACCAAAACTCCTAAAGTCACATTATATATTATGTTAACTAAGGAAATATAATAATGTGTATATACATAAAAAAAAATAATCTTAACGACCCCTAAAGTAATACATATATACATTTATACTCATATAACTGTTATTAAATAACCATTTACTTAAATCATTATCTAATCTATATAATAGAGAAAACTAATGTTAAAAGAAATGCCCTACACTAACAAATACACACGCATATATATATATATAATGCTAAATAACTAAGGATAGGATAAAATACTAATATAGTATAATAATAATAATAATAATATTAATAATAATAATAATAATAATAATAATCTAAAGAAACCGAACCTGAACTGTTTGTTCGGTACAGTGGCGTTGTTGAGAACGTGTTGGAGTTCTGCTGTGGAGTGCTGTAGGTGTTGTCGTCAGTGATCTGTAGTAAATCCTATTCTAGAATGTGTGCTGCTGCGGACGCGAGATGACAGACCGCGACTGTTTATGGATGGAGAACTTCTGCATGAAAGTGTAGTAGCGCGTACGGCATCGGATATCATGTGGCATGGCTAAGTGTAACTGGACGATCGTGGTGCAGCAACAGCGATGGGGCTTGGTATTGGAGTTTAGTAGTTGCCATGCGCTTACTGCATCGTACTATCGCAGATGGAATGATCGGCTGTTGCAGTGAGTGATAGGGACTTCGATATTGTGTGCTGATTGTGTATCAATTAAAGAATTGTAGCAGTAGAGTATATTTCAACGACAGTGGAGAGGTTACGTGTGCAGCAACATGTTGGAGTAGGGAATTGGTCATGATTGTGTAGTGAAAATTGGTTGTAGAGTTATCTTAATGGCACTTGTTGTTGCACTTGTACTGATCAGTGGATACTTAGCTGTTGGCTATAGTTTCTGCGCTTGGTGAATGGTGGCTACTGAGTGCTGATTGTATGTTTGGATCGGTGGTTGTGATTGGGTCGATGGCTGATCGGTGGAGAATGTTAGCTTACAGATCTAATTCTGTGCTTGTGAAGTGCCGATGATGTGTTCAATCATGGCCGTACAGTGTGTAGATGAATGTACTGTAAGGCGTACTTGTTGGACGAAGGATCGAGCAGAGTGGATAGGTGATTCGGCTGTTTGTTGTTGGCTGTGGAGATTAAATTCGTGTATGATTGGATTGTACAATGGTCGCTGGTAAGCAATCTTTTAGCGGCAATCGTGGGTGTTCAGGGTTGCGGATGAATGACGAAGTATCCTGCTGTTTTCTATGGTAGGATGATGCAGCCTTCGTTATTAATTTTTCTTTTATAGAGTTCAAATCAAATCATATCATATCTGATTAAACTAGATTCAAATTTTATTCAAATATGATTTAACTAATATTCATATGATTTGATTAGATATGAATCTGATTTTAAATCTTGCTTCTGTAATGACAGAAAAATAAAGACATAGGTTCCTACTGAGACTCGAACCTGTAACCTCCAACTAAATCCACCTAAATACTCCGTTGCTTATCCATTAGGCCGTTGACCTATATCTTAATATTCATTACCATTAAATTATATTTAAATTATCCAATTCCCAAAAATAAAAATTTTAGCTAAACTAAAACTAAAACTAACACGAAAACTAATTATTCCTAATATAAATTATTTCCTAAAAATCTACGAAATTTTTATGATTTTTCCTTTTCTTATTTTTTTTGTATTTTCATTATTTGTTAATTTTTATTATTTTTATTAATTTTTTTATTAGGACCCTTTTTGTAAAAAATAAAAATTAGGACTATAGAGGGGCAAAAATTAGGTGTCTACAGTTGCCCCTCTTTGTGGTGAAGTTTGAGCCAAAATTTTCCATAAAGACAAAAAAGACACCATTTTTGCCTCAGGACGACTTTATCCTAAGGAAAGTTAAGTCACTTGACGAAGGTTAGAACGACAATAGGAAGTGCCTTTGTGAATTGGCAAAAATCTCTAAAAAAGAATAATGAGAATCTTGGTCATGCCCTGATGAGCTGACTAACCAAGGTGGTCAAAGCGCCACTTGAGTTGGCTAAGACCTGAAAAATGAAAGAAAACTTAGTCGTACCCTAATGAGCTGACTAACCAAGGTGGTCAAAGTGCCCCTTAAGCTGGCTAAGACCTAAAAATAAAGAAAACTTAGTCGTGCCCTTAATAAGCTGACTAACCAAGGCGGTCAAAGTGCCTCTTGAGCTGGTTAAGGCCTAAAAATATGAAGAAAACTTGGTCATACCCTTAATGAGCTGACTAACCAAGGTGGTCAAAGCGCTCCTTGAGCTAGCTAAGACCTAAAAATAAAGAAAACTTGGTCGTGCCCTTAATGAGCTGACTAACCAAGGCGGTCAAAGCGCCCCTTGAGCAGGCTAAGACCTAAAAATATGAAGAAAACTTGGTTGTGCTCTTAATGAGCTGACTAACCAAGGCGGTCAAAGCGCCCCTTGAGCTGGCTAAGACCTAAAAATATGAAGAAAACTTGGTTGTGCCCTTAATGAACTGACTAACCAAGGCGGTCAAAGTGCCCCTTGAGCTGGCTAAGACCTAAAAATGAAGGAAAACTTGATCGTGTTCTTAATGAGCTGACTAACCAAGGCGGTCAAAGCGCTCCTTGAGCTGGCTAAGACCTAAAAATGAAGGAAAACTTGGTCATGCCCTTAATTAGCTGACTAACCAAGGTGGTTAAAGTACCCCTTGAGCTGGCTAAGACTTAAAAATGAAGAAAACTTGGTCGTGCCCTTAATGAGCTGACTAACTAAGGTGGTCAAAGCACCCCTTGAGCTAGCTATGACCTAAAAATAAAGAAAACTTGATTGTGCCCTAACGAGCTAACTAACAAAGGCAGTTAAAGCGCCCCTTGAACTGGCTATCACCTAAAAATAAAGAAAACTTAGATCGGGATAGAGCTCCATGAGCTTGCTAAATCCCTAGGAGATTATAAATTGAGACTATTTTAGGAGTTAGGTAGAAGCTTAAGAAATTTTAGATTGGGATTGTGCTCTATGAGCTGGCTAGATCCCTAAATGAGAATATGAGTTGAAATAACACCCCATAAGCTGACCAAAGCGTTAAACCCCTTGAAGAAATTTTGAGTCGGGTAACGTTCTATGAGTCTGACGATTGGGAGTTGAAGAAACACTGGGACCATGCTCTACGAGCTAACTATCTTGCTAAGAAATTTTTTTTTTAGAAAATAAGCTATTATCCTTAAGGGGGGAAACCAATTGTCAATGTAATGTTTTATCAGGTTTAGAGCCACTTACCTGGTTTCAATGATAGCTCCCAAGTCATCTCATGTTTTATTGAGCAGTCCAATTAGAACCAATAATTCTGACCCTTACCATTGCTTTTCTTGTTTTCGTTCTTCTTCTTCTTTCTTCTGTTGTCTCTTTCCAAAACCCCCCATCTTCTTCTTCTTCTCTGTTTTCTTTTTCCTCTCTTTTTTTTTATTTTCTTTTTTTTCCTTTTTCCTTTATTTTTTCTTTTTTTTTTTAAACAACTTAAGCTTGAAATGAATGTAAAGCATAATGATGTCCTATTTTTAACTTCCGGTCCAAACATTGGTTTTTCAAGCAAGCATCTGTTCTCAAGCGAGTTTCTACTTACACACTACACGTTACTCTTTTCGAATATGGCCCTGTCCTAAAAAATAGGAAACAAATCTCCCTTTCTTTGGGGGGTTAACCCCAATAAAGTATTAAAAGAATTTTTATCAATAGTCATCGCTTCAAATTAAGTGATTATTTTTTCTTGCGGTTCTTTGTGTAAGGTTTATTTGGGTAGATGATAGAGCGAGAAGTGGGGTCTTTTAGTGGAATGAGGAAAAGGAAGGCTAAGGATATTTATCCAATGTTAACGACTACTAGGAATACCACCTTTGCATGTAGAAAATGAAAATGAGACCACAGTAATAGTAAGATTATTTGCAAAAATTTCATTGATATTCAAGGATAGTACATCTTCAATGCATCGGTATTTATTGGGTCCTTCAAATCTGGACCATCCATTTGAGACAAGATAACAGCTCCTCCAGGCAATACTTTCTTCACAATGTAAGGCCCTTTATAGTTTGGCGTAAATTTCCCTCTTAAATCAGTTGTGTTAGGTAACACCTTCCTTAACACCATATCTCCTTGCTCAAAACTTCGGGGTCGTACTTTTTTGTTAAAAGCCCTGGCCATTTGTTGATGATAGCAAATGTTGTGGCATAAAGTTGTCAGCCTCTTTTCATCAATTAGGTTCAACTACTTAATACGCTTCTTTACCTAATCAGCCTCATTTAACTGAGTTTTTGACAATATTCTGAGAGATGGGATCTCAACCTCCACTGGCAGTACAACCTCCATTCTGTATACCAACGAGTAGGGGGTTGCCCCTGTTGATGTTCTGATAGAAGTTCAGTAGGCCATGAGTGCAAATGGTAATATCTCATGCCAATCTCGATACGTAATGGCCATCTTCTCAATAATTCTTTTGATATTCTTATTGGCTGCTTCTATGGCTCCATTCATTTGGGGCCGATAGGGAGTAGAATTTCTATGAATGATCTTGAAGTGTCGGCATAACTCTGACATCAATTTATTATTCAGATCCGTGCCATTGTCAATAATAATTGTTTCCGGTGTACCATACCGAGCTAGTATATCTCTCCTGATGAACTTGACCACTACTCCCATCGTCATACTGGAGTAGGATGAGGCTTCAACCCACTTAGTGAAATAATCAATAGCTACCAATATAAATTGGTGCCCGTTAGATGCTTTTGGAGTGATTGGGCCAATGATATCTATTCCCCACATCGAAAAAGGCCATGGTATTGATAATGTATGCAACTCTTAAGGTGGAGCATTTATCTTGTTCACATAGATCTAGCACAAATGGCAGCGTCTAACATGTACGATACAATCTATCTCCACAGTTGACTAGTAATATCCCATCCTCATGATTTTCTTGGCAAGCATGTAGCCATTCATATGAGGGTCACATACTCCCTCGTGCACTTCTTTCATTAGAATCTCTACCTCTTTCCCGTTTACACAACGTAAAAGCGTACCGTCAAACGATCGTCGGTACATCATAGAATCGCTCATCAAGTATTGAGCCGCCAATCTTCTCATTAATTTTTTATCCTTCCTCTCTGCTCCTTCGGGGTACGTACCATGTTGTAAAAATATTTTGATATCATGATACCAAGGTTTTTCGTCACACAAACTTTCCATTGCTAAACAAAAAGCAGGCTTTTCTTCAATTTCAATTTTAAGTGGCTGAATCTCCACTCCTTTCAATATCTGAATCATTGATGCTAAAGTAGCAAGAGCATCAGCAAATTGGTTTTGAACCTTTGGTACGTACACGAAGGTAATCTTTTCAAACTTGGTTATCAACTCGGCCAAGTGACAGTGATAAGGCACTAATTTGGGGTCTTTCGTTTTATACTCACCCCGAGCTTGGCCTATAATCAACGAAGAATCTCCATATACCTGTAATTCCCATATCTCCTTAAACAACGCGATTTTGAGTCCTAAAATATATGCCTCGTATTCTGCAATGTTATTGGTATATGGGAAAACTAATCTCACAGCCATTGGAAATTGTGTACCTCCAGGCGATACCAGAATTGCCCCTACTCTACATCCAAACACATTAGTTGTTCCGTCAAAGAACATTTTCCACCCTAAAGATTTTTCGACTATTTCACCATCAGAATCATTTCCCGTTACTAGGATGTTTTCATCGGGGAACTCAAACCGTGCTCCTTGAGGGGTATCCTCAGAAGGATTCTTCGCTAATTGATTTGCCAAAGCTTGCCCCTTGACTGAACTTTGGCTCACATACTTGATGTCAAATTCTGTTAGTAACATCTGCCACTTTGAAACTCTATCAATGAGAGCCAGTTTTTCAGCTAAGTATTTCAAAGGATCATGTTGTGTTATCAACTCAATCTGATAATATAGTGTATATTGTCTAAGTTGATGCATAACCCAAACCAATGCATAACAGGTTCTTTCAGCTTCTAAGTATTTTTTCTCCCCTTCGGTAAACTTCTTGCTTAGATAGTAAACGACTCGCTCTTTCCCTTCTTCATCCTTCTGGCCAAGTATGGATCCCATGGATTCTGACATTATGGTCAGGTATAAAAACAACGGCTTTCCAGGTTTAGGAGCTACCAACACTGGAGGTTTTATGAGATATTCTTTGATTTTTGTGAAAGCCTCTTCGCATTCCTCATTCTAGTTGATCTTTGCGTTCTTTTTTAACAGCTTAAAAAGAGGGTGGCATTTGTCCATTAACTGTGCTATGAATCGAGCAATGTAATTTAAACGCCTCAGCAATCCTCACACTTCCTTAAGTGTTTATGGGGGAGGCATGTCAATTATAGCTTTGGCCTTATCAGGATCGACTTCAATACCTTTTTGGCTAACTATGAACCCTAACAATTTTCCTAACGTCACACCAAAAGTACACTTCTCCGGATTCAACTTCAAGTGGTACTTTCTTAGCCTATCAAACAACTTCCTCAGGTTTTCTAGGTGATCCTCCTCTTCTTTGGACTTCGCAATCATATCATCAACATACACTTCTATTTCTTTATGCATTATGTCATGAAAAATTGCAACCATGGCCTTTTGATATGTTGCACCTGCATTCTTCAGCCCAAACGGCATCACCTTATAGCAAAATGTTTCCTAAGTCGTAATAAAAGTCATTTTTGTCTTATCCTCTTCAGACATCCGAATCTGATTATATCCCAAAAAACCATCCATGAAAGAGAATAGATGATTTCCAAAAGTGTTATCCACTAAGACATCAATGTGAGGCAATGGAAAATTATCCATAGGCATCGCCTGGTTGAGATCTCGAAATTCTACACACACTCTAACTTTCCCATTCTTCTTCATTACTGAAACAATATTAGCTACCCATTCCGGGTAATCCGATACTTCGATGAATCCAACCTCCAGTAGTTTCTTCACTTCTTCTTTAATTTTTAGTAAGACGTCAGGTCGAAATCTCCTCAATTTTTTCTTTTTTGGTTTGACATCCTCCTGTATGGGTAAACGGTGGACTACAATCGACGGGTCCAACCCAGGCATATCTTCATACGACCAAGCGAACACGTCTTGATACTCAGCTAACAATGTAATCATTTCTATTTTTTGCTGATGCTCTTGCTAGTTCATGTTTTTGCCATTCCTCTTGTATATTACCATGGTCATCGACATCGCCCTCGACAACTAACCCAGTAGGGCCAGAAGTGATATCGATACTCTCATTTTCTACCTGCGCGAAGTATTCCTGGTTTTCGCTTGGTTCATTGAATCTGAATGAGAATGTTTAAAAAAAATGC
The DNA here is from genome assembly GCA_024138015.1 of Lumnitzera littorea. Classification (NCBI taxonomy): domain Eukaryota; kingdom Viridiplantae; phylum Streptophyta; class Magnoliopsida; order Myrtales; family Combretaceae; genus Lumnitzera; species Lumnitzera littorea. The sequence continues at coordinate 55,810,819 of JAMXBB010000008.1, forward strand.
ATGTAAACAAAAGAGAACTGAGGAGCAACATAGGAAAGAAATGAACTAAGATTTCATTGAATAAATGGAGGTATGGTCTCAAATGAGATAAAGGCCTAACTAATTTTGAATGAAAGGTTTAACGATACATTCAAAACGATGACTATTAAAAATTAAAATTTAGAAAATACTAACTATGGGTTACCCCTTTACCTTAGGGAAGACTTGTTGCAATTCGTCGGGATGGAGAACCAATTGTTCAAATGATGCTGGAACTTGGGTGGCGAGTGTGTTGATCCTTCTTTGTCAGATTCTCGGGCTTAAGTCTCTTCCTGTATGAACGTCTCAGCTAGCGGTGGAAAGGTCATCGAGGCATGGTATAATCTGTTACCTCTCTTGGTCCTCGCTTACTTCTTCTAGAATTCTTTCGCTAGGGTAGGATTGTAGCCAAGGCTGTAGGTACCGATCTGGCCTTCCTTAAATCGGTTCCTTCCGTCATCCTCTTTGTCTGGACTAGTAATCATGTTCACTTCTTCAAACATTTGTAAACCCAGCTCCTCTTGTCCCTCACTTCCTATGTAGGGTATAGCCGTCTCCTTATAAATTTCATAATCTTGATCTCCCAGAATTGTAATCACCTGGCCATTGGAGATAAACTTCAATTTTTGGTGCAAGCACGAGGGTATGGCCCCTACTGTATGGATCCAAGGTATTCCCAAAAGTAGATTGAAAGATCTTGGAATGTCCATGACTTGGAATCAAATAGTAAAGTGCTGAAGGCCAATACTCACGGATAGATCAATCTTACCTATAATCTCTCTTCTGGAACCATTAAAGGCCCTGACTGTTGTAGAAGAAGGCTTAATTGCAAATGTGTCGATGCCCAGCAAATCTAAAGTGGCGAGTGGGCAGACGTTCAGCGACGATCCATTGTCAATGAGCACCTTGGTGACAATTATGTCATTACTCCTTACCATGATAAAGAGTGGCTTTGTATGTTTGTTCCCTTCCTCGCCCAATTCCTCAACCGAAAATGAAATTTGATCTATTACGAGGATCGAATTAGTAACCAGTCCCATCTTCTCAGTTGGAATCTCCTGAGGGACCTTCACTTCATTTAAAGTGTGAAATAAAGCCTCCCTGTATGGTTTAGATGCGATTAACAGGCCCATCAATGATATTTGTGCAGGAGTCTTACTGAGTTGATCCATGATTTTATACTCACTTGACTTGAACATTTTGGTAAAAGTCGATAGCCCCTCAATGCGTTCGGCCGCCGTCTTATCATTCGATTCTCCCAACATGACTTTCCTCCCCTGCTCCTCTCTTGGGTGATAAATATTTCCCTATCAGGTAATGCCCCCTACCAGAGAACCTGGTTTCTCCTGATTTATCAGGTGATAGTTAAATGGAGCAGCCTTGTAATTTTCTGGTGGCAACGGTATGTGAAATGTATACCTCTTCACTTCTGGAGTCCAGTTACCAATATAGAACTCAAAAACCTTAGGCTTCTTATCTAAATCAATGACATTAACAGCATAGTCATCAAAAATCATACCAATCATCGGCCCATGGTTGGGTAAGGGATTGTTATTAACGTTAGGAACCGGGGCTTCCACAAAATCTAACTGAACTGTCCCTTCATCTATCAAGTCCTGAATCTTATTCCTCAATCTTTAGCATGCATCAATCGAATGCCCCACTTGTCCACAGTGGTATTCGCACTTTATTGTGGGGTCAAAGAATCTCGATCGCTAGGAAGTTCGTACCATATCAAATTATCCCTTCGTAGCTTCTCGAAGACTTGACTTAAAAGGACTAGTATCTTGGTAAATTGCCTATAAGTCCTGTTAGTTTGAAACCAATCTTTGTACTGCTGCTGAGCGGGAGGTGTATTCGCCCTAAAAGTGACTTGAGCATTTGGTCTAGCATTTGAATTTACCATATCAATCGTCGATTCTTTGGGCTTGCTGGCGGCTGGTTTAGGACCAAATGATGACGCTGGTGGTCTTCTATTTGCTGGGTCTTGCAGCTTACTGGAAGAGACGGTACTTTCAATCCTGTACCCGGCCGCTACCACTTCAGCGAAACTGGATGAGGCCTGCCCAATGAGATGGGAGAAATAGGGCCTCTCTAAGGTGTTAATGAAAGTCGATGTGAGCTCCTTCTCAGTCATAGAAGTAGAGATTCTTGCAGCTAAGGACCTCCATCTTTGAGCGTATTCTTTGAACGATTCATTATTCTTCTTCCGTAGAGCAACCAAGTCCATCATAGTTGGGGCTACTTCCACATTGAATTTGTATTGTTCATAAAATGCTCGAGCAAGTCTCTCTCATGTATTTATCTAATTCAAATCAAGCTGGGCATACCAAGTCAGAGCCGGTCCGGTCGGACTATCCTGAAATGTCTGTACCATGAGTAGATCGTATTGAACATATTTACCCATCTTCCTGACATACAACCTGGTGTGGAGCTTGAGGTAACCCGTCTCGTTATACTTTTCAAATTTTGATACCTTAAACTTCTCAGGGTATGATCCCAGGTCATACGTGGAAAACTCTGTGATCCCCGCCTGTTCAAATCCATCACTCCCTACAAATGCCTTCATCTTCTCAGTGATTTGTTGTGCCAATTTCTTTTCCAGTTCTTTTAAGCTGTCCATACTTGGCCCATGGTCGACAGGTCTCGGGGCTACATACGTATCAGGTTCAAAGGTCAAGTTGTCTTTCGGGTAAACTCCTTCTGACTCAAATGGGTCTCTTTGATATTCATGTTCTGCTTCAGGAGCTTGTGTATTCTTCCAATAACGGGTTTTGGAACCTTCTTCATTAGCCGACGCTGTAGTTTGTAGCAAAGCAATGCTATCTGCTAGGAAGCTCATTTGTTCTGCCATCTTTTCCATAGCTCTTTCTATAGAATGTAACCTCAGCTCAAAGGGATCATTGATCTCAGGGTCTCCATCATTTCCTTGAGTGGTGGCCATCCTAGTCTAGGAATGGGTTCTAATCGGACTTCTCTGAAAGACTTGACGCTTGGGAGCTATCTTGAAATTTTACCTGATTTTTATTGAACAACTCAACAAAGGGTTAGTACATATTATATTTTCCTAAAAAGGGTTGTTAATCGTACTAACACAAAATGCACGTCACACGAGTGCAATGAAAAATCAAGAATTGGGGAGAACCTTTTGATGTGGCAAGACCTAACTAACTTTTATTAATTTTTGCAATTGTGAAGCTTTACATCTCTTATTCTGTTCATAAAAAACGAATTCTAATGAAAACAAAAAAAAAGAACCTAAAATCTAAAATTTAATCTATTAGTGACTAGTAGGCTTATCCTGTGTCTTTCTCTTCTTTCGAATCATAGGATTCTGTTCTTCTTTTCCCTTAGTCCTCTTCAGTTATGCTTCTAATGCCTTTATCTTTTGATGATACTCATTGCAACGGCTCTCCAACTCCTGCTCTCTTTTACTCGTCCTCTCTGGTTCAGCTTGAACTTTCCTCTTCTCTTCGTTGTCTTCCATATCTTTCAGCCCTTTTAGCTGGTGATAAAGAAATCCTTTGGTTGTCTGGCTCCTGGCTGTTATCCCTCTAGTGGTAGGGGTAGTCTTTCTCATGCACCAAAGAGCTTAGATTCTTTGAAGCTTGGTTACTTTATCAACCATCGTCATACCGGGGCTAAGGAAGTCTAGCGAGGCAGCTTCTAATGATGGTCTGGGGATCATGTCCTCAATGAGTCCATTGGCTGGAACGTATGCAGTGCAGAGGTTGAAGCCGATCAGAGGAACCGTTTTAAAGTCTCCACATCCTCTTATCATTTCCTTGCTTGCAAACCACCGGGTGTCAACAACAACTCTTTCGCTTTCATATTCTAAAAGTATTGGACCCAGTAGCGGTTAGCTATATTTTCTGGCAGCTCGATTCTTTCTCCAAAAGATTTGATGAGATCATATTGTTGAGTAAACTCAGCCCGATTAAAATCAAGCTGGTAACTTCTCATGTGGCTAACGAACCAAACCACTAGTAGGACCATGTTAGTTTTCAGATCTCCTCATTTCTTTTTCTTGAGATGGTTTAGTGACTGGATCTACTCGGCTAGAAGAGCCAGGACATATGATTTCCCTTCAAGGAATTGGGTTACGAGTTCTGCAATTCTGAAATGGACTCGACGTCTTTCATAAGGGAACAAGATGGTATTGAAGATTACTAGTATAAAAGCGTTGACCCGGTATTGGTGCCACGCTTCTAAATTTGCACAAAAAACCTCGCTTTTTTCTTTGTGCTTCAATTCAGTAGAAAACCAGTCCATGACATCCTCTAATCAAATGGTCTTTCCTTGATTTAGAACCCGGTTTATTTTGGTTTTTCTGATTCCTAGCAACTTGCTGAAGATCTTTGGTGCTGCAGCTTCCAAGTCTGGGACATAAATATCATCCATGATTGTAAGAGCCCACAATAATTGGGAGTATTCTTTTACAGTTGGGCTTAGTTGATGTAGTCCCATACAAAAACTGGTGGATTCGGGCTCCCAAAGGTAGACTAAGGCCCGCATTAGAGTGATGTTCATAGGGATCTTCTATAGAGAGAGGATGGGCCCAATCTTATTCTTAATAAACTCCTGTTTATCTAGGCTGAAGAGTCGAAACCACGTCTGAAGCAGTTTCTATGGCCAATGCGGTAGGTGGACATGAATGTCTTCAAAAGGCCCTTGACTTGGTCCAGCCATAACTAATCAAAATTAAAATTACAATTACAATGTATTCTAAACTTTACATAAAAAAAAAAATTATTACAAATTATTTATAAGGGAAGATTACAATTACAATCACAACTTTACAACTGCTTTTATCAATGTAGGTTCGCCACATCATAGGTTCTTATGATTTTTGAAAAAGTTTTCATATAATATAAAGGGTGGGTTCTAAAGGTCCTCAAGTTCTACAACCACTACGGTTTTCAAAGCAACGATTCTGTAGTCACATTTAAACTTAAGTGGGGTAGCTTGATCGGCCCCGGAAGGTGACTACCCCACAACATCCGAAGCTTACACAATGGTTCCCTTCCTAAGGTCCTAAGACGGCCTAGTTTTGACCGTGTCTAACATGCATTTATGATGCAAAAAAGAAAAGAAAAGAAAAGAAAAGAAAAGAAAATAAATAAAAGTAAAAAAAAAAAACCCCAAAATTCCCCCTTAACTAAACTGCCATAGATAAAAAATAAAAAAATAAAAAAAAATGTTAGTAAAAACAAATAGAATAAACAGATACATAAAAAACATACATAAGTTCTTTTTTTTATTATTTCATTTTTTTTAAATAATCCTATTTTCGGCAACTTTTAGTGGTTAGCACTCTAGCGGTCCCCAGTGGAGTCGCCAAAACTGTCGAGCCTGATTTTTTGGTTTTTAATTTATTTAAAACTAATTTCTCATTTCCTGATCAATACTAAACCCAAACCCATTTAATATTAATCTTCGACTAAAGAAATTGAGAAATTCCTGTTTTTTTTATTGAAAATAATTTTTGGAGTTGCCACTCGATCGAAATTGGGAAAAAAAAAAAGAAACCGTAATTAATTGGGTGGATTGATCACGATTTGGCTATCGGTCTTTGATTTCAATTTTAAATGAAGAACCAGAGGGTTCCAAGTTCGGAGGCTAACCTATTAAACCCTTAACGGGTACCATTATTTATTTACCAAAATTAGGATTATTTTTCTAATTGTAATATTTAAAATAAATAGATAAATAAAAAAATCAAAAGAAAAAGAACCTAAGTTTTTACATATTTTATCGTCGCCCCGAAGGTGCTTACGTACCTACTAGCCGGAATCAGACGATCGTAGTTCTTTCCGAAATTTTTAGTGTGTTGGTTTATTTTAATTTTTGAAAACCGTCCAAGTTTACGTTTTAATTTATTTCAGTTTATTTAAAAAAAAAATTTAACGGGGTCTTAACTCTTGAATGTTATTTGTTTTATAAAAAATACTCTATAAAATCCTATTTTTAAAAGGGCTTTTTATTAATTTTTATTTAAAGAAAAATAATTTCCATGTGATAAATCCTTAAGTAAAGCCAAATCTAAAAAGATAACTAATTCTAACAACCACTGAACTAATATATATAATTATCTACCAAAATAAAATAATTCCATATAATACACTTTATATAAGAATCAATACCAAAACTCCGAAAGTCACATTATATATTATTTTAACTAAGGAAATATAATAATGTGTATATACATAAAAAAAAATAATCTTAACGACCCCTAAAGTAATACATATATACATTTATACTCATATAACTATTATTAAATAACCATTCACTTAAATTATTATCTAATCTATATAATAGAGAAAACTAATGCTGAAAGAAATGCCCTAAACCAATGTATACATGTATAGATATATATATATATATATATTATGTCAAATAACTAAGTACATAATAAAATACTAATATAATAATAATAATAAATTTTAAGAAACAGAACTTGATTACTTTTGTGCGGCAGTAGCTAGAATTTGTGCATTGCATGTATGAAGTCAAGGTTCGTCTAGAGTTCGCCTGGAATGGACCGTGGAGAAGTCTTAGATTAATCGGATGTTATGGCGCGACGAAGCAACAATACATTGGTGTATTGGTCAGGCATGTGTGGGTGCATTCCGTGTTTGGTCCGGTCACTGCTGTTCACTTATCGATTTGCCCTGATGTTGCAAGGAACAGTGGCTGTCTTGGGGATGGTTGGTTTTGTAGTGCAACCTGAACTGCGATTGTAGACGGTCCTTGTGTAGGTGATTGGCTACTGTAGTTGCTGTTTGTGAACTTGGATGTAGTGCTGTTACTGGAGTGTTGATGCTATGTCTAAGATAGTGTTAAACTTGTGACTATGTGTTTGGTGTTGGGTCAGTGTCCAGCAACAAAGCTTGGAGAGTCGTGGCATCGTGATCGTGTTGGAGGCACGAACATGTTCACTGCTACAAGTTCCAGTTGGATGCCGTGGCTACGTTTGATGTTGGATAGGGGGGTTGTCGACTTGTAACTATGTGGAACTTTGGTGAAATGGGTGCGTCAATGGTTAAGCACTGCAGCAGTAGATGCATTAGTGAAGTGAAGTGTAATGCGTGTGACAATGTGGTGTGTCAAAGTGTAGTATATTAAAGTCCTAGTGCTTAGAAAGATTCGAAACCATGACCTCAAGTTAACTCCATATCAACACTCCAATGCTTATCCGTTAGGCCGTTGATTTATGCTTTGATTTTTAGTACAATTAAATTGTACTTAAATCAAATGACTCTCTAAAACTATTTGAACTAGATCAAAACTAAACTAATTAACCATAAAATAATTTATTTCCTAAAAATTTAAAAAAATTTATAATTTTTATATTTTCTCATTTTTTTGTATTTTCATCATTTTTCAATTTTTATTATTTTTATTTTTATATTTTATATTTTTTTATTTTTGAATTAAGACCTTATTTAAAAGAAAACTATAATTATAACTACTAGGGGCAAATATCGAGTGTCTACATTACATAGTGGCTCCAACTAAGTAATTTAGGGTATATGCGAAAGTAACGCAATTGAGTCAATATTTCATGAGTAAATTTTAAGAGTTAGTCGAGGATATACAATGGGTCCGAAATATAAACATATAATGAAATATTAATAATATAGCTAATAATAGTCAATTTTACTATATTACATTATGTTGTATTATACATATTGGAAATACACGGTTTAGATAACAAAAATTAACTAAACTTTAGAGATAAATTATTTACACTATAAAACTTTAGAAAGACATAAAATAATATGTAAAAGTAATATATTCACTTTGAATATAATTGTCGTTACCTAAGATCTCCTAAAATAATTGAAAACATGAAAATTTAGCTAAAAATTAATGGAAAAACAGTAAAATACCTAAAATAGTAAGTTTTAAGAGTTAGTCAATACCATGTCGTAAGTTCGAAATATAGAAATATAATGGCATATTAATATTATAGCTAAGAATAGTCANAAATATAATAATGTGTATATACATAAAAAAAAATAATCTTAACGACCCCTAAAGTAATACATATATACATTTATACTCATATAACTATTATTAAATAACCATTCACTTAAATTATTATCTAATCTATATAATAGAGAAAACTAATGTTAAAAGAAATGCCTTACACTAACATATACACACACACATACATATATATATATATATATATAATGTTAAATAACTAAGGACAGGATAAAATACTAATATAGTATAATAATAATAATAATAATAATAATAATAATAATCTAAAGAAACCAAACTTAAACTGTTTGTTCGGTACAGTCACGTTGCTGAGAACGTGTTGGAGTTCTGCTGTAGAGTGCTATAGGTGTTGTTGTCGGTGATCTACAGTAAATCCTATTCTGGAATATGTGCTGTTGCGGACGCGAGGTGACAGACCGCAGCTGTTCGTGGATGGAGAACTTCTGCGTGAAAGTGTAGTAGCACATACGGCGTCGGATATCGTGTGGAGTGGTTTGACGATCGTGGTGCAGCAATAACGATGGGGCTTGGTATGGGAGTTCAGTAGTTGCCGTGCGCTCGCTGCACCATACTATCACAAATGGAATGATCGGCTGTTGCAGTGAGCGGTGGGGACTTCGATATTATGTGCTGATCGTATATCAGTTAAAGAACTGTAGCAGTAGAGTATATTTCAACGACAGTAGAGAGGTTACGCGTGTAGTAGCATGTTGGAGCAGGGAATTGGTTGTGATTGTGTAGTGAAAATTGGCTGTAGAGTTATCTTAATGGCACTTGTTGTTGCACTTATACTGATTAGTGGATACTTAGCAGTTGGCTATAGTTTCTGCACTTGGTGAATTGTGGCTACTGAGTGCTGATCGTATGTTTGGATCGATGGTTATGATTGGGTCAATGGCTGATCAGTGGAGAACGTTGGCTTGCAGATCTGATTCCGTGCTTGTGAAGTGCCGATGATGTGTTCAATCGTAGATGTACAGTGTGTGGATGAATGTACTGTGAGGCGTGCTTATTGGACGAGGGATCGAGCAGAGTGGATAGGTGATTCGGCTGTTTGTTGTTGGCTGTGGAGATTGAATTCACGTGTGATTGGATTGTGTAGTGGTCGCTGGTCAACAGTCTTTTGGCAGCGATCGTAGGCATTCGAGGCTGCAGATGAGTGACGAAGTATCCTGTTATTTTCTGTGGTAGGATGATGCAGCCTCCGTTGTTAATTTTTCTTTTATAGAGTCCAAATCAGATCATATAATATCTTATTGTATCTGATTAAACTAGATTCAAATTTTATTCAAATCTGATTTAACTGATATTCATATGATTTGATTAGATATGAATCCGATTTTAAATCTTGCTTCTGTAAAAATAGAAAAATAAAGACATAGGTTCCTATTGAGACTCGAACCCGTGACCTCCAACTAAATCCACCCAAATACTTCGTTGCTTATCCATTAGGCTGTTGACCTGTATCTTGACATTCATTACCATTAAATTATATTTAAACTATCTGATTCCCTAAAATAAAAATTTTTACTAAACTAAAACTAAAACTAATTATTCTTAATATAAATTACTTCCTAAAAATCTACGAAATTTTTATGATTTTTCCTTTTCTTATTTTTTTGGTATTTTCATTATTTGTTAATTTTTATTATTTTTATTAATTTTTTGTTTTTTTGATTAGGACCCTTTTTGTAAAAAATAAAAATTAGGACTATAAAGAGGCAAAAATTAGGTGTCTACATATACAATTTAATTGTATATATGAACAAGGCATAGACTAATGAACTAATGGAACTACACATTGACTTAACTTTGGATTTGGCTTGGAGGTTTAGAGTTCAAGTCTTACTAGATACAAAGTATCTTTTTTCTTTTTTTATGAAAAAACAAAATGAGGTGGGTGGTAAGGTGTAAGGATTAGACAAGCTAAAGCCTAGTCCATGAAACAAAGCCTAAGGCCCTTCATTTGATCTAAATGCAGTTGGTGTACAAATGTCACGGACCCTTAACAGAGACCCGAATTTAGGAGGTTCCTACTAGCTCATATAAGAAGAAATCTAAGGCCCATGTTCAATAAGGGCTTTTAGGAGGGAAGCTTCCAAAAGATCTTAGAAGATTCTAAAAGATCCCAGATCTTTATGGATAGGGATAGGTAGCATTGTAAATATAAATATAACATAGATCGTTGGATTGATTTAATCTTGGCCATCCATTTCAACAGGCCATATGTATATAAAGGGGACCTCCCCTTAATTGTACTCATCAATCAATCAAGTAAGAATTTCCTTGTGTTCCTAAGTTTCTCTCCTTAAACACTTTCTCCCTCTCTTAAGTGTATTGTGAGTACTTACGAGAAATGCTGACTTAGCTCTCTTTAAGATACTCGAAGAGTCTAAGTGCCATATGTGTGAAGAAGACTAAACACTCTATACTTAACAAGTAGTATCAAAGCTAAGGCTTGAGAAACTATGGCTGGAAACAAGACTAATGCATTTGAGTATGATGGTGCTCCAATGAATCCTTTCAACATAAGTGAGCTGACCAATCCAATGTTCTTTAAGGGTATGAGTCTTCGAGTAGACGTTAGGTTAGCGAGGTTGGAGCTAGTCGTAGGGGACTTAAAGGGTCGGGCGAGTGGGGTTGACAACAGCATAAAGAAACTTAGGGAAGAGCTTCCAAGGAAGATGCTATCAACCCTGAATCAAGCAATAGACAACCTTTAGAAAAGGAACAACAACTTGGAGGGGATGGTAGCTACCCTAAGAAGGAAGGTCTAAGGGTTATGAGCAATGTTACAATAAGGCCATGTTGTTGGCCCAAGGTTATCCCAAATAGGATCTATTGAGATAATTGACGTTCCAAAAATGAGGCGCTACTTAGGAACCAAGAACATAAAAGAAATTGACAACTTCTTTTAGAACTTGGAGAGGTACTTCGATGCATTAGGAATGTCGGATAATACTCCCAAACTCCATTCAGCTCCTATGTTCCTAGAAGATGTAGCCATGCTATGGTGGTAAAGGAGGTTAGAAGGTACTCGATGAGGCACTAATGATATAACCACTTGGGAGGACTTCAAAGTAGAATTGAAGGCTTAATTCTACCCTAGTAATGATGAAAAGGATGCTAGGGCCCAATTGAAAAGGTTACAACATAAGGGCTCTATTTAGGAGCATGTGAGAGAATTCTCCAAGCTGTTATTAGAAATCTCATATATGAGTGACAAGGATGCCATGTTTGCCTACCAAGAAGGGTTGCAAGGATGGTGATACAGACTCGTAGATGAACATACGAACCCAATATCACGCATAACCAAAGGGGCGAGTCTAAGCCATAAGATGGCTTGAAAAGCAAATGATAGTCGAAGGTTGAGCAAAGCGTTCTTGTGCATCGACGAAGGATATGACGCACCAACACCTCACATAAGCTCAGGTCACACTTAATATGATGCACAAGTATAGCCGGAGGTCACTCACCATTAGTCCTCGCTTAGAAGGGCTAGATAAGAGTAAGCAAGAGGAACACTTAGCTCAAGAGAGGGTGAAATAAAGTTTAGTATATCCGTCTGTCTTATGATATGACTTCAACTTTTATAATATGATGGTATTTATATCATCTTGTTAAGGCAAATCCGAAGTTATAGAAATTACAAAAGAATGGTCCTTATGTGCTAAAATCAAAAGAGAATAATTTACAAGGAAAATATGAAATCGTACAAAAGAAGGAACATGGACATCCTTTGTTAGAAAGGACAGTATAGATGTCAGTAAAGGATAGTGCGCGCATGTTTTTACTATGATTCTGATAGTGTTGTGGTCCAAGTAGGGGTGGGCCTCTATTTAAGCCTGTTTGGCGTTAGAAGGGGTTGGATTATGGTTGGTTCAAGGATGGCTCACATTAGGGTTAGCCTTGGATGGTCAGTTCTTAATAATTTTTCTTGGCCTCAACACAGTAAAGATTATTGCATTCAGATTTGGCACCTAGACTACAGTTTAGTGGTTAACTCGGCATGCTGGTTGATCACCTTGGTAATATCTTGGAATGCATGGAGAGCAAACTAGCTTGGCAAATTGGATTGGGGCAAGCATTACTCCTCGGCGCTTAACTCACCTTAAACAACTTGATGGACTACCTGAAAGAGCCCTCGAGCTCAGGAGTATGTAATTGGTCTTTGATCCCTATCAGGTGGGCCCAAACATAATTGGAAAGGCAAGGAATATAAACCTTTGCCCAGGCTATGGCTATTGCAAAAGCTAATGGGAATCAAGCTATCGGACCTCTGACCCACAACTAAGCTCGAGGACTAGAGGGGTCGATATGACAAATCCTTCTATTTTAACCAACCCATATCGAGGCCGAGTATTTCCTTACCAAGTCACCCTACATGACGTACTGTATGACTGCCCATTTTTCTGCAGTACGCTGAGTTGATGATTACTCTCTAGTACTAAGTCGACCCATTACTTGGCATCTTCCATGCTGAGAAGCTGAGAGAGAGAGTCTGAACTGACTAAGCCATCCCTGCTCAGACAAGCCCATCTATCCGTACTTTTTGTTCACATCTTCTAATGTCCTCGCCAATATAGCATCGCCATGGGTACAATATCATGTGCAAAATCCATTGCACCAATGATTATTTTTCTTATATATTTATTTTTACCCTTTTGTATCTTGTACATTACTTCCTTAGGAAATGCCTTTTTGTCTTTTCCTTTTTAGGTAAGTTGCCTTAACTTATGGGTATAAATAGTCTTGCGCAGCTTATGTTGCATTCAGCCTAAGATTTCATTCACATCTAGTCATTTAATGGGTTAAGTCAAACTTTATAAATTAGAAAAAATTTCAAAACCTATAATTTCCTTCACTTTCCTCTTGCATGATCTAAACTTGATTAATGCATTTTAAAGCTTCTAATCAATTCAAATGGCAAGATTAGACTCTAATAAAGTTGTTTTGAATAAAAATTAAACCATTTTTCCATTTGAATCATGCATTCAAGATGGGTCAAAGTTTGGGCATTTAAGCAAAAGATTTATGGCCGTTTCAACATTCCATCTTCAATTCAAGCTCTATCACTATATATTAAAGTATATGATATACCTAAGAGCTCAGTTATCAATAGGACTCACCATAGGTGGTTTGAACCAATGGGTCCTTCAAAATATTGAAGAAAGTAAAATGAGTAGGTCGATGAACTAAGTAAAGCAACTATCGTAAAGTTGCTTGGAGGATATGACTTACCAATGAACACAACATAACTTGACACTTCACTTGATATAATGCATAAGTTAATGTCAAGGTCTACCCGCCACTAATCTTGAGTTACTCAGCAAGATTAAATAAGAGTGTATGGAAAATGGACTTGGAGAGGATTGTCTCACAATAACAATATATTTAATGTATATCTGTAAGGTAAGATGATTCTAGTTTACAAGGAAAAAGAACTATTTATAGTAAGTCCCTAGAGCAACCATATAAATAAAGAAATTACAGAAAGGTATACAAAAGGAGAATTCCTAGTATATACAAAAAAAGGTAAAAATGATAAACGATAAAAAGGAAAAAATAGTACAGTATTAGGTGAAATGGACAGGCGGCAACGTTACATTGGTTCCATATGTAGATTCTCTAATAAAAACAAGTGAAGGGAATCAAGATGTTGCGGCATTAGGGATTGTCGAGACGAGGAAGGGATGCAGCAAGTGTCAATAAGAAGTCAGAAGAAAGTACTTAGCCTGATGAAGAGTATCTTGTTACTTGGTAAGAGTCTCTCGACAATTGAAAGTTTGATTATTCAACACAAAGCCTTTGGCAAGTGAATAGTCAACGTCAGCATAAGAGAGAGAATAGAGCAAGGTGCAACCTCCTAAATTTGTCAAGAAATTCAGCCATCCTTCTTCCACGTAAAGTCTCTATTGTCAGCATGTTACTAAGAAAGGATTCTTCGTGTAAGGGATTAGAGGCCTCAAAGTCGTGCGTGAGTAAGAGGACTAATGGTCGATAAATCATCAATTCCCCAAGGTTATTGAAGATTTTCCCTCAAATCTTAGCCCTCTTCTTCATCAAGTATGTAGAGTGTCAGATCAGCCACATTAAAAGTAGCAAATACATCATATTCGTCGAGCAGCTCTAGCTTATAGGCATTGTTGTTGATGCACTCAAGGATCTTAAAAGGTCCATCTAATGTATGGGGAAGCTTGTTTGTTCTCTTCCTAAGGAAACACTCCTTACTGAGGTAAACCTAGACAAGGTCTCCTCGACTATAAACCACTCATCTCCTTCCTTAACTTCCCTATTCCTTTTGTCAGGCTATAGTTTATGCCAGGTGTTCGGTAACCTTTTGATGCAACTTTTGAAATTCTTTAGTACGTTGCAGGCCTAATTGACTTTCCCCTTGTACGATTGGGTTGACAACTATATCCAAGGGTAAGTTCAGGTTAAGTCCATAGATGACCTCAAAAGGTAACCTTCCTATCAAGCTGTAAACTAATCGGTTGTAAGCGAACTCAATGACAGGCAAGCGTAGGTCCCAATCATATAAATTCTTCCCTACAACCACTAATAGAAGGTTGTTGACTATCCTAATTACCTATTCAGTCTGGTTGTCTATTTGAGGATGATAAGAAGTACTGTACATAAGCTTGGCATCAAGTTTCCTCCACAAGGTTTTTTAGAAAAAACTCATGAACTTCAAATCATAGTCAGATACAATACTTCTCGGCAGCCCATGCAGATGTATAATTTTCTGGAAAAAGAGGTTAGCGATAAATAAAGCATCATTAGTTCTATGGCAAGGAATGAAATGACTCATCTTATTGAAACGACCGACCATAGCCATAATGGAGTCATATCTTCTTGGCATTTAGGGAAAGCTAAGCATGAAATCCATGCTTAGGTCAATCTATGGGCGCTCAGGTATAGGCAAGGGTGTGTGCTCTCCATATGACTCTCTTCTACTTTTTGCATGTTTACACACCTTGTACATCTCAAGAACTCGACACACATCCCTTATTATCTGAGGCCAGTAGAACCCCTGACTCAAGTAAAATCCATCCACAACACCTCCAACATTGCACTTAGCCACTAAGGGCCTAAAATATTGGTTGTACTCATATTAATCGAGTAGGGTACCGAATGTAAGTACCTTGGCTTACATAGTTGTAATAAGGGTATGACGACGAGAAAGAGTGTTGGCCATAGTGTTGGTGCTCCCTTTTTTATACCGGATGACATAGTAGAAAGACTCTAGGAATTCAACCCATTTGGTATGATGCCGAGAAAGTTTCTATTGCTTATGAAGATGCTTAAGAGACTCATGATTTGAATAGATGATGAACTCTCTTGGTAATAGATAATATTGCCAATTCTATAGTGTTTAGAAAAGGACATAAAACTCCTTGTCATAGGTTGAGTAATTCAAGGCAACAGTACGAAGTTTCTCGCTGAAATAAGCAATTGGTCAATGCTCTTACATAAGGACAACACTGATGCCAATGCCAAATACGCCACATTCAACCTCAAAAACTTTCTCAAAATCCAGTAAGGCAAGTATTGGAGCAAATGTCAACTTAGACTTTATATCTTCAAAACTCTTTTAAGCTTTCTCCGACAACCTAAACTCGGTATTCTTCCTAGTCAATTCAGTTAATGGCGTAATTATGGAACTGAAGTACCAAATGAATCTACGATAAACAGAAGCTAAACCATGGAAGCTCCTGACTTCAACAGTACTAGTCGGCGTAAGCCACTCTAGAATAGCTTTGACTTTCTCTTCATCAACTCAAACTCCCTTCCCTAAAACAGCATATTCGAGGAACACAACCTTGCTTTGACAGAACACATATTTCTTCAAGTTGTCGAATAACTTCTCGACTCAAAGGATGTCAAACACTAATCTTAAATGCTTAACATGAATGATGAGGTCATCACTATAGACCAAAATGTCGTCAAAATAGACCACAACACATTTTCCAATCAATGTTATAAGCACATGATTCATTAGCATAAATTTACTCGACACATTAGTTAAGCCAAACGGCATTACCATCCATTCAAACAGACCATCCCTTGTCTTGAAGGCTGTCTTCCATTCATCTCTACACCTCATTCGTATTTAGTGGTAGCCACTCTTCAAATCAATCTTTGAAAAGATGCAGGCACTATGTAACTCATCGAGCATATCATCCAATTGTAGAATCGGATATCGGTACTTAACAGTAATTTTGTTGATGGCATGACATGCCAATACACATTCTCTATGACCTATCTTTCTTTGGTACTAGCACGGCTAATACGACACACGGGGTCATGCTCTCTCAGACATACCCGTGATCCACCAAGTCATCAACTTGTTTCTTCAACTTGGCTGCCTGCTTAGGATTGAGTCTATAAGCAGGTCGGTTCAGTAAAGCTGCTTAGGCTAAAGATTAATGTAATGTTCAATGCCTCTTAAAGGTGGTAAACCTTTCGGCATCTTGGTAGGAAATAAATCAACAAACTCTTCAAGTAGAGCTCTCACTTCAACTGGACAATTCTCGACATCTCTCACCTCTAAGAGTCTCCCGACTAAAAGGAGCACATAGTCTTTGGCCTTGACTTTTCAAGCAAACTAAGCTCAGGAAATCACTGAAGACTTCTGCTACAATAACCTAGCAACCTTCTCTTAGGCTTCCTGCATGTCCTTAGGATTCATGGGTGTTAGTATAATTTTCTTCTCATTCTTCTAGAACATGTAGGTATTTCTATACCCATCGTACAACACCCTCAAGTCAAACAGCTATGGTTAGCTAAGTTATATGTGTGAAGCGCACATCAAAAGGACATCACACAACACCTCATCACTATACCTATCACCAATAGTAATTGGTACTCTAACTTACTTGGCAACATGTAAGCCTCCTTTCTCATTCAACTAGTGAATCTTATATGGCTTAGGGTGTGGGAAGGTTGGCAATTTCATGGCTTTGACTACCCTTTGTGCCATGACATTGGTACAACTCCCTCAATCAATGATCAAGGTGTACAACTTGCCATTCACTCAGTAACTCATTTAGAAGAGGTTCTCCCTCTACTCATTCTCTTCTATCATAAATGTGCTAAGAGACCGTTGAACGACAAAACAATACTCGGCACCACCTTCAGGAAGTATGTCGGCATCGGGGTATTCCTAAAACTCTTCTAACATCCATTCAACTCCCATCACTTCATGTCCTTCACTCTCACTTTCTACTTCAAACTAGGGCTTGTCTCCCTTTATAGTCATGACTCGGCAGTTCAGACATTAACTAGCCATGTGTCTATAACTGAGACATTTAAAGCATTTGATTTCTCAGGTCTTTCTTCTAGAGCTCTGACCTTAGTCTTTTCAAACCTCAAGTTCCTCGACCTTCTTCTAGTCGTATTAGCACTTGCCCTCGATGTTCCACCTTGAAACTATTCGATACTCGGTCGTTCATTAGTCGACTTAGCATGCCACTTCTATTCAGCAACATAGGTCGACTACTCAGTATCTGACTAACCTGGTTCCACCGTTGCCTTTCAACTCTTTATGCCACTCTAATGGATTCATCCAGAGTCGCAAGACTCTACAACTCCACTATGTTACCAATCTCGGTCCTTAGTCCAAAAATGAACTTATGATAGTTCACATCTTGAGTTCATCAACATCATACCATATCATGAGTAACTGACATTCTTGGACATAGTCGTCTACTGATCTGCTGCCTTGTCTCAAGTCTTGGAGATGTTTGAAAGTGTCATACTCGTAGTGTTCAATTGAAGAAAGTAAAATAAGTAAGTCGATGAACTAACTAGAGTAACTGTCATGAAGTTACTCGAAGGATATGACACACCAATAACCACAACACGACTTGATACTTCACTTAATATGACGTATAATTTGATATCAAGGTCCACTTGCCACTAATCCTAAGTTACTCGATAAGTTTAGATAAGAGTGTATGGAAAATAGACTTGAAGAGGGTTGTCTCATAAGAATAGTATATTCAATGTATATTTATAAGGTAAGATGATTTTGGCTTACTAGGAAAATAGACTATTTATAATAAGTCCCTAAGGCAACCATACAACTAAAGAAATTACAAAAAGGCATACAAAAGGGAAATTCCTAATACATACAAAAAGGGCAAAATAGTAAAGTATCAAGTAAAATGGATAGGTGGCAATGCAACATTGGTTCCATAAGTAGATTCTCTAATCACAACAGGTGAGGGGAATCAAGATGTTGCGGCATCAAGGACTGCCGAGATGACGAAAGGGGTACAACAAGTGTCGACAGGAAGTTAGAAGAAAGTACTTAGCTATACAAAGAGTGTCTCATCACTTGGTAGGAGTCTCTCAACAATTGAAAGTTCGATCATTCGACATAGAGCCATCAACAAGCGAATAATCGGCATCGGCATAAGAGAGAGAACAAAGTAGGGTATAACCTCTTAGATTTGTCAAGGAATTCAGCCATCCTTCTTCTACATAGAGTCTCTTGTCGTCGGTAAGTTACCAGGAGAGGATTCTTTGAGTGAAAGATTAGAGACCTTTGAGCCGTGCACTAGTAAGAAGACCAGTAGTAAGCAGCTCATCAACATGAACAAGCCTTTAGGACATCCAACACTTATTAATTCTCTCTCATTTAACTTGTCATCAAACTTTCTTACTTTAGACTTGAGCTCTCTTTCTCTCTCTCTAAGTTTTCTTCAATTGTCTCATAAGTCAAATAAAACCACTACTGTAATAAGCTTCTCTAAGCTTGTAACTTCCATTTTCATCCTCCACTAAGCTTAGTCGCAACCTCCAAAGCTTCAAACCGACACCCAATCGCCACTCTTAAGTCTAATGACTACCCAAATGAGCTCCGAACATGAAGGCATTTTCCCTACACCCTCATTCCTTAGTCCATTACATATAAAAATCAGCTCAACCGCTCATTTTAGCCAGTAGAATCCCTAAACCAAGGTGAGCCACTGCTACTTTCTTCTTCTTCTTGCCGACTCAATTGTAACCTAATCCAATGTCCAACCTAACCCATTGAGGCTGATCCGACCCACATACTGACCTAATCTGCTCCAAGGCTTACGTTATTTATTTATTTGTTTGTTTATTTATTTATTTATTATGTGATTTACGATGTAATTGTAATGAAAATATAAAAAGAAAAGGAGAAGAATAAAAGAGAAAAGAAGAGAGGTAGAACAATTTAGTTCTTTTTATTTATTTCCGGATAAAACTTGAAAATATATATAATAATTAAAAATAAATAATAATAATAATAATAATAATAGAACAAAAATAAAAACAGATTAATAAATAAAGATCATTCTACCTCTTAGAATTTTTTTTTCAAATAAAAATAAAATAAAATGGATCCTTTTCAAAATTAAGACCTTTTGTAGAATTTTCAAAAATAACAAGTCAAGTTTATGATCTTCTCAAACAATTTTCCTTAAATAAACTCAAAATAGGTAAAGAGCATAAACCTAACTTTTTTAAAAATTAAAATCAACCAACCTGCTAAGATTTTCGAAAAGAATTACATATATCCGATCCTGAATAGTAGATATGTAGGCACTTCCAAGGTGATGTAAAAAATGAAAAAAATTTAATTTTTCCCACTTTCAGTTTGAATTACTCAACTTGGGTAAAAAAATCAAAAAATTAGTTTTTCCTTTCATTAGGTTTAAAATTATTCAATTAACAGTAGTTTTTAAGCTGTTATTTTAAAAGGTAACTTTAGGAATTTAAGTCTAAATTTGGAATGTTGTGGTACCCGGAAGAGTTTAAAAAGCTTAACCCCCAGACTCAATTTTTCTGATTCTCAAAATTGTTTATAAAATTGGTTTTATCGAAAGACTAGTAACTAAATTATAATTAATCTACCCAATTGATTATAATTTAACTCTTTCCCAATTCCAATCGAGTGGTGACTCCAAAATATTTTTAAAAATAAAAGAATCGATTTTCTTTAAACCTTAATGGAAGGTCAGCATTAAACGGATAAAGTTTAATATTGATTAGTTTGAAGAAGACTAATTTATAAAAATTGGGAAAAAATCGAGCTCGACACCAATTGGATATGATACACCAATCTATCCTATTTGGCCTACAATCTGCTAAATATGACTTACCAGTTCGAATTGAAGGGTCACTCGCTACTACTCCTTACTAAAGGGAACTGATAAGAGCTGAAGGTTAATGAAAACACTAGGGTTGCTTAAAGGAAACTTAAATAATATTTTGATGTTGATGATTGATTGTCTATGTACAATTAAGTGGGGTTTTATATACCCTTCCACTAGGGTTACTTTACATGTATGAAAAGACAAAAGAGTATTTTTACAATTAGGTTATGTAATACATACTAAAAAGGGTAAAGAGATAAAGAATATTCTATACGACAAGTAAAGAATCCTTTTAGAATGTTATATCAAATGATACGTATTACTCGGTGACTAGAAAATAGAAATATGGTACAAAGTATACGAGAAAAAAATTTACAATTAGAAGCTGACCTGATTTAAATCAAGTTAGAGCCCAATCAATCTCATTATAGAGTAGTTAGTTGGGGTTGGGGTTAGACATTTGTTGCTAGTTCGAGAGCTCAGTTTAGATAGTCTTAGGGCAGTCTACTCAGATATTTTGTCATAGCATAGTTGTTCGGCAAGTTTGGTGCACGTAAAGGCTTGGCATTAGGTTGGTAGAAAAAGGAAACACAAAGGTTAGGATAGGAATTTTCATCTCAAATAGAGTTTCAAGCTAGCATTCTTCGAGTAAGTCCTTAGAGTCCTCTAGCTCAGTTTTGTATGATTAGTCTAAGGTATTGATTCCCATCAATACATGTATATATATGTTAGATTATTTAATCAAGAATAGGTAATTACCCCTGTAATTGATGAATTAATAAAAGAATCAAATCTAGAACAAGGTTAATGACTTTTATTACACATGGCTAGCTACAATAAATGTAATATATCAGCATCCACTCTAAAACATAAGCTAAAAAGAGAAATAGTATAATGGACTTCGTAATGTACTTAAAAAATATCAAAAGAATTTCATAAAAATCATCTCACTTCTTCCTCTCAATTAACCAACTCTCACTCTTTGGTCAGCTTACATGCAACCTTAAAAAATTCACCAATAGCAAAATCAAGGATGAAAAAAGGAGGAATTTTATGCAAATTATCAATTAAAAAAATCAAAATTACAAAGGTTATGCTGGACTAAAATGTACAAGCATTAAGATTAGTCTAACAATGGGTCGCTTAGGGGTTTGAAGCTTATTGTCATGGGCCTTTAGGATAAGGTAATGGCAAGCAATGGTAAGTAAAGCTTCTTGTATTGATGTGCTTCAAATTCAATCTGATTTTGATTAATTTTATGAAAGTACTAAATCAATTCAATTAATTATGGAAGAATGTATTTGTAGCTTATTTTGGATGTATTTTATGTAGTATTGTTATATTTATGAGATTCTTAGTGGTTATAGTAGCTCCTTAACAATTGCCCTGTTTAGAACTTGAATTCAAGTTAATTTTTACCACCAGTGCCAATGTAGTTTCAAGCTAATTTTTAGTAAGAGGGTTCTATTGACGAAATGTTGTATAGCAGTTTTAATGGATTATCCAAGGTTATAGCTATTGCAATTAGTCTAACATTACCTAAAGTGTACACAAAACCATTGTATAGTAAAGTTATTTCAAGCTATGGTAGAGATTGGTCTAGTGGTGCTTGCAATGTGGTAGCCAAGTATTTACAGAGTGATATGTTAAGAGCTCCTTTTAGTAGAAGCGTCTTCGACCTAATGGCTCCTTTTAGTAAAGAAGTTCAATAGGATCTCATACTATAAAAGCGAAAAGACTAGAGAAAGCTAAGTAATAACTATTTTTCTTAATAGGTAAATGATTGTAGGTTTAGGTTCAAATTCTAGGAAAAAACTCTTTTGGTAGATTACTTAATTACTATGGGAAGGCTTCAATGTAGAGATTGTAAATGTATTGTACAGACTTCTGATGGAGCTATGTACTATAAAAGATTTTACTATTGTAATTGTAGACACGTTATTTTTGCCGTTTTTATTTTAGTAGTTTTATTGGGCCAAGTTTTACAAATAAAAATTAAATAAATAAATAAATGAAAATTGAAAAAATAATAAAAATAAAGTATCGAGTCAACTCAAATCAAGTCTGTCGAGCTTAGTTTTTCACTCTCTCGATTCTTTTATAAAATAAAGTCTTCTCTAAACCGATCAGTATTAAACCTTACTAATTTAATTTCAATCATTGACTAGAGTTTCAGAAAACCCTTTCTTTTTGTTTTGAAAACAACTTTGGAGTCGTCACCCGGCCAAAATTAGGAAAAATAGTTAAGCTATAATCAATTGAGTGGAATTAGTTATAATTTAGTTACTAGTCTAATGATTAAAACCAATTTTACAAAATGATTTTTGAAACCAGAGAATCTGGATCCGGAGGTTAGGAATTTTAAACCCTTAAAGATACCATTGACTTTCCAAAATTAGAATTAAACTTGAAAACTACCTTTTAATTTTGAAAGATAAAACTTAGTTATTGGTTACTCTAATCAAATAAACAAAATAATCTAAACTAAAGAAATAAGGGAAATTAGGTTTTTTCATTTTTATCGCCGCCTCGTAAATGTCTACGTACCCACTATTTGATATCAATTACTCAAGATCAAACATACGTAATTCTTTTTACAAAACTTTACTGGATTGACTTTATTTTAATTTGAAAATGATCGATTTTACATTTTACTCAGTTTTGATTTATTTAAGAAAATTTCTAAAAGAAAGGATCCTAAATTGGGACTTTTTATTTTTGGAAACTTGGAAAATGGTTGATTTATTTTTATTTTATTTTCGAAAAATCAATTTTTCTAAGTGATAGAACAACTTTTATTGTTATTTTTATTTATTTATTATCTATTCCTTCTACTTTTTATTTTTATTTGTTGTTATTATTTTTTTTATTTTTTGCCTAAAACGTGAAAACAAATAAATAAAAAACTAAACTAAAAAAAAGAAAACTTCTTCCCTTTCTTTTTCTTTTTTCTCTTTCATCTTTTTTTTTTTGTTTTTCTCTTTTTTTCTGTTACATTTACAAAAAAAAAAAACATCTAAAATAGGAAATGAATAAATAAAAATAATAATAATTAAAAAAAAAGAGGATTGGAGCTGATTTAGACCAAGTGAGATATACGGGTCGGATCAGGCTCCGGGTCAAAGTTTAAGCTAGGTCAAATCGCAGGTCGTTGGGTCAGGTTGCACGGATCTAGGTCGTCTTCAAACTTAGTAACACGTGCAGCAGAGGGCAGTTCAAGCCATTCTAGCGGCCGAAGCGAGGGGGTAAAGGGTGTTTTATGTGTTCCAGATTAGGGAACGAGGGGTTGGCTTGATGTCATGGCTTGGAGTGGCCATTTAGTGGTTGTTCGATGGTGGTAGCCGGCGTTAGTGTTTGGGCAGTAAGTTTTGGAGTTACTGGATGCAAGAGAGCTGTTGGGTTGGTGGTTTTGGGGTGTGGTGAGCTTCACCTAAGGTTAGTTTAGAGTGGGAAGTAGTGGCAATGGTGGTTCGAGAGAAGGGGGCACAGTGGTTAGGGTTTTCAGTAATGGTTGTCTGTGGCCACTGCTACAAGCCAGGGTAGAGGTTGATGGTGGCTGGGTTGAGTAACTTGTGCGATGGTGGAGCTAGCTAGGATGGTAGCTGGTGGTGGAGAGCTAGAGGGAGAGAGATTTAAAGAGAGAGTATATGAGGGAGTTGTGGCTAAAGAGAGAAAACGAGAAAAGAATGGTTGTGAGTGAATTAGCTGTCCATAAATGGTTATGTGTGTTTATGAACGTCCCTTAACACTTAACTTATACTTGCGAAAAGGAAAGCTCAAATCAGACTTGAATACATATGGCCAAAATTTAAGTTTTTTCCAATTTTTGGAGCTTGATTTGATCAACAAAAAGGATGAATTTGGTCTTGTTCTTTAGTTCAATTGAAAATAGGTCGCACAGAGTGCAAGATTGATGCAGGAAATTATGTGTCTGTGTGAAATTTGTGTAGAAATTGAAGCTAAAGTAAAGAGGGTAGGTTGCTCTTGAGAAGAAAAGAGGAGGAAAATCTGGAGAAAATGAGGGAAAATTTAGGAAAAGTGCTGATATGGCGCTACATCAACTAACTCGACTAACCTCGACCTACCACATGTTAGGACACGTTAATAAGATACGTGGCACAATAAGATCTTGATACATAATAATCCATGATGTGATGAAAAATAAAAAACCTTGCATGCCTCCTCCATTATTTGTACCCTTAACCTCTAACCAAACTCAATGCATATGTCCAAGTGTTTATTTATTAGACCATTAGCCTATACCTTATCTATATAAGCAATTAAATTGCACATATGGACTCGGTCGGTCTAGGCTAGAATTAAATCTAAGCTTAAGTTCAATGGCTCAACTTCAAAACCTAATTTAAAAATAAAAAAATTTACCTTAATAAAATGTTATTTTCTAAAATCCTTTTTTTTTTTCAATTTTCTTATTTTTTTTTTGTAATTTTTTTCAATTTTCTAAATTTTTAAACTTTACTTCCTAAATTTCTTATTTTTTAAGATTTCTTTCTATACTTTCTATTTTTGGTACTTTTTTTTAATTTCTTATTTTTTATGCTTTTTCTTATTTTTGAATTTTTTTGTATTTTCCTAAAATTCTTTTTTTTTTTCTAAATTTCTTAATTTTTTTGGGTTTTCTTTAATTTCCTATTTTGTATGTGTTTTTCCTAATTTTGGACCTATTGAGAAAAGAAATAAAATAAAAATAAATGGGGCAAAAATTGGGTGTTTATAGAGTCAAGTCGTATCGAGTTCAGTTGAGTCAAGTCTAGTCAATTTGAGTCATTTGAGATCAAATTAGATAATGATGAGTGTTCAATTTAATAAATTTTAAGTCGTTGAAGGATTGATGTCAAGACCCTAAAGGGGGCCTAGTAGGATCACCTAAAAATTTCCATAATATGTGTGCACTCATGATATGAAAATTGCCTTGCAAGTCAGAGATTACAAGACTCTAAATAATAAATCACTAAGATTACTGATTTTCAAGTAATTAATTTATTGTAATGTAACATAACATAACATATAAATATCCGATATCCCACAATTCCTCAGAACCGTAGAGAATCGGTATCTCCTATCAAATAATAAGACAAGATATACTAACATTATAAAAGAGATATAAGAAAAATTGAATTATCTACAAAGGATGTTTATGTATCATCTAAAGAGTACTCAACTATTTTTAATATTAAGGTACACATCTTTATCTCACACTCAGCACTCGAGACTTATCATAATTCCAATGTAAGTAAACTTACAAGAGAAACTATGAAGGAGTGAGCATATAACAACTGATTGAGTTCGTTCCTTACCACTACCGGTCAAGCAAGTTTTCACACATTATTATCACATATGCAGATAAGTTATCTACATACAACATAAATGCATGCGCGATGAATGCAAGCAACACATCCATAGGAGTCCAGAGCTATGGAAGGTATAGAATTATGTCGTTTACACTTCGATTATCCCCTGTACTTACCCACACAAGGCATCTCAACTTACCCGCATGAGGCTACCTAGAGACACCACCCCTTTAGGCAACACTCGACTATTACCCTAGTCGAGAAAAGAGTTTCAATCTAAATAGGGGGATTCCAAACTAGGACTATCCACTCTCTAAGGCCCCTCGGGCACAAACTTGTAAGTCCTCTTGCAACCAAAATTAACCAAAGCCTTACAGGCACAATAAAGCAAGTCCTCTCGCTATCAAGTGAAGAACCCATGCTAGTTTTGCCTTAACGATAAAATATCATTTCTGGCATTACGGACCTCATCAAAATTGTATAAAATACGTTTAAGATTAGAAAAACTTTTTCCAAAAATATCTTTTTCAATATTTTGCAAAGTTAGCACTCTCCATCCATACATTTACTGAGTTATAGATATACGACGAATAAAACTGATTATTTGGGTCAGATATTTATATTTATCAATTTAAAAGAGTGATCACACATATGATAGCATATAAGCAGAACAATCATTCAAATATACAAACAACAGCAAGCAGCAAAACATTATATAAGTAATATGCACAAGCAAGTAGCAGGTCATTAGAACTCCCTTACCTGGATTATTACTCATTCTCCAAGCCTTTGAGATTTCTAGAACTCGATATTGAATGCCTAAATCAAAATAGTAAAACTTATAAGTATTCTGAGAAGTCAGACCCCTTAATTAACTAAATCAATATAACCCAAGTATAATGTGTATAGGGTTTATCATACTCAATGGGGTTAATGGTAACTATTTTCTTATATTTGTAAGTTATGAGACTTCCTTTATGTATTTTGTAACTTTTTCATTCTAATTCGATATTTGAGAACTTATAGTCATTTTTCATCGTTTTCAGACGTATATTCACACGGTGATGTCATGGTGATGTCCGTTTTGGATGTTAAGACCCGTGTCTTACAATATGGGCTAAATTTATTGAAATTTTATCTTATTGAAGTTTAATTATTCTTATTGAAGTTTAATTATTCTTATTGCTTATGTTTATATCTTAGTTTAGGACTTAATGATTGAATTAGCTATTTGATTCTTACACTTAGGAAATTTTACATTAGTATTACTAATTCATGTGCTTAATTAAGTTTCATTCAATTTCGGAAGTGTCTTAGGGTTTAAGAGATTTTCAGCTTCTAAGTACATGTACATACCAATGTTATATGCTTATGTAATCTTATTATTTCTTCTTTTATAAACCTATGCTTATATCATCACTTATTTAATCACTTGATGATGTCATGGCTTATGTAATCCTTTGATGACATCATTGCTTACATCATTAGTCTATTATTATCCTTATATATTTACACACTTTATACATATGTGATATACATACCTATACTTCTAATATACTAATATGTATACATGTGTACTTATACATATACTAATACACATATCCATATACGCATATGGTGGCATATGTATTTTTATATGTATTTTCGTATGCCTTATCTACCCCCTTAAGAAAGCTTCTCAAATTTTATCTTTTTGTATTTTAAGGGTATATTTAACATGGAATATGTATGTATAGTTAGTAGATGTCTTAATTTAGGTTATGTACATAATGAATACTTATGTACAAAGCTATTTATACATGTATATCTCTAGCATATCCTTATGTACACATGCTCAAAGACATGTATACATGCATCTTCTTCTATTGTCTAAAGAATTCTGCACTTCCATATGTAAAGATTGAAACTTTAAGCCTAAATCAACATATATATACACAACATATAACTATTTAACCTAACCTAACTCTTCTTCTAACTAGTAAAGAAGATGAAGCAAGACATAGTATCATAAGTACATACTTTAATTTTGCTCTTAAAAATGGATAAAAAGTTGCAAAGAAAAGAAGAGTGAAAGGGAAAGGGAAGATACGATTGGAAAGGGGAAGAAGAAAGGAATTTGTTTTGTGTTCTTTGTTTTGAAAAGGCAAACAAGTGAGGTCTAAAAAGAGAAAATAGTGGACGGCAAAACAAAGAAAAAGAAGGGAAAAGCCAAAAGAAAAGAAAAGTAAAGAAATCATGAGAAAGAAAATATTTTTTTTCAAATGAAAGAGACATTTTTGTTGACTTTTCTAAATGTTGACTTAGTCAACCTTTTGACTTTGGTCAACATGTGTTGACTTGGTCAACTTTCCATACATAATGTAGTAATTAAGAAAAATTAGGAGAAAAAATAAGGAAATGAGGCATTTGGTGAATTAATTAGTAAAAATAGATGATGAGATCTTACTTAGGTATTTATATTCTATATACATCATTTGGTAAGCTACTTAGTATAACTAATATGAAAAGTACCAATTAAGGTGTTAAGGTTCACTAGATTTAACCTAAGCATCAATTATACCCCTAACACTATGTAATACAATCCTAGTTATATACTTAAAAGATGAATATAATCTAGAATACAATATCTTAGTTTCTAAGGGATCACATAAGTATTTTAAATATTTATGCATGATTGAAAGTTATCTTTAGTCGTTTACTAATGAAATAACAATATATGGAGGATATATTACCGCTTAGGGTTTTAGGGTAAATTATGGTGAATTAGTGCATTTATATCCTTAAAGTTATAGTTTTAGGTTTTTTATTACTTTAGGGCACAATCTCTAATGTTTTTATACATTTAGGGATTAATATATTCGTACGCGATTAAGTCTTCGATTGTTATCTTAGGGTTTTGATGAGGTTGGAAGTTAACTTTTGCAGTTACATATATTTAAAGTTTTAGGATCTTCATCTACAATTAGAGGTTCAATTGATAATTTAAGATTTTTCATATTCACTTTAGGTTTTGAATTGAGATTTTAATCGGTTTTAAATTTTACTGGCTCTATTGACTTTAGAAAATCATCTACAATTTGAGCGTTTGATTCTATACTTAGACAGGTAAATTCACAAGGTTTACAATTGAGCTTTATTAAAATATTTTGGTCCAGTTCGATATAAAGTAGATTTTTTATCTAATTTATATGAGGCTAAAATACACTTAACATTTATTAAGTAGGTTATTGGGCTAAATCAAGTTGGACCAAATTGGGGCCTAAAAAATAGAAAACCCAAATTAAAATAGAGTTTCTAAAAACTAAGTTAAATTTTCAAAGAATCTAAATTGTAGTTTCCGTATTTAGGATTTGCTATTGTATCTTTTGTATTTGGAATTGGTTGAGATCAAATCTATATTTAAAAAGATACAAAAGATTTGGTAGTGTCACTTATAAATAGGAAGTCGACAGTGAAGTTTAAAGGGTTTTTCTCTTCATAAGCCTTACAGAATCACAAAAGAGAAAACACAAGACCTCATTCACAATATGCATAGCCATCCCTCACTCACAACACGTATAGTCATCCCTTACTCATAGCACACATTGCTTCACTCCATGCTCCACTCGCGTTGACATATTACATACAATAGCCCAACGCACAACATTGCCTTATTAAGCACCTACACTAAAGTTGATAACCTCCCGACATGCAACCCACTCGCCAATACACAACACATCACTCCATGTTATCACAACACAAACATACAACAACCTCCTACCAATTGCACACATGATAACACTATGCCTACATTGTCGTACTAGATTCGTCTACACATGAGCACCAATACACTCACACACCAAACATTGTCGCATACCCTTGATACGCCTACCTTATCGTACAATCACATCCCATATACATTGCACTTGATTTGCATGCCTCATTACACACAATTTGCACCTACCGCTACTTACTGATTTGTCCACACACACACGAAGACAGCGTTGCTCTACACACGTACGATTCGCTGCTGTACGATCTCGTACATACGATTACACATATGCATGATCTGATCATGTATCGAACGCTATCCATACGTACATATTGACATAGCCACACTAGATTTCACACAACGTACGCACAATCCATACAATGATCTCTCACATACGTTGCGCATGCTGCACACCATATACGATTCGCTACTACTATGCACAATTAGTTCACCCAACAACCAGTACACACTCTAAGTACATGGACATGGTCCAAACGATCACAATATGGCCAACAAGAACACATTAATCACACACAGCTCAATCTGTTTAGGTAATAAAAATTATTTTCTTTAATTAATTATTTTATTTTATTAGTCAATTAAATTATTTTTTACTAATTTTTTTTTTTAGTGTAGGTTTTTTTTTTAATTTTTTTTAAATGTCATATCATTTATTACATTTTTTTTAGATAATTTGAATTTTTGGATAGATTTAGTTAGATTGCATTTTTAGTTGAAAATTGTTTTTTTTTTAATCATATATCTTTTCTTCGAGATCAGTATCTTCAAAGAAGATACGCATCTAAATTATATCTTAACATATCTTACATATAAGATTTAAGAAAGATATTTTTCAATAAGTAGTGATTTAAAAAAATAGAAAATCTTAACCGAAGTTTTTCAAAAAGATTTAGTTATTTAGGTCTTTTTAAAATAGATTCATAAAATTAGATTTTTTAGGTTTTTTCTTTTTTCAAATAACAAATGGTTAAATAAATGTAAATCTAGCTTAATTTTCAAATCTAAAAAGAATCTACCTATTAAATCTTTTCTAATAAAACTATGTTGGTTTAATCCCAATTAGCGGATACGTAGACACCTTTGAGACAATGATATAAAAAATTTTTAAAATTTATTTTTTCTTCAAAAATTCGTAATAAAAAATTATTTTATTTATATTTTGCATATCTTAATATTCTTAGAAAAATCATGAAAATAATGGCCATTAATTTTTTTAATTTTTACATGGTAATTTAGTCTTAATAGGTTAGCTCTCAAACTTAGTTCTTCTAGTTACTCTTCTAAAAATTATTTAAAAAAAATTTTTTTTAGAGAAAATACACGAATTAGTAGCTAAATTAGGGCTTTCCCATCTAAAAACCTTAATTTCATTTTTTACTAGTTTAATTGGTTGGTAACTCTTATTTTTTTTAAATATTTTTTTTCAAAACATTTTTAAAAAAAATATTTCCCTAATTTTATATTAAGTGAGCTGAACTTATATAGATTAAATTAAGAAAAATCAAAATAGAGCTCGACAGTAATACTTTAGGTTTGGCTCACTCTTGTAAAAGATTTTCATTGTGGTTTATTATATTGTATTAAAGAGATTTTAAACCCTAGTGTTTATAAGGTTGAATTACATGTAAAGTAAAAATTATACCTTATACTTAACTCAAGGATAGCAATGATGAACCATCTTTAAGTACTAAAAGCTAAAAAAAAAAAAAAATCTAAGCAAATGCTTAGAAGGTAGGACATTACATCATAGGATTGATTGCTACTCATAAAATAAGCAGAAAAGCTCTATGTAGGCATCCTTTGAATTAAATGCTGATAGTTCCTTTGATAGCGATAAGGGAGAAGGCTACTATGATGATTGTTGCAAGGACACTTATGGAAACCTATTTGATGGGAATGTCTTCAATGATTTGGTTTCAAATCCAATGGTAGTGGAAGTTCTAGTAGGTTTAGTCACTATAAAATGGGCTCTATAAAAGGATTAGAGTCATGTTATGGTGGAGATAGTTGCTTTAAATGTATTCCATAGCCTAACTATACAAGAATGGGTTGTTTCTTAGTAATCTTTTCCTATTATTTCTCATATTAGACATTTGATTCACAAAAATTAGTTTATTTCTTCATCTTTTGCAAACAGATCTACTAATATAAAGTTGCAAATTAGGTAGCTAATCATTGTAGAAAGGGGATGTATTTGAGTGACTGAGTTTATAAACTCTTACCCTCTTATTCTTGATTTAAATCTTTAGATATGGTGAACAATGTAAGCTTTGCCAAAGATTATGGGCTCTTTATTTAAATATTATGGATTGGTGGCTGTTTGGCCAAAAAAAAAAAAACTCTTAATTAGTTGTTTTTAATTCACATGTGAAGAAAATCTAGACAAAGTACATGCTTGATAATTATCATAAATATTCTCTCTGATTTGCCACTTTAGTAATTCAATAAACTAGTTATATTTAATTCACATGTGAAGAAAATCTAAGTGAATTACACACTTGATAATTGTGATAAATATTCTCTCTAATCCGCCATGCTTTAGTAATTCAACAAATAAGTGGTTTCTTATAAAATTATTTGAAGAATCTAACTTGTAAGAGTTTCTAAAGCTTCTTAATTTATTGAAGATGATTAACTTTAATCATGTACTTAAATTATATAATTTATGTAATTTAATGCAATTTTGAGTGAAATTGAGGCTGAAGTGATCATTTTAGAAAACATACTTGATGAGATAGTTTGGTATTTGTAAAGATCAATATTTCAAATATGTATTTTATAAGTATATGGTATTTGTCATTAAATGATAAGGAACCATGTACGATTTATTCTGTAAATTAGTTAGTATTTAGTTATATATTAGCTAAGTTGGTTAATCGCTATTGATTTCATGATAATTAAGATAATTACATGGCTTCAATTTGATGTTTTATGCAAACACTTGTGTTGATCATTTTTATTCGAAGGGTAATAGTGATGATTGATTAACTATAGGTGCATGTTGTAGTCAACATAGGTTTGTTATATGAAGAAGTATAATTTGGTAAATGTGTTGATGTTTATTAGTGCAAAGCATGGAGTAAATGGGTTATGTTGTAGTGCCTTATTTTTGGGTTCTTAGTTGTTTTACTCTCATTGGATTTCACTTCATTAAACTCCTAAACAGGAACTTTTTATGCTATGTGATTGTGTAATTAAGCAAAA
Source organism: Lumnitzera littorea (assembly GCA_024138015.1). Classification (NCBI taxonomy): domain Eukaryota; kingdom Viridiplantae; phylum Streptophyta; class Magnoliopsida; order Myrtales; family Combretaceae; genus Lumnitzera; species Lumnitzera littorea. The sequence goes on from JAMXBB010000008.1 coordinate 55,843,266, forward strand.
TCAAAATTTCTTTTAAATAAATTAACAAATGAACAAGCACTAACATGCCTCAAAGTTAAAGTACAAATTTCAAAATGCAATCATAATTCAAGTTAGACGATAAATTGCAAGAAACTATAAAAACCATTAACTTTGCCGTTAACGAAGACACTAAAGTAAGATCATACTAATGGAAAAAGCACTAAAGCAGAAAAAATAAAAGTCTAGAATTAAATTACCTAAAATTAAAAGTACAAGCATTTTAGTTACCTTTATCTCTTAGAAGTTTTTCGATAAAATTATTATAGCGAAATTATTGAATAGTATTCGTTATATTATGTTGTCCTATATATTTGAATTTTTTGTATAAATACTTCTTACAATTTGTTTTTCTTAGTAACAAAATTTGCACAAGTTCTCTTTATTGATTTTACTTTTTTATAAATTGATAATTTTATTTTAATTAAGATATATGCTAGAAAGAAAAAATAAAAGGTTATTCTTTTAACCTTTTATAAAGTAAGCAGAGCACCAATAATAAATTCACAAAAACATTTAAATTTTTTTATTCAATATTAACTTATATTGTGAGGTAGATTTTTCCAATAAAATTCCTTTGTATATATAAGATACTTTGACGTTATAACAATAAGTAGTTTTTTTTTTTTTAACCTAGAATTCTAATATTAATTTGAATAATTTGACTTTGGCTTCCTCAATCTCACAACTCTACATCCATCCTTGATATCAGTGAAACTGTTGATGTGATATGAACCATAAATACGAGTATCTACAACTCTTGGTACTGATTATGCAAGATTTAGACCTTAAGTAGTTTAAAATGCTAATACAACACTTGTAATGTATGTGGTGTTATTAAATGTAGGGGATAGGTGTAGGTTCAAAACTTTTAATTAGCTTTATCTTTCCTTCAAGATGGTGTAACATGTCATTCTTTGGGTACAAAGATTAAGTAGTACATATCAATAAAAAGGCTAAGTAAATACTTACAAGGCAAGACATTACAAATGTATTGAAATACATTGTTTATACTTTCAATATGAACTCTTCTATAGTTGGTTTGATAAAACTACAGTAATAATCTATGGTATGACCATACAAATATGAGTGCAATTCCATTGGAAAGATGATTAATTATAAAACAAACTTTTTATAATTGAAGTAGTAATGCATGATCGCTAGCTTAGAATCCTAGATCTCTAGCAATCAATAAAGTGAATCTTGATATGTTGAGAAATCTAACGTAGAATTAAAGGCATGATTGAACTTAACCCTAATGATAAGAATCCCAAGAACCTCAGTATAAAACAATAGAAAAGACCATTGCCCTTTGATTACATAAATTCATAAACCTTGGTATTGAGATGATCAATTGTTACTAAATTCAATCTTTTTTTTCCTATATACTATATACTCTGAAGCAAAGGTTAAGCAAGAGTCATCAATGCATAGATAACAAAAATGCCTTTGAACCCTAACTTATATAATAAAATCTCTATATTAACTTGTATGTCTCTTACCCATGATTCCAATCATAACCACAAATTATCACAAGTATTGGAATAACCAACCTCTGCAAAAGATTTTTTTTTTTTCATTTTTAGGATAAAATCAAAAGAATGGACAAGACTCGATAAATGACTATGAGATATGATTTTTAAGGACACAATAAAAAACTAAAGATGAGAATATTCTAATGACTTCTCTCTCTCTCTCTCTCTTTCTCATTGTTAAGAAGAAGTACAAATTGAAAAGAATGCAACGAACAATATAGAAAGTGAGAGTAGAATAGAGAACCAAATTCAAGATATGAATGGATTTGAAATTAGTGTTATGATTATCGATCCCAACTTAAACCAGTGAAATTGATTCTTAGAACTCAAGAACTTTGATGGCAAACTGATAGGTGATCCACAGAATCTCAAATCACTAAGTATCAACATAGCAGACCCATTGAAAAATTTAACGTAGAATTAAAGCTATAATTGAATATGACCCTAACGATAAGATTCCTAAGAATCTTGGTATAGAACAATGGAAAAGACCTCAAGCCTTTGATTATGTAAATTCACAAACCTTAGTATTAAGACCGTGACCCGATGAGTTATACTAACCAAATAACCTTATTAGAGCGAAGAATGCAATAAAAATGTAGATTTTATATGAGTTCAAAACTTCTCTAAAGAATCAAAGTAACAAAGTGAAACTCTTTCATAAAGTACATCGATATAAATAAAGTGTCAAGAGATTGATTATAATTGAAAATAAGATACATATTTATATAGAAACCTTGACATCCCAGGACAATTAGGTAATTAGATCCACTAAAAGAAACCCTATGATGATTATATAAATGTAAACCAAAATAAGTCTAATAACACAGTAAGAATTAATTAAAACACAAGAACTTGTGAAAGATAGGATGCGTTATATATAGCGTGTACAAGTTTTTCAGCCAAATACACGGCATGTATTGGCTTTGGAAAATACGACACACGGTGTGTTCTTGAATGGAAACACGTGTATTCCCCTTTCATTGTGAATACGACATGGATTTCTTAGTTTATCCGCGTCCATCACTTTTGTCTGATGCCGTGTATGTGTTAGATAGTATGTGACTAGCGTGAATATCAACTTAAAATATCTAATTGATTTTACAGATTTTTGTAATGATTTGGATTCAAAATGCAACTCCGATACTATTTGCAGTCAAAAGTTGCCACCGCTAGACAAAACCCATTCGTGTTTTCTTCCATATGACTTTAATATTCTGCTACTTGACATGTTTTTACGAGTTGATGTCTACTGGAAATAAAGCTCGTGCATCGATGCATGTTTTTTCATAAAAAATTTGGACAAAGAAAACAACAAAACAACATGAGTATACATGCTGTCTCCACTTTCCGTTCATCATTTTATTGTTTTGGCAAACAAAAATGTCCTTTTAGTCGGTCTAGTCGCTATCATAATCTTCTGAAATTCAATTCGGCTTATATGCCTATTGAATATTTATAACTTAACACCTGGCTCCAGATAGCGCATTATCATCGACGAACAAAACAGTGAAAACAACAAAAATACAACCATGCTTCATACCGGACGCATATTTTTTGTCCATCTCGTTGCCATTGGTTTCTGGTATGCATATCTGGAGTAACAAATATAAGCTAAAATTTGTTGGCTTATTTGAAATTTTTGTTGCTTTTAATTTGTTGGCCTTTGGCGGGCCTACATATTATGTTGGCATTGGGCAGAAAAGAAATTACATGGCCAGGAGAACGTGAAGATCAGATAAATTTGTTAGATTCGTACAAGAGGATAAACATCTACCAGTTATTTCATTTACTGCGAATAAAATCACATTTGCTATTTGGAGTACAGTATATGAGTAACGACCAGACTTGCACTTATCGACAAATATAATCTGTGTATACCTACCCACATGTGTGTGTGAATTCGTTTAAAGGCTTTTGTTGTTTCTTGTAAGAATCCGAGAGTGATTGAACTTTGCACAAGCAATTGAATTTATAAAAAAGGTACAGTAAAAGGATATTAAGATATTATTTGATTTAGCAATTTCGATATTTAAATTAATAAAATATTTAAAAAGTATAAGTATTCAAAAATAATATATAAGCTTAAGTGCTCAAAGCATTAAGTAGTATACTGTTAGGTATTGGCCTTATATTTATAGAGAAATAAAGCTAATGATTGAAAATGAGTTGGTAGAGCTGTCTCTGCAAGTGTTGGCCTTATATTCAAGAATAGTGTATGGGCTTAAGTTGGCAGAGTCACATCCATCCACAAGTATTTAAAAACAGTGTATTGGCTTAAGTGCGTAAAGCATTAAGTAGGTTACCGTTAAGTATTAACCTTGTATTTATAAAGGAGTAGAGTTGGTAACTAGAAAGGAATTAGCGTGTAGAGTTATATCCGCAAGTATTGAAGAATGGGGTCACATTATCCTACATAGTCTGTAAGTAAAAGAGTTAGTTGTTTGACTTAGTCTTTTAGGCTTATCCAAAGTCTTGCAACCTTTAAAGGCCTCTTATAGCTTGATAGGTCACATTCTAAGCCTAAATCAAAGGCAACTCGTTATAGGTCGTAAGCTTTATCAAGTCAGGACAAGCTTGAGGAATTCATATCCAAAAAGCCCTATCAACACTTTGTCCCCACCAACTCGCCCCGGGCCCCCGATGTAGTCTCATTGTCGTTGTGTAGGCAAAGAGAAGGGAAAAATGGGCTTCTTAAGCGTGTGATTGATCTAGTTTAGAGGTATTTGTGTGAATGCTTATTGTGTCAACGTAGCTATGATAGAAGTTTAGGTTCGTAAAAGGTTGAGTTGAAGACGTCTAATTTAAATGACACGGAGGCCAAGAAAATGTGGTCCATTTGAGTTGGTTGCCTTCTAGGCATATGCAAGTGCAACAATTTCAAGATGGAACGTGGCAGGTCCAATCTCCTTAGCCATTAGGGGATACCAAGTACTTAGCCCTTCGTTAAGTCAAAGTAAGATGCATGCTTGCCCAGTTAGATAGATGAATCGAGGTCAAGATTTAATAGATTGGGCGCTTTAGCCAATAAGGTTACCGAGTGGAGGTATAGAGTTGATAGAGCTAAGTTAGGATGACCATTGTCTAAGCATATACAATCTATTTAATCCGAGGCATGGTGTTGGTGGAGTACCGAATGAGTTCTCTCATATAAGTTGAGGAGGCCTCGAGGTAACTTCCTACAGAAGTAACTTTTTGAATTCTTACTTCACCACACTCATTTTTAGTGCATTTAATGTGATGTGAGTGTTATGTTAGAACGGACTTGCGTGTGATTGCATACATTTTATCTTTTGAATATGGCCATCCAATCAAACTGAATCTACGTGTTTGCATCATAGCATTTCAAGGGATTTGTGCTTATGCAAGTTCTTGTAATAGCTAATTCTCTTTCCAAAGCGTTAGGTCTACAAATACCAGTCACTTAAACAAATTACCTTTTTGCAACTTGCTTTCTTACTATAGACTTATTTTCTTCATCAATCTTCTTTGAAGCTCTACTTCTCTTAAACTTCGCTTCAAAGTTCTTCACTTCTTTGATCTTCATAATGTTTGCAAACATGTAAGATGTTGTCTGATGTGTCAAAGTATAATATCATGCCTAACTCCAAAGCTATAAGGAGTGACCCTTACCATAGAGGAGAAGACAAAACCACATCGTTGGCATAACTAAATGATGACACAAGAATGGCGGTGGAGGCACTGGACAGGTTAAGGCTTATCAATGCCATCTCGAGGGATGTTTACGTATGTATTCCCTTACCAAAGGCTAGAGATTTGTTCATTGAGCTCGAGATAGGAAGAGGTCCAAACGATCGGATTTGTGGGAGCAAGCCCTTTGCCCCTAATTGGGTCTTAAGTAATTTCATCATTAGATTGATTCCAGGTTGACAATACGGATGCTAAGTAAGGAAGAGAGAGTGCCCTTGTTGTCGGTGAGGCATTTTTCCATGTTTGAGAAGTGTTTGGATTATGAGCAATACCTTCCTCTGAGCAAATTCGAGAGGGAGCTCTTCAAGTTCCACCCATGTAATCCAACACAAATCTATCCCAATAGGTAGAGGGTGTTGAAAGCGTTCTAAGGTCTTTATGAGTATTTGGTGATAAAAGTTACACTTAAGCTCTTTAACCACTTCTACATGTGGAAGAGTTTGGGTGGGTGGCCATGCCTCTAACCTAATCCTAAAATAAAGCTATTCAAAGGCCTTGCGAACTCTATTAAAGGCTAGCAGGATGACTTCCTAATGGTTGAGCTACCAGAGGAGGCAGACTTCTAGATAAGATGGACTAATCTAATCAATATTGGGGCTTAAAAGGAGCTTAAGCCCAACGACATTGAGGCTGCAAGAGATTTAAGCCTTCATAGACCTAAGACAAGGCAATGAAATAAATGCCAGGGAGATGATAGAGAGATACTTCAAGTATCTAGTCTCTAAGCTCTTTCCCAACATGAAGAAAGTTGTGGTGAAGAAGTGGATAGAAGGTACAAGTTCATTTTTTTCATGAACAGCTTCATCTATCATGCTAGGGTATGTAAAGTTATGCTTTGGCTAATGTCCTCCTCAAGAGAAATAGAGAAGTAGGGGAAGGGATCTCCCTTGTTCATGCTAGTCTTGGTAGAGTTGGTGAATGGTAGTGCTTTGTACTTATTTTATTGTTTTCTTTTTTCCTAACCATTCATTTGATTCTTTGTAAGCAAGAAATTAGTCAAAGAGGTTCTTCATCCCTCGACATCCAAGTTGCTAAGGGGTCATCAAGCTAAGGCAAAGCCAACCATCAAAACCTCTAACCTTAAGGGCAAGGTCGTAGGGCCAAGGTTAAGGGTCAAGGAGACTAGCAGAGTTGAGCCAGTAGCTCTGCCATAAGGGATTCCTCTTGTTGATCCTCAAACAAAGCCATTGGCTACCAATCTCGTGAGCATGGTCATTCCCTCTACTATCTCTGCACCTACCTTTATGTTCATTACTGTGGAGGATGAACTTGCTACCCCTCACAAGGGTAAGAAGGAGTAGGCTGAGGCTAGAGCCCGATCAAAGGTCATTGGGCAGAAGAGCAAGGCCTCCGAAGCTATTAGGGAAGCGATCCCTAAGGCAAAGAAGTAGAAGCCAATGAGGAAGGTGCTCTTAAGCTGAAAGGACTGGTATGAGTAGTCAACAAATCACCCATATAGGTGCAAGGATGAGCTTAGGGACGAGTTCTTTGATGTCTTTAACAAGTTCTAATTTATAGGGATAAAGCTAGACTCATTTAAGGACATACCTTATGCATCCCATAACAAGGAGCTCCACCCTCATAATTTTGAGCTTGAGACTAAGAGGACCAAAGGGAAACTCCTATAGCTGAAGTGGGATATCCGAGGCAATGGTATTACATTGCGTCACTGGACTCTTAGCTATTAGGCCTCAATGAGGTCTTATACCCTTGGTGACTAAGCAATCCTTGAGGAGTTGTTGAGGGTGGGAGGAGGCGATCCCATGTAGATAGTAGGTCATTTAAGTTAGCTCATCTAACAAGTAAGCCTTAGTCTTTTTCAATTGATGTCCTTCCTTGTCATTATTGATTTTAATTTGAGTGTACTTCCTTTACAATACCATGGCCAAGTATTACTATAGCTCAATAATTAGAATGCCTTACGAAAAGAGGTAAAGAGATTTTGGGCGACATTGTCTAGTACTGAAAAAGGCCTAAAGGAGGTAGAGTTCTTGATAGGGATCAAGGTTCGATTATACATTTCTAAGCTCGAGGGCACTCTCAAGTGGTCCGCTAAGCTGTCTAAGGTGAGTTAAGCACCGAGGAGTAGTACTTGCCCCAATCTAATCTGTCGAGCTACTTTACTCTCCATATCATCTAGGAAGCTACCGAGCTGATTAGTCGAGACTTGGAGCCGACTCCCCTCTACACCCTAGTCTAAGCACCAAACCAAGAAAAACAACCATCTTTAGAGTGCTGAGGCCGAGCTGATAACTGTAAAGAGATGACAATCTAAAGCCAACTCGAATGTGAGTTGCCCCTGACCCACCCCCTTACCTAGCCCCAACCATCGAGGCACCAAACTACCGATGCCAAACAGACCTTATTACAGGGTTGCCCCCTACTTGGCCACAATGTTGTCAAAATCATAAAATAAAAACACGCAAACATACGCGCAATGTCCTTTCTAACAACCATATTACCCTTTCTAACAAAGGACGTTTGCCGCACACGATTTCTTATACATTATCCTTCTTTTAGTTAGCAAATAGGAATTCTTATCTTTTATGTAACATAGAACTTGCCATAGCAAGGCACTATAAATAGACACATAATGTAACAGCCGCAACATCAAGATATATAGAAGAATACACTGAACTTTTTACCTTCTCTTGAGCTAAGTGTCCTCTTACTTATTCTTGAATTACTTTTATCTAGCTCATTCAAGCGTAGGCTAGCGGCGAGTAACCTTCGGCTACACTTATACGTCATATCAAGTGCGACTTGAGCTTGTGTGAGATCGGTGTGTCATATCCATTGTCGGTACACGAGAACCCCTGCTCTCTCTCAACTATCATTTACTTTTCAAGCTTTCTTGCGGCTTAGACCCACCCCCTTTGGTAACGGGTAATATTAGGTTCATGTGTTCATCTACGAATCCATATCAGTTCTCCTCTGGTAAATATATGGATAAGTTTATCAAAGTTAACCGATGCCTGCACCACTCTTATGTATAGATGGTTGGGCTTAAGGAAAGTCTACAAGAGGCAGAGCAAGGGAAGGCTAATGCTGAGAGGAATGCTAGTTAGGTTAGTGACTTGAGGACTTAGCTTGAGGATGAGCAGAGGAGTAAGCCTAAACTCTCCTAGAAGTTAAATGAAGAGAGGGGGGGCTAAGAAAGGGCTTGAGAAAATGTTGAGCTAAAAGCGTTGATCTCCAAGCTGAAGACTGAGCTAGCAATGAAGGCATTAGAGTGTGGTAGGGCCAGCTACATCATTGGAGTTTACTGGTTAGAAGGTTAGACTAGAGTAGCAAGTTAAGAAACTTCAAAGAAGAGCTTTAGAGATGTAGGAGATCATCTCCAAATTGGAGAGTGGGGAGGTGCTCAACGATGCTACTGTTAAGAAAGTCGTTACAGATTTTCAGTAGATGAAGCAGTAGTTAGACAAGGGTGAGGACATCTCCACTTGATTCATAAGGAACAAGGTGCTCTCCTATTACCCTAGGCTCGCTTTGAGCTTCCTTGATTGGCTAGACTCTCTAACTTATCGAGAGAAGGTAGAGGCCTAAGCACAAGAAAGAGAAATTGCTTAAGCAGCTACTAAGGTCCGAAGCTCCCCTTCTACTACTAGGGTCGATCTAAAAACTTCTACATCCAACTTTACCCTGACAACTCAATAGGAAGTCACCCTTGAAGATGCTTCTTAGGGTAATCAAGGTCGGGGTGATTCTCCTACTAACCTAAGTCAGCAAGTTTCAATCTCTCTTATAGCCCAAGGCTAGTCATCTTAGAGGCTGTTGATGGATTATCCCACCGAGCGAATTGAAGTACCGAACTTTTCGAACCTAACGGCGTTTGTTAATCTGAAGAAGTAGTTATCCCCCTTCCCTTCATCTTATACTTTAAGTTGGGATGACGACCTTAATTTTGTACATACCCACTTTAGTAATAGATTTGAATTTCTTCATGTACCCTATTTTACATATATCATCTCTTGTTTAATGCTTTCTATTTTCTGGCTTAGTTCATTGTAACATAACTTGATACTTAGTATGCAATGGATGTTATCCCTTACCTAAGCTATTATAGGGGGCTTGGGTTTGTGGCACTCCTACTTGCTCGGTTGGTGGGTGTTCCTCAAGTAAGGGGTATTTTCACTTACTAAGGATACTTGAAGAGGTCTAATCGGTGACATTTTGACCTATTTAGTTAGTGGGAGTTCCTTAGGGTAAGAGGTGTTTTCCTTTATTGAGGTTATGTAAGGGGGGTCAGGTTGGTAGAGTTCTCACTAGCCTAGTTAGCAAGAGTTGCTTTATACAAGGGGTGTTTCCTATTACCAAAGTTACCCGAAAGGGCTCAGGTTGGTGGCATTCCGACCTGCTTAGTTAGTGAAAGTCTCTTTATGCAAAGGGTGTTTTCCCTTATCAAAATTACCCGAGTTAAGTTGGAGGCATTCTGACATGCCCAATTAATAAGAGTTCCTTTGTAGAAGGGATGTTTCTCCTTGCTAAGGTTACCCAAAGAAGGGTTAAGTCAATAGCGTTTCAACCTACTTGGTTAATGATTTATTTACCCTTAGGGGCTAGGACTTGGTGTGAGAGTAAGAAAAAAAGACATAGACAACTCATGAGAAATGGAACTTTCATTCATAATTTTGAAATGATTTACATAATTATATATTAATCAAAGTATAGCCGAAGGTTATTGGCATTTCATATGTACGAAATGAGCTCGGTGTCTAGTTTTTCTATTTTATATGTCATATTCCCTAAATTTTCTCTAATTTTGACTAAGTCTTTCCAATTAGGGGCCAATTTGCCTTATCCTTCTCATGAACCCACAGCCTCTAACTTTTGGCAAACTAGGTCACCAACCTTAAATTCTTTATGTCTAGCCTTCTAATCATAGTAGGTAGTAGCTCGGTGCTGATAGGTAGTTACTTAAGTCACAATGAGGTCTTTGATTTCTTCTGTAGTATCAATATTGGCCTGTAACAAGGACTCTTTGAGGATAGCCTTAAAGTTTTGAGTTTAGATGTTAGGGAGCTTTAGCTCAATCAGAAGGATTGCATCCAATCTGAAAGTGAGGCAAAAAGGGGTTTCGCTTGTAGAGGTGCAATGGGTAATCTTATATCCCTACAAAATGTTAGGTAACTCCTTTACCTAAGCTCCCTAAGCTCAACTCACTCTTTTCTTCAAGTTTTCAAGAACGACTCGATTGGCAGCTTCAACTTAACTATTTGATTGAGGGTGGGCAACCAACATAAAGTGCAGCGTAATATGGTTCTTGGTGTAAAACTCTTTAAATTTAGGGTTATCAAACTGCCACTCGTTGTCCATGATGAGGGCATAGGGGACCCTAAATTGGGAAAGGATGTTATTCCAAACAAAGCACTTAACACTCCTCTCGACAATCTTCACCATGGCCTTGGTCTCAGCTTACTTAGTAAAGTACTCAATAGCAACAATGATGAACTACTGACCTCTCGAGGCCTTAGGGAAGGTGCTATAAATATCAATGCCCCACTAGACGAATAGCCACAGATTGGTCAAGCGTTGGAGACTATTGTTGGGGGCGTCACTAATGAGGGTATGCTTTTGGCACTAGGGGGCACTTTTGGGCTATAGCTTTGGCATCTTATCTTATGGTAGGTCGATAATATTTAAACTGTAGAGCTTAGATGTAGAGGGCTCGAGATTGAATGTGGTTACTACATACTCCAGCGTGCTGCTCTTCTATGATGCGTAGGCCCTCATCTAGAACGTCATCGATTAACATATAGTTGATCACGTAATATCTCAACTTCTTCGCATCTCTCCTATCTTTAGGGAGCATTCCCTACTCTAAGTAACTCCAATTGGGATCCACCCTGCTTAAGTCTGATGTTGATTCTATCAACTCTAAGACCTTTACTGAGCTCAAAGTTATGCTCTTCTTTGGTAAGTACTTGATGAAAATCTTCTTATCCTTCGTTTAGGGCTTCTGTATCCTAGTAAAAGCAAGCTTGGATAGCTAATCAACTACTGAGTTTTCAAGTTGGTGGATCTTTGTAATGATTTATGAAGGGAACTTAGCTAGAAGCCTTTTCACCTTCTCCAAGTATCTTGTCGTAGTGTCGTCCCTAGCTTTATATTCGCATTAGACTTATTGGATGACTAGCATAGAGTCCAAAAAAAACTTATAAATGCTAGACACTGATCTCATTAGCTAACATGAGATCGGCTATTAGCGCGTTATATTCAGATTCGTTATTGTTAGTGTCAAACTTGAACTTGAGGGCATAGCAAACAGTGATCTTATGCATTCATATTAGAGCAAAACCCATACCTCCACCTCTTAAAGTAAATGATTCATCAACGTAGAGAGTCTATACCGGTTTGTTATCCCCTAGTAATGCTTCCTCCTCTCCTATATACTTAACCATGAAATCAGCCAATACTTGTGCCTTATAGGCTATTCTTGGTTGGTATTGGATTTCGTACGTGCTCAACTCCATCGCGTACTTTGCCATCCATCCAAAAATGTCTAACTTCTACAGCATCATGTGTAGTGGGCTGGTTTATAAGCATAATAATTTGGTGCGCCTAGAAATAGGGTCTTAGCTTACGTGCCTAAATGACGATGGCCATGGCAAATTTTTTTGCTTGAATATACCTAACCTCAAGCACTTAGAGGATATGGCTGATGCAGTATACAGGCCTGTGCTTTCTCTCTTTTGCTTTAACCAGTACAAATGAGAGTGTCCGATCAATTATGACTAAGTATAGATACAATTCCTCCCCTAAAACAAGCTTGGAGAAGTTTGGAAAGTATGCAAGGAAGTCCTACAGTTGTTTAAAGGCTACTATACATTGAGGAATCCATTTAAAACACTTTGGATTTTTTAGGATTTTGAAGAACTCGATACATCTATGTACGCTCTTGGAGACGAATCTACTCAACGTGACAACCATACTAGTAAGCTTCTATACATCTTGGACTAAGGTAAGGGGTTTCATCTTCCTAATGGCATGTATCTTTTTGTGGTTGGCCTCGATACTCCTTTAGATGACTAGGAAACCAAGAAATTCATCAAAGTCGACAACAAATATGCACTTCTGGAGGTTCAACCTCATGTCATGCCTCCTCATCTAGTCAAAGGCTTCCTAGATGTCGTTGACATGATCGATGGGTTGCTTACTCTTGATAATCATGTAGTCAATGTATACCTCCATGTTGCACTTGATCTAAGGCTTAAACAATTTTGTTACCATTTGTTGATATGTAACCTTGGTGGTATGGCAGTATGTACCGAAATTAGTGACAAAGGAGGTATGGACTTTGTCCTTCGAGTCCATCTTTATCTGATTGTAACCTGAGAAAGCATCCATGAAGCTTAACATGGCATATCCTAATGTGGAGTCGATCAGCAAGTTGATCTTGGGGAGAGGGAAGCAATCTTTCGAACAAGCTTTATTGAGATCAGTACATTCGATACACATATGTCACTTCCAAGACTTCTTCTTAGCTAGCACTACATTGGCTAGCTAAGCTGGGTACTTCTCCTCTTTTACAAAGTTGACCTTAAGTAGCTTTTGCACTTCTTCCTTAATTACAGCCTACCTCTCTAGGGTAAAGTGCTTCCTCTTCTATCTGACATGCCACATAGTAGACTTAATGCTGAGGCTATAAGTTGTCAAGTTGGAGGAGATCTCATGCATGTCCAATGTCGACTAGGCAAACCTATTTGAGTTAGATTGCAAGAAGGCAATTATCTCTTCCTTCACCTCAAAAGGGGTCTCGATCTTAACCTTAGTGGTCTAGTTAAAGAGAGGGGCCAATTTGTACTTCTTTAGTTTTTTTGCCTGGCTTGCCTCTCTCAACTAGCTTCTCCTGTAGGCCACTCTCCAGAGCCAAGACTCCACGGCTTTAGTAGCCTTGACATAGAGCTCCTAGGAGAGGTTCTAATTACATCTATAAATTCCCATCTCGATTAAGGTCAAGAACTTAACCTTCAAGTGAAGGAATGAAGTGATGATCCCAAATGCATTCAAACTTAGTTGTCCTAAGAGAGTATTGTAAGGGGATGGATAGTCAGTCACAATGAACTCCACTGGTCGTCGTGCAGTGTTGTCATCATGGCCAAGTTCTATGTTAAGGGTAATGATTCCCTTGGCTTGGACAGTACTTTCGTTGAAGCCAATGAGATTATGGTGATATAACTTCATCTTGATGGGCAACTTAGTCTTCATCCTTTCATATGTATGCAAGAAGAGGATATTAATAGAGCTATCGGTATCCCCTATAACAAAGGCATCTTGATTTAGGGGGTGGGGGGTAAAGGGTAGGGGTGTGTTTAACCCTTATAATCTTCATTAGAGAACAAGATAGAAGTGCCAATTTTTATCTCCTCTCTAACTACCAGCACCTTAGATAGGGCATTAGTCGAATTGGTGGTGCTTAGCCAACTCCTTAGGTATGGTCCCCCAACTATTATGTTAATGATGCTATTAGGAGCTCGATTGTTGCGACAATTGTCATTCTACTCTACTCGAGCACCCTTGGTTCGTCGCCTCAAAAGCACCCTATCTTTAATGTTGTCGAAATGGTTGACGTTCCTCTGTTGGGCTTTGTATTCACTAAAGAAGCCCCACTAAATGGTATACTTAATTATATTCTTTATCTAGAAGCTTTCGTTAGTGGTGTCACCGCAATCATCATAGAACTGACAATACTTATCTGAGTTCCAACAACTAGGGTTTCCCTTCTTCTTGACGAGTTTTTGCAATAGGCCTCTATGTTACCCTTGGGAATAAACTTAAGCGATAGGCCAGTTTAGAGGGTATGCTACATGTAGATGGGAGGAGGAAAGGGGTTCCGCTCAACTCGGCACTTATTTCTGCTTGAGCCTTCCCCCTCTACTCTGCTCAATGCTTTGCTGTCGAGGCGATCTTTTATGGACAATCTCTCCTTATCATTTCCACTTGACCTTTCTCGATCAATGTCATGCCTGATGCAGATGTTATCCCCCTGGTCCATGTATTCTTAAGTTTTATTCCAAAAATTAGCTAAGGTCTTTGACTTGCTCTTCGCAAGCGATTGGAAGAAGTCCCTCAAAGATCGGATGACTAGCTATGTGGCATAGACTATGACTCCCTCATCCAGCTAAGGGATTTTGACCATAGCATTATTGAACTAGGCCACAAATTCGCGCAAAGTCTTGCCCTCACTCTACCTTATTGAATACAAGGACTTCGTGTCCTTGGATAGGGGCTTACTAGCCCTTAGGTAAAGGCTAAACCTCCATGCCAACTTGTCAAAGGAGCCGATGAAGTTCTTGGGCAAGTGGTTAAACTACATCTAAGCTGCTTTCCTTAGAGTACTTGGAAAAGCTTTGCACATTATGGCATTCCCATAACCATGAAGGTTTATAAGGGTACGGAAGTGGAGGAGGTGATCATTAGGATCACTCGTGCCATAGTATTGGTATAGGGTACAAAGCTTGCTATTAGGAGGCAACACTTCATCCTAGATACCCCTAGTAAAGGGGGTTTTGTTGCTAGTGACCAGCCTGGCATCATTAGCTGTCTTACTCCTCTACTATGTGGAGAGCCTTCTTACAATTGCATAGAGGTCATTGAGGTTAACATCGTTTACCAGATGAGCTCAATACACTGTAGAGTGTGCTAGAATTCTATGGGAGTCAGCTACCTTCTCATTGCCAAAGGCTTAGTCGCATATGGCCATAAACTTTACTGGCTGTTGCTTCACTGAAGGATCAAACAGCTAATCCCTATCATTCTATTACTATTCTTAGTGGTTGTTTTATCTAGTATGGGCATTAGAGGCTTCAGGAGGATAGGTTTGTGCATTACGCCTCTCAGTTTCCTCCAGGCTAGTGTAGAGCAACTTATTTTGGGTAGCAAACTCCTTAGCTAGGCACTCTAAGCACTCTAGCATTTTCCTTGGAAAGGTCTGGTTCTCAACAGATTGGTTTTTCACCAACTGGTGGTTCTTAGGTTTATTAACATAAGACATTGTGGTCAAAGGTAGTGTTTTAAAGAGTGTTTTGTGTATTTAGGTAGGAAATTGGATCAACTTACCATAAAAAAGCGCCAAATGTCATCTCAGAATATTTGCCAACAAGGATGTGAGAGAGATTGAGCTTTATGCAAGTGATTGAGCCTGTAAAAGAGGGCAAAGTGAGGGGGCACTTGCATATTTTCTGGTATGGTCATTTTAATTCTTAAGTCAATAGAGTATTTGGAGAGTACTCAAGAACAGCGTATGGGCTCAAGTGTGCAAAGTATCAAGTGGGTTACCATTAAGTGCTAGCCTCGTATTTATAGAAAAGTGGAGCCGACAATTGGAGAGGAGTTAGAAGGCAAAGCTACATCCATAAGTGTTGGAAAGTGGGGTCACATTATCTGATTTGGTTTGTAAATATAGGAGTTTGTTGTTTGACTTGGTCTTTCAGCCTTATCCAAAGTTTTGTAGCTGTTAGAGGCCTTTTATAGTTTGAAAGGCTGCATTCTAAGCTTAGGCCGAAGGCAGCTCATCATAGACTATAAGCCTTATCAAGTCAAAACTGGCCTGAAGAGCCTATATCTAAAAAGCCTTATCAACAAGCTCCATGCTATAGTATTGATAAGTCAAACTTAAAGTGTGGTTTAACCAATACTATCTTTATTCTTAAAATACGAAATTTAAGGTTCATTAAATGCTATATCAATGAATTCACTTCTATAAAAAACATGCACTTCGTTCCTAAAATTTATAAAGAGAGCTTTTAACTTTTATTTATATTACACCACATCATTCCTAAGAATATAGTGCTATCCATGTTGTATATACAAAGCAAAAAATTGGTGTAAACACAAGCAATTTGTAGCAATTTAGTAAGGATAAAAGGTATATTGAGGGAATAACATTAGGAAGTTCCTCTAACATGAGTTCTTCCTTCTCTGTGCCTCCTTTGGAAGATGAAGCAAGTGATTAATTTCGAAGTAACAAAAAATGGTTTGTGCCTTTGATTAATGAGGTTTCAACTACTCTTAAAGCAAGTAATTGGATTTTGACCAATGAACATAAAGGATCTAGTAAGAATAAAATCTCTTTTAGAGATACAATTGTAACTAACATCCTAAGTACCTATGAAAATTTTTCTTTAAGCAAATAAATGAAGTTGGTCTTGTGGATCAAGATTTTGAGGCAGCAAAGGAAGAGGAAATTAGAGTAAATGAAAATGTTGAACCTAAAGTATGTTATGTGAATTTTTCAAAGATAGAAAAGGAGAAAGTACATGATGGCAAAATACCATAATTGCCAAAGTTATGGGAAGGATTGAGAAGAATGTAGAGAAATGTTAATATTTTCAAATTGATACACATGGGATCAAGAAATTATTTCATTAGTCTTACAATGCGATGGATTTTCCATGTGTAATTAAAAATGGCTATAGTTCACGAAAGGAATATATCTAGCTCTTGAGAAGTGGGAACTGGATTTCAGACCAAAAGTAGCAAATTTTTACACAGTGGTAGTCTAGGTAAGAATCTTCACTTTGCTAGTGGAATATTATTCCTCCCTAGGCATAAGAAGAATAGGTAAGAAAACTACTTTGATCTTACAATTAGGACTCATATACTGTAGGCCTTAAGGAGGATGCTTTGCCAGAATTTTCATCCAATTTAATATGATTACCCCTTGAAAACATATGATGGTTTTTAATGGGATTGCATATAAGGTGTTATATGATGGTCTATCTAAATTATGTGAGCATTGTGGTAAAATCAGCTACAACAAATATTCTTGTTCTTTCTAAACAAAGAAGAAAGAAAATCGAGGAGAGAAGCAAGCAAGTAGTAGTAAAACAAAAATAGTAGATTGCTCCTAGAAAGGTGAGGAATCTAAAGAGTCAGATGGGAAAGGGAAAGAGGAGAAGTCAAAGGGAGTGAGTCATGAGGCAATTGGATAGGATGATAGGATAGCTAGCAGGGAGATTACCAAGGAAGGTAGGTTTAGGAATTCTTCGATTGAGGAAGATAATTATAGAGAAAAAGAGAATAATAGTAACATAGGAAAATTAAACAAAAGGCTAAAAAAATAAGAAAGAAAAGAGTTCCTAAAGAAGTAACATTAACAAAAAAGATACATCTTATTGATTGCTCAAAATGGCATTAATGCTGATAAGATTTAAGGCAATGATGCTACGGTAGTTTTAAAAGATTCTAAAAGAAGAATGAACGAATGGTTAAGATAGGTAGTGAACAAAAGTTTACAACCAAAAGTTTAAACAGAATCAGCATTTCTTGAACATAAAAAAGGATAGGAAAAAACATAACAAGAGCAAAAGGAAAGTTTAACACCTCTTTGAAAAAATTGGCAAGACAATATGGTTCAAATGCCAAAAGTAGAACTAGAAATCTGAATTGTATAGGAGGAACCTTGAGCTTAGGAGATTCATCTAGACATATGGGTTTTAGAAGTGAAGATGAATTTGTATTCATTATAGCTAGAAGTAGAAGTAATGGGAATAATTATGACAGACATTGAGGGAAAGAGATACAAAGTTCTAAAAATAATGTTTCGATCGTCGTTTCCAAAAGGGAGGACTTACCATAGAGGAGAGAAGTTAACCAACACCATAGCAAAAGGGATGATTGTGGCAAAGATACCAATGTTCAAAACAGACCTAACGTAGAAGAAAGTGCTAGATCTCTTCGAATGGACATGCAAGGCAATGGTAGAGAGTATCAAGATGAATGTGGCAGTAATGGTGAGCATTGGGTTCCATTCATGGAATCTTTTTGGATGATTATAGAAAATAGTTTCTAATCATGATATGGGACATGCAAATGCTAATAGTAAGGACAACCTTTTGGTCATGCTGATGAAGAGTGGAGATTGAGCACTTTGAGCAAAACTTCGAGCAAAACTTCACTAGAGCAAAGTAGCTAAGGGTGTTTTTAGTCTTTTGAACCTGGTATTGATGGATACATTTTTTTTTTTTTATATTAAGCCGAGGTCATTTGAAATTCCATCATACAATGCAAGGGGTAAGAACTCTAAACAATGACAAAAAGTTGTTAGAGATCTTGTAATCCAATATGAGCCCCAAGTAGTGATAGTCATGGAGACTAAAATGAGTAAAGAAGGTGCAAAGCAACTCAAAGAAAGGGTTGGGATGAATCATACGATATGTTCTGATGTAGAGGGGTTTAATGGAGGTATTGCTATCCTTTAGAATGCTAAAGATGTACAAATAAGGGAAAGGCTTATCTCTAGATAACAAATTATTTTTGAACTCCAAGTACGTAATTCTTCTTTATATTGGTAAAATTTTGCTATCTATACTTCTTCTCATTTGGAGGAGAGATGTGCATTGTGAGAAGAGTCAAAAGGAATGGGGGGAAAGCATTGTAAGGCCACAAATGTTGATTGGGGACTTTAATGAAGTCCTTTATGATGAGGAGAAATGGGGAGGAAGAGGAATAAGTATGGTGTGGTAGACTTGGGCTTTGTTAGACCTATATTTACATGGTCTAAGTTATCAAAAACTATTAAGGGCCTCATCTAAACCAAACTAGATGAGGCTTGGGCGAATAGCAATTAGAGGGGTCTTGTCTTAAAAGCAAAGTTATTCTATCTTGTTTCCAACGAATTTGACCACCTGTCCATCCTTTTAGATGTCTTCCCATGTTTTAGTAGTTTTCCAAAGAGTAAGAGGTCTTTCTAGTTTTGATTAGTGTGGCTAGAACACAAATTTTAAAGAGTTTGTTGCAAAAAATTGGAAATGGCCCTCCATTATGTGTCATTATAACCTTGATTCTTTTGTTAAAGAATTTAGGAAATGGATTAGGGAGGTATTTGGTATCATACATGTGAGGAAACGCAATACCATGATGAATATAAAGAGATTTAAAACAAAAATTATGAATCACCCTACCTAGGAACTCTTAGATTGAGAAGCATGCCTCCTAAAAGAGTTTGATGTAATTTTAAACTAAGAGGAAAAACTTTGGGTGGCTAAACTAAGGTTGAGTTGGATCTTAGGAGAAGAATAGAATATAAGGTTTTTTCACTTATCCATTATGGCCAAGAGATCGAAATCAAGGATATTAGGGCTTTTTGATTCAATAGGTAATTGGACTTTAGACCTACAAATAATTCAGGTTGTTATCATTCAACATTCTAAACATTTATTTTCTTTGAAAAGAGAATCAATGTGGTGGTTGAGGTCTAGATGGTTCTTCTACCTATCTCAAAAGAAAAGAAGTACTCTCTAGCAAAAGATTATACAAAGAAGGAGATCAAGAAGGCCTTGTGATGCATTAAAAATAATAAATCGTGAGGAATTGTTGGAGTCCATGCTGAATTTTTCAAACATTGTTAGAATGTTATTCACGACATTGTATGTGATACTTTGGTAACATCTTCTGCATAAGTACTGTACTAAAGGAAATTAATGGGATGCTAATTTCCTTATTCTAAAGGTTTTTGGGGAGCAAATAAGGTCGAGGAATTTAAATCCATTGGCTTATGCACTACCATAAATAAGGTAGTGACTAAGCTACTCCTATCTTGGATGTATGTTACATTGCTTTGGTAAGATATTATCTCTTTTTCCTCCACTTTTCTTCTCTCTCTCTCTCTCTCTCTCTATAATCTTCAGGAAGTCTAAAATAAAAACGCACGGTAAGTGAACTACAAATAAGAACTGATCGGTCTCAGGAAAATACGTGCTTCTTGAGGTGTAAACAGGTCAGCTCCCTGTTAAAGGCAACAAGCTACTGTCATTGGATTTAAATACTGTAAGGCAAACTTTTAAACATCCTATCACTTGAGTAGTCAAGTGCATGTTAGATGTGCTAAGAAACATAGGCAAGGAGATGCTTTAGTTTACGCGCTAAATATTTCAAGCTAGGATGCTAGATAGGCTTTCTAGCTTGCAACAATGAATGGTCGATGTTGTCCTTAAGTTCGTATAAATAGTGAAATTAGAGCTACGAGTCATAATATCACTTTTAAAATCCACAATTGAGAGGTTTGACTCTACTCTAGCTCCGGAGTGAGGTTTCATAGGTGGAAGCAGAATACATTTTCTTCATATTCATCAATCTATTACATTTTGAATACTGACCAGATCAATTTCCACCCTTTTATTTGAGATGATACGGCTGAGATATTTCAATGATTGAGGCACAATCCTTCTTGTTCCCAAAAAAAGAAAATAAAAGAAGTGATCTTGGATTTACTCGAGCACCATTTTTCAGATAAATTTGGCTATGTTATCTCATCCACTCATCTGCTTGGCTTAAAAAAGATGCTTTTAAGCGGACTGTTGCAGCAGAGAAGGCATTTCATGATCTCCACCACGCTATTACTTTGTTCTCCGATTTAGCCATGCCAAATTGTGATTATGGTCTATACAATTAAATGTGATGCTTTGGATCATAGAGTAGGCATGGTTTTGGTGCTGGAAAGTGTCTAAATGATTTCTATGGCAAGGCATCAGCTGGTAGTACTTTGTCTTAATCTACATATGAGGAGTTGATGGTACTTGAACTGCTAGTCATTATTGAAATCCTTACTTATTGGGGCCATTAGTTTGTCACCAAAATAAATCAATGTAGCCCTAAACACTTGTTGAAATAATGCATTAAGAAGTGCAGCTCAACAGAATTGGTTCACGAAACTTTTAAGGTAGGACTTTGAAGTCCAATATAGAGCCAGTATTGATAATTGAGCAGCTGATAATCTACCAGGGAAATATAATGATATGATTTGTGGCATTGATTGTGTCCTGAACAGATTTGGAGGATATCGCAAAGGTGTGGCACAATGCTGAGTTCAAGGATATTATGGCCAGACTGCATAGAAAACAAAATGCAGCTTTTGTAGCTTTAGAATTTAATTTGCATGAGGAAGATTTATTCTGTGATCAGCTTTTGGTGATTCCGCTGAATGGAGGTGGGTTTCTTTATTTCTTTTAAGTTTATGAATCCCCTTCCATGGATGGACATTCTAGAGCTTATTGGAAATATAGGCAACTTGTTGCGAACATCGGCTGAAACATGATGTTTATCTATCTGTGGCAAACTGTGACATCTGCCAAAGGAAGGAGTATCAGTCCACAACACTAGGTCAGCTTTTCTATCCTCATTCTGTGAAGGAATCCACACTAAACTTCGTTATGGAGTATCCAAGGTCTAAGGGCTTTGACGTGATTTTGATGGTTGTCGACTGCTTATCTAAGTATGCTCATTTATTTCTATCGAAACATCCTTACTCCGTTTAAGTCAATACCTAAGGTATTTGTTTGCAAAGTTGTATAATTACATGGTGCTCTTAGGACAATGGACAGCTATTAAAATCTGACATTCATAAGATCCTTTCAAAGGATATTTCAGTTGTAGGAGACCTGGTAGGATGTCAAAAACAAAGTGTTAAGTTGGTATCTATGGACTTATTTGTGATACTTGCATCTAATCAACCTAAAATCTGAGCTTCTGGGATGCTCCTAAAGTAACGTACGGGCATCCCTTCCCATTATTTTACCCTTTGATCCATGTGACATTTTGGTGGCAGCTGTGCTTAAGATCTACTTGCAAGAGATAAAATCCTTTGACAACTTTAATATAGTGCAATCAGACAGAGTTCTACACGAGCGCATTGGAAAGCATCGTGATATGTAATTCAAAGTTGAGGGTTAGATACTTGAAATTGTGGCTTCATAGCCGTAGAGCAACCTTAGATGCTTCTCACAGAAGTTAGCTGCACGCTTCTTTGCTCCACATCACTTCTTTAGAGCATGTGTAGTTTGTTTCTTATTGATTGGAGTTGCCCTCAAAGTCCTGCATTCACCCAGTGATCCATGTTTCTTTGCTTTAGAAGCTGTTAGCTGTAGGGATACACCTACGAAGAGAACTCTTCCTTGCAATCTACAAATAAAAGATTAAGTAGGCATGATATGCCATGTATCTACCCATATAATGTGCAACTTTTGATGAGAATTTAACATATAAATGTATCATCAAATTATAAATAGTATGTGTTAGAATCCAATTAAAAATTATATATTCCACAAACAATCAAGTGACTATCATACCTTATAAGTCTTTTCCCCAATCTACATTAAGATTCTCGCACTACTGCCCGTACGATACAAAATTTCGTTTCCTCATGCTTTTCAAGTGCACAGGAAAACCGTACCTCAGGTTTTGGTTTCAAGGGAATGCTATCCATTATGTGATGATTCGTGGATGGATCCCATACCTTATAAGTCTTTTCCCCAATCTACATCAAGATTCTCGCACTACTGCCCGTACGATACAAAATTTCGTTTGCTCATGCTTTTCAAGTGCACAGGAAAACTGTACCTCAGGTTTTGGTTTCAAGGGAATGCTATCCATTATGTGATGATTCGTGGATGGATAAGGATTATTTCTGCAACAGCTTCCTTCCTTAAGCCGTAAGGATAATGCCATTCTTTCGGAAGAGGATACTGCTATGGACGCCAATAGTACGAGGCAAATCTATAAACATTCAATTATTGGGGAAATCCGAGGCTGGGACCCACTTTATAACTTTGGTGATCCATTGGTTTAAAGGTCTGAGAGGAGCTTCAGTTCTAGAGGGAGCTCTCAAAGCTGGAAACAAGGTACTTTTAATTTTTTAATTAGCAGCAGCGGACATTAATTTGTATTCATCTATAAGACTATTATTATCCACATAAAATACACCAGGCATCTTGTGAAATAGATGTTTGCTTTCCCTTTATTTTAGAAATTGTACTATGTTTCACCTTCCACCTTGCCTCCTATGCTCTTTTTCTTTTTCCTTCAATTGATGTTGTAGATATAACGATTAACCATGAATAAACTTTTTCTCTTTTCAATTTAAGGGAGAGAGAATTATCCACTTATTAGAAAACATTGTTGAGTTAAGAATATATACCTGCAAGGAAACAGTCCTTTACTCCTCCAAGACTGGAGAAAGTAAGGGTTTATTTGAGAAGAAAGCATCCAGGTTCCCCAAAATAAGATCACATAAATCAGATAAAGACTCTGGCGTGAAGACAGCATTATGTGGAGTCATCACAACGTTATCTCGGTCAAAGAGCTCTTTAGGAACATTAGGCTCATTCTCAAACACATCTAAGCCAGCACCTCCAAGCTCCCCCTGAACCAAACGGCTAACCATTTCCTTTTCATCAATAATAGGACCCCTACCAATATTAACAATGACCCCTTTTGGCCCTAAAGATTCCATGACTTCCTTATTAATCATGTGGTATGTTTCGTCCGTTAGTCCACAACAGATGATAAGGGCATCACTATTAGCTGCAAGTTTGCAAACATTGGAATAGAAGGGATATGATACAGATGATTTTTCCTTCCGCGAATTATATAAAATGATGCACCCAAAGGCTTCAAGCCTCTTAGCAACCTGTAAGCCAATCCTCCCCAATCCAACAATACCAACTCGTTTACCTCCCAGCTGTAAACACAAAAATCAGAACACATCAGGAAGAGCGTGCCTCAAAAATGATGAATACAATAATAAGAATAAAAAACAAAAAGCAGAGGATTTGAAAACAGTGAATAAGAACACAAGCATATATACATTAAGAATGTATTTAGAATAGCAAGCTTTAACCACTATGTACTAATGTTTCAAAATCTTGCATTTCTTTTTGGGTGAAAAATGATTTTTTTTTTTTTCTGGGTGAAACAAAATCTTGCATTTTGCTAAAATATAAAAACGAAGTTTTCTTTATATATATATATATATTCTCCATTACAATTACATGAGGACAAATTTTAAGAAGCAAAACAAGTCCTGAAAATGAGGTTTAAACACATGGAAAATGAATTTAATTGAAGAAACTGTCTAGTGCACTCTTCTTGTTGATTCAAATCCTGTTGAAGGCAACCAGTAAAAGTCCAATGAAGTACACTGCTTCATTCAGTAAGCAAACAGCTATTCACTATCATATCGATTTCTCTTATCCATTCCTCTTTTTTTCCTTATCTGAAATATGATCTTTTTTCCATGTATAATTGAATTTCATATTAAGCACAAACTGATTGAAGAATATATTCAGATGTCACCTCCTCTAATTCTCTTTTGGCCGAATGCCTCCTCTATTGATTCCAACGTTGTAATACAATCAGGAAATAAGTTCCCTTTCCAGAAAACTCAGGTTCAAGGACTCTGCCCATTCATAAAATCAACGGATGTCCCAACTTGAATTAACCAATATCATCATGTGAACCATCTAAGGGAAGCCTAAGAAGCTATGCATCAAGGATGCTATCAACTACTAATAAAGCAATTCGTTAAAGAGTTTTCTAGTTGACAGTGTGCTCTGTGAATGACCTTCCATTTATCAAGCATTAGGTCCAGATATACCTGTTTAACGTTAACCAACTTTGTGATCAACCAAAAATGCTAACCATGCCCCCCTCGTGTCACGTTAGAAATTACCAACCCTAAACTGTGCCAATCACCAACAGTTCAACAAACTACTCTCAGAAATGAATGAATGAATGAAATAACAAACCTTGAAGCCTAGAGGATAATTTCCCTTGCTGCTCCACAAACCGTGTCTGACATATCGATCACTAGCCGCGATCTTTCTCCACACACCAATCAACAAAACCACCGCGAGATCCGCCACGTCATCCGAGTAGACGTCCCCAGCACTGGCGATTGCAATCCCACGGCGGCGGCACTCAGCGAGGTCAATGTGGTTGAGGCCGGCGCTGGTGGTGAGGACGAGGCGGAGGTTAGGAAGGAGGCTGAGGATGTCGGAAGTGACGGGGGCGCCGCCGGAAGTGAGGAGGGCCTGGGCTGATTGGCCGTGGGTAGAGAGGAAATTATGGAGGGAGAGTGGGGAGTCGTAGGGTTTGAGGAAATGGAAGTTGGTGGGGAGAGGTCTGTTGAGGAGGAAGAAGTGGGGAGGGTGTCTTAGGAGGACGACTTGAGGCAGGTTGGAGCGTTGGGGTTCGGTAAGAGAAGCCATCCACAGAACAGCGAGTGAAGTCGACTGGGATCGAGTCAAGTCGAGTGGAAATGAAACGGTGGAAATGAGAGAACAACTAGTCCCATGATGCGTCCAACAGAGGGGATGGTTGGTTTGTCTGATTAAGCAAATTACCTCCAGTGACGTCTACCGTTTCCTTACGGGAGCGTCCCGTAAGTTTCTTTTTTGTTTTTTTTTTTTTTTTTTGGTGGGGGCAGTCGTCGGTTGCTTTATGAAAGGACATGCGGCCATACAGTATTTTTACTTCTAAACATAAGTTGTTAAAAGAGACTTCGTCATAGAAATTTTGCTTTCATAAACTCTTATACCAAGTGTTTTGCATCTATAGTAGTGTTAAAATATGATACAACAGGATAAATTAATAAATAACGTGTGTCAATCACTGTGTTTAACATCATGCAATTGGGCAAAGTATTTTTTTCTTCTTGTTTCTCTTTATGTTTTATTGTTATATATATTTTCTAGCAAAATCTGAGTAGCAAATTGTATAATTATCTAAAACATGTAACAGAATTAAATTAATTGATATATCTTATTAAACTGTTTAATTTTATATTTACATTATGTAAATTTTTAATGCATGTATAACAATCAGCTAATTGTTATCTCTACTATTAAAGTGAAATTTTTTTTTTAACTACCATTAAAACTCATTGAATTATTTTCATATCTTACAAAATCCAATTGCAAAGTAACTGCATAGTCATTTACATTACACATTATCCTTTTCCAGGTTTCATTTTCTTTTTTACTTGCACGATCACACGTTCCTATTTCTTTTTAGTACGTTTTGCTGACCATTTTGCATTTAATAGTATACATTCACCGATTATGTTTTCAAACTACCCATATTATAGATTATAGACCCATCCTTTAGCACACATCCTTTCACATTCACCCATCCCTCAGGCTTTATCGCTACACGTTCACTCATCATCTTCAGGTTGAATATTATAAATTGCCATATCACTTTAATATTACATATTCCTATAATTATTTTTACACCCGCATCACAAGTATGTCATCCACTTGTATGTTATTAAAGTATGTATTTTTTATCGAAACATCTAAATATAAATAATATTTATATTCACTAATTTATTCAAAAAATTGACTTCTGGCTACTTTGTTGCATCAATTATGATGTACACCAAATCCTTGAATTTTATGTAAAGTACCTTGGAGTGACATGTTTGGAGTAGTTTTTCTAATAAAAGAATTGGAAAACATGACATACGCATGACACGTAATAATACTTATAACTAAATGGATATTCAGTAAAAAAGACTTAAAACAAGTGGGCATGTGTTGCTCACAGTTAATGTCTTCCAAGTTTAGTTTTGTTTTCAAGGAATTTACTGTAGCATTCTTAAATTAAAGCCTCGTAACACTTTACAGCCCACGTACTTTAATAATATATTGGACCACTTGTTTAAATGTCCATAAATTAATATTCGATAAATGATAATTCTTCTAAAATAATATTTTTTTATCTTAATTTGGATAATTTATAAAATTAGTAATTTCGATGAATTAAATATGATAATAATTTTTGGAAAGAGTTTTATACAAAATTAGTCACATCAATATCATAAATTAATAATTCTCTAAAATATAAACATAATTAGGACAATTTAGTAAAATATCAATGAATTATTTTTTTTTATTGAAATTTAAATCTAGATGGAATTCTTCTATAACTGTTTTAGTAATTATTGAATACAATGAATACTGTTTAAATATTAAAAATAATGAATACCAATTATGTACTTATTTTCATAAATATATGTGTACAATGATTTTTTTTTAAATTAATTCACAAAATATGATGCAGATATTAGTAATATATAATTATTTTTTATATAATTAAATTTATATTCACTTAATAAAAAAAGCACTCTTTCTAAATCAATAAAATTTCATGGTCCCAACATTATTAATTTATAGAGGCTTTATTGTATTTATCATATATATTATTATTTCCTTTTAATATAGACAAAACTTAAAATGACTTACGTATCAAATATAAATTATGATTTTTCTTCTAAACATTGCATTTATGATAGTTCATTAAAGTTTGATCAACCTAGATTGAGTAATCTCCAACCTATCCACTTATCTTTTCTTTAGTTTTATTCTGCCCCAACCTCCTTCAGGTCATTCTTGATGTGTTGACCAACTCAGGATAGTTAATGAGCTAGATGTGTATCTAAGTTAGATAGAACAACCCTCACTAGAATAAATTAGATTGGCCTTGTTTAGCTTGAAGCAACTACCTTCAACTCGAAGCAACCACCTACAGCTCAACTTTTGACCTAGTCAACCCTAAAAGATTCAAATTCAAACATCCAACAAGAACAATTAGGCTCAATGCCCAAATAACCATCCACCAGTCACCATGATTTCAACCACATCCCCCAATATTAAATTCAAACTTAATGCATGTATCAAGTTTTGGAGGCAACGGTTACCAAATTTAAACTAACCCTTGGCTATAAAAGGAGATCGAAATTCACCAATTAGGTTCTTCTAGATACTTTTATGCTATGTTTAAGCTTTCTACTTACCTTAAAGTCCTTAACCTAACTTAGGCATCAAAATAGCTATGTCGAAGTCACCTTGGCACTCCTTATAGCCTCATTTTCTTTTCATTTTGTTGAATCCTTTCAAGCAAAGCATCTAATTTCTCCTAATACTAATTTTGAGTATCAACATTTGGTGTTATCTATTTCTTAGTACCTATAGTGACTAAAACAAAATCTAAAGACAATAATACTTAAAGGGAGAGTCGGACCCCTTAGGTGAATCAAGAGGAACAATCCCTTCAGTAGTGCACCTTATAGGTGCATCATTGAAGTTTGTAATCAAACATCTCAACATCAGGAGCAAGTTGATGGTGGTTTGTGGAAATAGCTTAAAGATGTTCGAGCCAACAATAGAGAGTTACAATAGAGACTTAATGAGAAGGATGTTGCCTCTTTTTTAACTCCTTCCTTATAGCAAGTCAAACAAGAGAGTAACCTACTTGTACAAGAAGAGGTGTTATGGAAACTTTAAGGAAAAGCCCCTATGATGGATGAGACTAACCTACAACTAAGATAAGAACCACAAGAAGAAGAAAATTTTCAATAAACACTACTCTTAAATGGCTCAAACTGCACTACACATATAGACACTGATAGATGGAAGAATCGAGCATTTAACTACTCGTATGCCACAAAGAGCAATAGCAAACACGAGTCTATAAGACGTGGAAGATTCATTAAGAAATTGTCTACAGAGGAGGCTTCTAAGAGGGAAACTGGCATGAAGGGTAGAAAGAAAAGCCATTTCATTCAAAGTATAGTGGATGAGGTCCTTCCATTGAGTATCTGACTACCCTAGTTTGACCATATGACTAGAGAAAGGACCCAGATGACCATTTGATTACATTTTGGACTTTAAAGGAACTTTGTGGTTTGTTAGATGCAATTGCCTACAAGGTCTTCCATTCTACTTTGAGGAAGTCTACCAACAATTAGTTCAACTTAGTAAAAGCAGCCTCCATTTCTTCTTTCAACTAGTTGGCTAATGAGTTCCACCAATATTTTTTGGCCAACAAGCCCCTAATTAAGGATTCTTCACTCTTAACCTCAGTTAGACAAAAACTTAGGGAGTCAATCAAAGATTATGTCCATTGATTCAATTGGTTGATGATCAAAATCACCAATTGTGATAAGAGTATGGTGCTCCATAACATTTATAGAGGAGTTAGGGAGGATTTCGACTTTTTCAAGTCACTCGCTAAGCACCCATTAGCCTCTTTAGTTGACTTTACTAGATGGTTGGAAAAATTCATTCATTAAGAGGACCAGATGCAAGCCAAAAGAGAACAGGAAAAAGACAAGTATGGAAGAAGGTTAGAAAAGGATAAGGGATCTATGAAAGATAGGTTGGGAAAGAAATTTTATATTCACAGTAAACTCAACCAACCTCTAAGAGTTGAAAGAAGCCAATTTCAACCTTTGCCAAGCATACCTGATAGCATTCCAGGTACCGACCCGATGCTATGACGGGTTTTAGATCACATGGGAGGCTTGCTCATGGGCTCCACTCTACATAAGTGGGTGACCTATTTATAAGTTATGTCAGTGTTGGACGACCTACACTGCTCTATTGGGTCTACCCTGTTATATAGAGTACGCCCTACTCTACCCTAACTAAGCCCTTCTACAAACCTATCCATGAACTATCACAATATTAAAAGATCTGACGTACTTTGCAAGTTCTATTCTAGGTTACTACTTGTGCTATGCTTTGCTAGGTCTTCCTTGCTGTACTTAGTCCATTCTGCCCTATGTAGTCCGCTCTATTCTATTACGCTGGGTCTACTTTGATTAACTATATAAGACTGTCTTGTCCTGCTCATTTGTCCTATCTTACTGAAGTTGATTTGCTTAACTAAGTTTGTTTGGCCAAGTTTCGCTTTGTCATGACGAGGCTACCTAACTATTCCATATCAGCTCAACCGCACCAAGTCATATAAAATAAGTTAGCCACGTCCATGCTAAATTAATCCTACCATGTAAGGTCGGCCCCTATCATACTAGCTCGATCACTGCCATATCATGTCGGTCTAGTTATGCAAGGTCGGCACTAATCATGTTAGGTTGACCCCGGTCATATCAGATTGGCCCTGGACAAAAGCAAATCGTCCAGAATTAGGTTTGCCTAGATTACAACTCCAAGTCTCCAACAGCTCTTCAGAATCAAACGTTAACCCCTTAACCAAAAATCTTACGTAACTACCCATTTTACTTATGTTATTTGGATTTCCCTTTTCTTGAATTTTCCTTTAGTTGTCGTTCATGTTCCATTTGTAATTACTGAAATGCCACTAAGGCATCCTTTAGTCATTTATTTACAGCTTTACCCCTTTTGTATAAATAGAACACTTGTATAAGGTTTTAAGGCAGACTTGACATTTTAATGAAAAACCCTTAAGAATTTTCTCTTGGAAAACTCTCCTCTATCCGCTTTAATTAATCCCTTTAGTAAGGATTGTGGCGAGCAACCTTATCACTCAAACTAGTGTATCATATCCAGCGAGTCTTAGGTTTGCATGTAGCTCGATGGTGCGTCATATCTGTAGAGTTAGTGCGCAAGATTTGGTAAACCATCAACTTTTATTTACTTCTTCGAGCTTTCTGCAAGCTCGAACTCTTTAGGTTTGTATGTTCATCCACAAATCCGTATCATCTTAGTATCAAAGTACGATTCCAAAAATGGAGCATGTGAAGTTGCTATGAAGATTTGTTTGTGTTTGTCGATTAATAGTTGTTTTTTTTCCTGTTCGTAGATATTGGAGTTGGTCCAATTGGAGTTGGTCTAATTGGAGTAAGTTTCGAAAATATGAACCTACAAATTAATAAGTCCGGTTCCAGTTGTGCTCTGTTGTACATTGTTCTCCATTGTGAAAATAGAGGAGGTTCATTTCTATGTACGCACAAGTGTTTAAGTGTATTGGTTAATAGATTTAAGTTGGAAGTGTGCTTGTAAGTTCGAATCATATTAGCCATGGGTTGGAGTGACATTGTACTTTTGTTGGAAATTAGAGCTGTGCGAGTTTGGGTTACGTGTGTTCAGATAGAAACTGTGTAGGGTTTTTGAGTCACATAACCATAGGTACGGGAATTACAAGGGATTCAAATTGGGTACCTTAAATTGAAGGTAGGTGTTCAATTTTCTAACAATAGTGCTCAAATTCTATGGTTTGGGTGATTGAATTTGGATGGAGGGACGTTCAATAGGACTATTTCGTGTTATCACAACAACCATTAGTGGAATGTATTGTGGCTACTTGAGTTGAAGTTAGAGTTTTGGACATTAATTTGCAGTGTTTGGTAGTTGTTAGCTGCGGAAGCTTTGTTGTTACCGTAGTAACAGGTGGTAGATTTTCTTAGGTGTTGCGTTGGACAATTTGGTGCTAGTGGTGGTTACGATTATGCTAATAGTTTGTGCTGTTGTCTTAGGGATTAATATAGTGCTTAGTGCTCAAAGTGTAAATGTTTAAACTTAGCTGATAAAGTGAAACCATTGGGTACTGAGCTGTTGAACTTGGGAGAAGCTATCCAAGCTAAGTTGTTTGCTTATTCAACTTGTCATGCTAATTCTAGTATTTGAGCTGAGTCGAAGTGCCGAAGTGAAGTAGAAGATCTAAGTTGTGCAAGCATCTGAGTTGCTGTATGTTTCAATCATTGCCAACAAGACTTTTATGAGCCGGTTAGTCTGCTAAAGTGATACCCCCATTTAACATCACTTACGACAAAGATATGAGGTCGAGAATACCAGTGTTTAATGGTTATGGACTCCCAGATAAATACTTAGATTGGGAATTCTAAGTTAATAAAGTCTTTGAAAAGTATTCATGCCCTAAACATAACAAGGAATTTATCATAGAGGATCAACTTCAAGGCCTTACTAGGACTTAGTAGAAGAATCTATTAAGGCAAAGGATCTAAAGAGGGGTAAGTACTACATGGAGCTCAATGAGACTTGCAATGAGAGAAAAATTTGTACCCTTATCATATCAAGATGAGTTGTATGAGGAGCTTTTTACCTTGAGGCAAGGACAAATGAGTGTCTAAGAATTTGCCCAAGAGTATAAAGTGCTCCTATAGTGATGTGAATTGTATGAACATCTTCCGTGTAATATCTCGCAATTCATAAGAAGGTTGAGGTCGGAGATTGCCCGATGTGTTAACTCCTTGGGAGTGAAGAGCTTAAATGAAGCTATCCAATTAGCTTTAAGAGAAGAATCTACCATTGGTATCGACCATTATGATGTATAAGAACAACTAGAGGTTATACTTGATCAGCTTGAGGAGCTCAGAGCAGAAATGAGGCAACAAAGGGATACTCAAATAAAGAAAGTCGATGAGCAGGAAACTTAAGAAAAGGAACTAGGAGAAGAAGGGGTGAAGGTTGTTGGAGAGATGAACAATAGAAGTGAGAAAGACTAAGTTAAATTGTGGTTGAAACCCCATGTTTCAGAAATAGTACCATTATCTACTATAAATGCTACAGATGGTAGCTCTAGTAATTACTATGTTTGCCTTTATCGTATTGCAATCTTATGTCCTAGTCATCTAACAAGTTTACATAGCATTGATATGAGCAAATATAGCATTGCACCTATGAGCTATTATCAGCTATGACATGGAGTTTATCAAGGCCTAGGTAATGGATACATATATTGGGGATGCATCATGTTAACTCTTGGGACTTTTGTATTGGAAAGATTTAAGGTGTGTAGATGGAAGGAGAAGGAAGAATCAATTTACGATGAAGTAAAGGGAATGCTAATTACAACTTATGAGGAGATCATGATGTTCGAGCTAATTGAGCTTGAAGAGGTAGGAGCACTAGCAATTGATGAGCCATTTTACATCCTACTGACACAAGATCTATGAGCCCCTAATCTTTTGTATAACCTTTAGATCATGTTACTTCCCGTAATTGATAGTTGATGGGATTACCAAGGTGTAGTTGATTGGATCCATGATGAGTGGAAGGAAAGATCCAAGATAAAAGATTTGATTGATAGAGCCCATGATGAGTAGAGGGAGCATTGGCTACCGATGCTCTTGTTGCAAGGACTAAAGTATATTCCTATGTTTAAATTTCAATTTTGTCAATTGATGTTTGACCTTGGGAGGATCTGGAACCGCCAACTGCTAAGTTTTGGGTCGAAACTCATCTAAGAGAGAGGGGATGATAGGATTCCAAGTATTGACTCAATGCTACGCTAGGTTTCGGATCACATGGGAGGCTTGCTCACGGGTTCTACGTGAGTGGGTAACCTATTTATAAGCTATGTCAACATTGGATGGCCTGCACTACTTTGTTAGGTCATCCCTGTTATGCAGAGTACGCCCTACTCTACCCTAATCGAGCCTTCACACAGACCTATCCATGAACGATGGCAATATTGGAAGATCTGACTGCTTTACAAGTTCTATTCTAGGCTATTACTTGTGCCTTGCTTTGCTAGGTTTTCCTTGCTATACTTAGTCCGTTTTGCCCTACTGTAGTCGGCTTTATTCTATTTTGTCGGGTCTACTTTAATCAACTATATAGGACTGTCCTGTCCTGCTTGTCTATCCTACCTTATTGAGATTAATTTGCTCAACCGAGTTTGTTTGGCTAAGGTCTGCTCTGTCATGACAAGGTTGCCTGGCTATTCCATATCAGCTCAACTGTACCGAGTCATATTAAACAAGTTGACCACATCCACACTAGATTGACCTTGCCATGCAAGGTCAGTCCCTATCATGTTAGTTCGATCACTGCCATATCAAGTTGGTTTAGCTATGCGAGGTCGGCACTGATCGTGTCAGGTTCGGCTCAATCATATCGGATTGGCCCCAAACAAAAGTAGATCTTCTAGAATCAGGTTTACCCAAATCATAGCTCCAAGTCTCTAACAGCTCTTTAGAATCAAATGTCAACCCCTCAACCGAAAATCTTATGTAGCTACCCATTTTATTTATGTTATTTGGATTTCCCTTTTCTTGCATTTTCCTTTAGTTGTCGTTCATGTTCCATTTGTAATTACTGGAATGCCACTAGGGCATCCTTTAGTCATTTATTTATAGCTTTACCCCTTTTGTATAAATAGAACATTGTATAGGGTTTTAAGGTAGACTTGACATTTTAATGAAAAACCCTTGAGACTTTTCTCGTGGAAAACTCCCCTCTATTCGCTCTTATTAATTCCTTTAGTAAGGATTGTGGCGAGCAACCCTATCACTCGAATCGGTGCATTACATCTAGCGAGTCTTAGGTCTGTATGTAGTTCTACGGTATATTATATTTGTAGAGTTAGTGTGTGGGATTTAATAAACCATTGACTTTCATTTACTTCTTCGAGCTTTCTACAAGCTCGACTCACCCTTTGGTTTTCGTATGATACTAAGTTTGTGTGTTTATCCATAGATCTGTATCAATACCCCCCCTCCCTCAATTGAGTTATGTCGGATATATTGATAGAGGTACATAATAAGGATTTTGTTGGTTTGACTGGAGAAAATGTCGAATAATCTTACTAGAAAGAACTCCAACAAATACTGTGATATTCTTATAGATCAAGGTCATAGTAAGGATGAGTGTATACAATTGAAAAAAGTGCTCAAGGATTCTGTTCAAGGTTGATATTTGAGGATGTTCATGGTAAATAGAGAGGACCACATTGAGTGACCTACACAAAGGAGGAGGATTGAGTAACAACCTCAGAATGTTCTCGACTAATAATTAAGCTCTAGTGCTGTAAGGTAATGATAAGGAAGATAATTGAGCTTTTGGAGGTATTATTAACGAGATCTTCAATGGGCCAATAGGAGGGAATGCTTTATCAATAATAAATTTGTCAAATGTGTAAGGAGATCATATGTTAAATTTGAGGGGAAAGTGATATAGAATCAATGGTATGATTGTTTTCTCATAAAAGGTTAAGTAGGGAGTTCAATTGCCTCACAATGATGCATTAGTCATTACGACCAGCATGGTAGATTTTGAGGTCAGAAAAGTAATGATTGACATAAGGAGCTCAACCGACATCATTTTTCAATACACATTTGATCAAATGTGACCTAAAGGATTCAATAATCAACCATTAAAGGTATAGGGAGTTGTTACCCTAACCTAATAAATTGGGATGATGAAAATGTACAGAGATGGAAATTGACTTTGTGATAGTAGATTGCCCTTCACCTTACAATGGTATAATGGGTTGACCTCCCATCAACACTTTTAAGATGTTGGTGTCAACCACCCATCAAAAGGTGAAGTTTTCTACTCTTAAGGGGATGGGAACATGTTATAAGGACCAACAATTAGCTTAAGCTTTATACCTAAAGGCTTTAAAGAAGGATCATGTTTACAACATTCAGTAAGGCATGAGCAATCACTTGTAAGTAAGAGGAGAACCCATGTAGGAAGCATTGATAATTCAATTGAGTGATAATGTTGAATATGTTACAAAGGTCGGAGCCAATATGCCAGCCTAACTTTGGGAAAGCATGGTATATTTCATCCGAGCTAACCGGGATATCTTTGCTTAGTCTCCTTTTGACATGCTTGGAATCCTTGAGGAAGTTATCACTTATGAGGTGAACATTGATCCGAATGTAAAGGTTGTATAGTAGAAGAAGAGACATTTTGCTCGGAAGAGGCATGCAACTATAGAGGAGCAAGTTCAAAAATTGTTGAAGGTAGGTCCTATCAAGGAATAGCCTTATCCTATATGGCTTACGAATTGTGTTTTGGTTAAGAAAGCAAATGGAAAGTAGACGATGTGCATCAACTTCACTAACCTAAATAATGCATGCCCAAAGGACTGTTTCCCCTACCTTGGATAGACGATTCAACCTTAGGACATGCTTTGTTGAGTTTTACGGATGCTTTCTCAAGGTACAATCATATAAAGATGCATCCTTACAATCAAGTATACACCTCTGTCATTATGAACTTTGGAACTTATTGTTACAAGGTTATGCCATTCAGATTAAAGAATGTAGGTGCCATATACCAAAGGTTGGTTACGAAGATGTTTAAACCTCAAATACACATGAATATTGAGATTTATATTGATGATATGAAATTAAGAGTAAGAAAAATGATGGCCATGTTGCTAACCTCAAAGATACCTTTGATACATTAAGGACGTACAATAGAAAATTAAATCTACAGAAATGTGTGTTTAGTGCATCTTCAAGGAAATTTTTGGGTTTTATGGTGATGTAACGTGGAATTGAAGCCAACCCTAAGAAGATTCAGGCTATGCTGGATATGGAGTCTATCATGACCCAATAGTATCATTGTCGTAGTAAATCGCCATATATCATACAAAGGTCTACTATCAACCCCCTTACTAATTGCAGGTCTTTCATAAGACACACAAGGCTCTTTCCACTATATAGTATCACCAGGCCCATAGATAAGCAATATAGAGCAATTTACTAAAATTAACTTTTTAAGACATACATTAATCAAGTAAACATATAGACTCGTTACGTTTCATACCAAAAGAATATTATAAACAAATGTAGTTTATAATAGGAACTACATCATAAACTTTAAACTATGTTATGAATAAAACAAAGGTAAATAACTATCTATAAAAGCTTTTACAAAATCTCCTCTACGCTCCTTGATCGCTTCAATCCGTCTCTACACAAGACTCACCACGAGCATACCTCGGCCCGGATTAGCAAAGAGGTTTTCCTGCAATAAAAGGAATCTATTAGGTTGTAAGCTTAAGCTTAGTAAGATAAATGCCCTCATCAATACCGCATGGCAAAAATTTATTAGATGCACAATCATATGAATGCATGAATAATCAATATGCCAATCAATGCATGCAGTGGCCTAAGAACTACATACGACTTAGAATTACGCCCCTTATAGTCGGAGTTTAGAGATAATTAACCGACCCAAACTAAAATCTAGGTTCTAGACCTTAGGTTTTATTTCATTTGCACTATTGTGCTTAAGCCAAAACAAAACTATATATATATATATATATATATATGTATATACTTTTTTTACCGAATAACAAAACATATTTTTAAAATCCCAAGTCTAGTGGTGTAGTGGCCTCTACAATCCATAAACATACACCCTAATAGAAGCCATAAGACATGGCTCCTCACCGACAGTTGTTGTCTCCTGGTGCTTCATAAGCCTATCAACTTAGGATAGAAACTCAATAAAATGATGACCTAACTAGTACCTAATCTTGTAGGAGGCCCTCCTCTTGTAAGTTCCTTCTCATCTTCTGCGTGAAGTGATAGTCAGTGTTATCCGAATGTAATTATGGGGAATGCATGATCCATTTAATTTCTTAATCGTATAAGTGGTTAACTCAATTTTCAAGGTGATCAAATAATTTCATTTTCATACAATCGCACGTATAAATTATCACAACAATTACCATTATTATATAATTAACAAGCTATAGCATTCATTTCACAAATTCATACACATGCATTTCCCATATCCCACAAGTATCCAAATTTATATATATATCTAAGTTTAAATGTATCTATTCTACAAGCAAAATCAAGTAAATAGTTATCGGGAATTTACTCACTTTACCATATGGGTTAATTAAAGTAGTCCGGAGCCAGGTCGTCTCCAAATGCGGGGTCCCTTGGTCATCAAAATCATAATACTATAAGGGATTGAAATAAAACTTAGGAAACTAAGCTAAACCCCCTTAAGTTATACTCTTGTCTAGTTTTCATATTTTTCTCGGTTTTACTTAAAAGTGCAATCGCGTTTAACTTTCTCGTTTTAAATCCGATTTTTATGATCTTATAGTTAATCTTCATCGTTTTCAAGCATATTTTAATGTGGTGTGATTAGATTTTCGAGATGAGGTACGTAAATCTATCCATAGGTTAGAACAGTAGTGGTCCTCATGATTTGGAGTACTTTTGGGCTTTGTTTGGTTAATAAACTTTTTGGTAACTTGAGAACTCCTTTGGGCTTGGGTTTAAGATTTCATTATAGGCTCAAAATACTCCTTAAGGTTAGATTAACAATTTTGATTTACACTCCTAAGGCTATTAACCACTTCTTGGGCTTTTAAATGGGCTTAAGTTGTCAAATGAGCTTGTTTTTTATTCAATATAAAGATGGTCACTTTCTTGGGCTTAGGAAGTGTATTGTAGGCTCCTTGAGAGTCTTAACACAACTCTTATTGATGTGTCAAGTTGTTGATTGGAAACTTAAAGGTGGTTCAACTTGACGTTTGAGACCTGTTTTAGAAGTTTTAAGTTCAGTTTTGAGTTTTAGGCTTAATACACTTATCATACTTACCTTAGTTGGTCTTTTCACTTTGTTTACTTACTTTTATCATATTTTAAAGTGTCTTTTAAGGATGTTCCAGATTTGGTCGGTTTGAGTATGAGGGCTTCCAACTTAGTTTTCTAACTTGTTTCAGCAATTTCTTAAGTTTAGGTATTAGATTATGAACTTAAGCTATTTGTATTCAAATCTTAACTTGACTTCTTTTCCATGAGAGGATTATTTGACTCATACTTTTCATGAAAATAGTAGATCTCATACTTATTACACCTTCCATATCATAGTTCATGTCTTATAAAGTTGGTTTCCTCATAAAACTTCATGTGATAGATTTTTCCTTAACCTAAGTCTACATTTAAGCATGTTTAATTTAATAGAAGTATAATTAACATCCAAATGACCTTTGAATCCTCACGTCTAGCATGTTTCTTTTTCATTCAAGTTCTCATTTAAAGATTCTCTCAACTTAAAAGCTTTCATTCAAAGTATTAAACAAATATCTCTACGAAACACTAACTTTACATACTCATACTTAAATTTTCATGTAAGGGTGTCATGAGTTTATTTCTTAAAATAGTTTTAGATATTATACCAACTTATAATCATACTTATATCTTCAAGAAATCATAGTCTCATAACATGAATACTAACCTACTAACACAAAGAAATACTTACTCGTCTTCAAAGCAAAATGTGGTGGTTGTGCACTAAGGTTTTACTTATGCTCTTTATCTTGCTTCCTCCCTCTTGCACCCTTTTTGAAACCCGAGTTGTGATCCTTTGAGGTAGGGTTTAAGGAGTGTTCTAAGGATCCTAAAGAAGTTTTGAATCTTGGAAAAGAAAGACACAAGAAGAAGTTGAGTGTGCTGTGAGTGGAAGCTTGGAAAAGTGGTGGCAAGTGATGGATTTTGTGGGGGTTGATTGTTTCTTCCTTTGTGTTGTTTTCAAAGTGAGAGAAAAGGAAATGAAAATGAAATTGAAAGTGAGAGCAAATGATGAAACAGTGGTCGGTTGGGAATGGGGGTGAGTGTGTGTTTAAGAAGTTTAATTTTGTTGTCTTGTAGTATACACAAAAATCAACAATTGCGACTATCGATGATGTAAGCATTAAAGGGTGAATAGTGAATTGTAAGATAAAGTAATTGATGGATGAAAGACAAGAGTATGGCCCCCCTTACTAGCTTGTACAAACTGGCCATATAGTGTCCTTTTGGGCATGGAGTTATCTTGTCTCATTTATTAAAGTTAAGCATGTGAAATCTTGAGATAATTTGTCCATATATAATATAAGTGAAGTGGTGATAAGGAAAGTGTCTTATCACTAGATTTTGGATAAGTTATCAATTGATAAATAGCTCCAACTTTCAATTGATAAGTCATTTAGGGTGATTTGTTTGGTCTATTTATTTATATATAAGGCTTAGGCATAAAAATAAAGGCATTGTCTGATAGGGAATTGTTTTAGGATTTACTTCTTCAATTGTTTTGTAGATTATGATTCGATTTTTATAAAATTATGAAATTTTCTAAAGTTAAATGAAATTATTCAAATTAAATTATCAATTAGTCGCTTAAGGTTAAAAGTCCTTAATTGTTTTAGGATTTAAGGTTTTTGGGTGACTTTAGAGTTCGCAGTTTTTCGAGTTTGGGTTTTATTGATAATAAGCTTTTGAATTGGAAAAATAAGTTCGTTTCTAATTGTAAACTTGAGTTCTTAGTTTAGTTTATCCTTAGGAATGTTGGGAAGTACTCTTAGTCAAATCATAAGCCCACTAAAAATAGGGTTTACAAAGTCACCAAAGCCTATTAACGAGGTTTAAAGATTAATTGGTTTCATAGCAACATTGAATAAGTTTGTTTCTAAAAGTGCCAAAAAAATGTGTGGGATTTTCTTGCATTTTGAGAAATCCATTTGAGTTCTAATGGACTGAAGACTCTAAGAAGGCCCTTAAAGCCTTATAGGAATTCCCAACTAAACCATTAATCTTATCGAAGCTTGTCAAAGGAGAAAAGTTTGTACTTATATTTATCTATAAATGACCAGGCTCTTCCTTCGTGTTGGTAAGAACAGAAGGGCGAATCTATAGGCCAATTTACTATGTGAGCCATGTTTTACAAAGCCTCAGAGTTAAGGTATACAAAGTTGGAGAAGTTCTTCCTGGTCATTATTGTAGCTGCTAGGAATCTTTGACCTTATTTTAAAGTTTACGAGGTTGTAGTTTTAATTGATTAACCGTTGAAGTAAGCTTTGCATAAGTCTAATGCTCTAGGACACTTGGTAAAACATGCTTTGGAACTTAGTACTCTTGGTATACATAGTAACCTAGAGAGGTGCACAAGACTCAAATATTGGTTGATTTTATAGTGGAGCTCATGGAGATTGAGAGATCTGTCATAGAAAGTGAGAAACTGACCTAGAAGTTATATGTTGATGGCTTGTCAACTAGTAAGGAGTAGAGCAGGTTTTATTTTGAAAGGTCTAATGGGAGCTCAGATCTCATATGCTTTGAAGTTTATGTTTCTAGTTAGCAATAATGAATATGAATATAAGGCATTATTGGAAGGGATGAAGCTGGCTAAAGACGTTAGAATGAAGCATTTGGACATGTTTTCTAACTCCCAATTGGTAGTTAATCAGGTTACAGGAAGCAACATGACCAAAGATGAAAATATCATCAAGTACTTGTAGATGGTAAAAGTGAGTGGCTCAAATTTTGAATGTTGGCAACTGATAAAGATTCCAAGGGTGAAGAATTATGCATCGGAAAAAATTGTCTAAGTTAGCCTTATAGGCTTACCAAACTGGGAGGAAAGAATCTTCATCGAATACTTACTAGAGAAGAGCATGGAGAGACAACCATTGGAATGTTTGGAGGTTCAACAAAAAGATCGGAAATATTATTGGATGGATAATATATTAGAGTATTTGAAGGATGGAACTTTGCCTCAAGATACTAAGGAAGCTCGAAGACTTGTTTACAACATAGCTAATTTCACGATCACCAATGGGAATATGTATAAGATGGGCTTGACTATCCCTATCTAAGGTGCCTATGACTATTAGAAGTGGAGTAAGTCCTTTGCAACCTACATTATGGGGTATACACTAACCACATTAAAGCTGCAGCTTTATACATACGAGCACTACAATTAGGGTATTGGTGGCCCACAATGAAGAGAGATGCACTTCAGCTGGCTCAAAGTTGTGATTGACGTCAAAGGAATGCCCTGATAGAGAGAGCTCTAAGCTCATACCTGATTCCTCTCACTAGTCATTCGCCTTTTACCTAGTAGGGATTAAACATACTTAGTCTATTCCTCAAGATGATTAAGCAAAGGTAGTACATCATTGTAGTTGTAGATTACTTTACTAAATGGGTTGAAGCCAAGGCTGTAGCAAGCATAATTGAGCAAAGTATAAAGGATTTCATGGTTAGCAACATCTTGAGTAGGTTTAGGATACCCTATGTAATAATAATGGATAATGGGCTATAGTTTGATAATGACAAGTTTAGAGAGTTTTGTGAAGCTTGGCAAATCAGGCTGTATTACCCATCTTTTTCCCATCCTCAAAGCAATGGTCAAGTAGAGGTGATGAATAAGGTTATTTTGCAAAGTTTGAAGAAAAGGGTTAACCAAGTTGGAAACAAGTGGGTATACAAACTTGCCAATGTTTTGTGGGGTATAAGACTATACAAAGGACTTCAACAAGTCATACCCCATATCAATTTGCTTTTACATTAGAGGCTGTATTGCTAATTGAACTTCAAGTGGAGAAGGTAAGAGTTTAGGCGAATACCCTCAAGTACAATGATATCAGCCTCTAAGCTAATTTAGATGCTATTCATGAGATAAGTGCATTGGCTAAGGCTCATTTCATTGCTTATCAATAGTGAGTAGCTCGGTACCATGATAAATAGGTCGAGCATAAGTGCTTCTAACTTGGTGATTTAGTTTACAAGAAACTTAAAGCATTAGGAGTAAGGGAATGCTAAGGGAAACTTACCTTCACTTGAGATGATCTCATTAGAGTAAAGGAAGTAGTAGGGAACAAACATGCCTATAGGCTAAAAAGGCTTGATGAATTGCCAATCCTTAAGGCATAGAATGTTGACAATCTCAAACCATACTTTGAGTGATGAACTTTTGGAAGAAGATATGTTCACCTGTTTCTTTATGTGTTTTGCTATTATCATGTTCCAGTGTTGGTGTTTATGTGAATTCTAATGTATTTGTAAGTGGACTTGTTCCATAAACTTGTAGGGATGCTTGTCTATTTCCAATTAACATGTTTTGTGAGCTCTAGGCTACTAGTCTAACCTTGTTCCTTTACATTTATGCAATGTAACTATGTCATGAAAGGTCAAAGCCAATGGACTAACCTAGTTCGTTTCTAATATTTCAAATAATCAAGTATTTATTTATTGTTCGATGTTGTTCAATTTCATACATTACTTTATCTTGGTATAACACTTGTTGCAAAAGTATAAACATAGTGATGAACAAAGATATGATCTTGATCCAATCTCTCTGACAAGAGAAAGCTTAAAAAGTCTCTAAGCCTTATTAAAGGGCGATGAATAAACCATAAAGTGCTAAATTCCTAAATCTTATTGATGTGCCTCTAAGGTCGAACACATGGAGAACCACTACAACGAAGCAGACCAAAAAAAAAAAAAAGGGAAAAAAACTAGCAAAGTCTGGGTAGCTACTATAGACTCTGTAAATTTAACCTTCTAAATATAGTGTCGGACTCAAGTATCGTAGATATTTTCCTAAGTTGACAAGAACACATAAAATGAAAATCGACTAAAATTTAAAACTCAAAACTTAAAATGAATTTGAAAGGCCCTATTATACGATTTGGAAACCCTATTCATGTAAGAAAACCCCAATCCCTACATACGTATACTTTTAAAAATGTAAACCTAAACTTAATAGAAACCATAAATATCAAATCATAAAGATTTTTAAAAGCTCTATAAAATTATCTTAATGCTTGAAAAGTTATAAATTAATAAAATTATCAATAATTTTGTAAAATCATATAAAACTGATAACGAACAAATCAAAGATTATCTCAAGTAATAATAAACAACAAAACTAAGCTAGTTAAAAGGAATAAATTAATGAATTTACAAAAATTATTTTACTTGTGTACATAAGTAGCCTTCAATATGTATATATATATTACTAAGCAATTTCCTTCTCTTTTCATAATCTATCGTATATATATATATATATATATATATATATTAAAGCAATGGTTCAAAATAATTAAGTCCATTGAATCTCATGCTCCTAAGTGTAAGTCAATTACTCCCGAGTTAGTGAAAAACCTCTAAAACATATATAAACTCACTTGAACCCTAAAACTTAGGATGATTAAGGACTTATGACCCCAAATAAATAATTAAAAATATAATTTCAATAAATTCTTTTTTTCAACTCTAGAAAACTCTAAAATTTCTTAAGAGGCAAATTACAACCTACAAATTAATTTGAGAACCAAACCCTAAAAGAATTTCATATAAGATAATTTCCTTATTTTCACTTATAAGCCATGTTAGATATGGATAAGTTATAAACCCAACTTTTTAGTGGACTTGTGATTCAACTAAGAGTACTTCCTAAATGTTGCTAAGGATAAACTAAGTTAAGAATTCAAGTTTGTATTTAAAAACGAATTTAATTTTCCAATTCAAAAGTTTATTATCGATAAAACTCGATTACGAGAACTATGGATTTTAAGTCACTTAAAACCTTAAACTCTAAAACAATTAAAGACTTATAACCTTAAGCGACTAATTGATAATTTAATTTGAATAATTTTATTCAAACTCTAGAAATTTTCATAATTTTATAAGAATTAAATCATAACATACAAATCAATTTAAGAAACAAACTCCAAAAGAATTTCCTATAAGACAATCTTCTTATCTTCATGTATAAGACTTGTGCACATGAATAAGTAAACCAATCAATCACCCTAAATAACTTATCAATTGAAGGTCAATTGAACGTTGAAATCATTTATCAATTGATAACTTATAAAAAACTAGTAATAAGACACTTCCCTTATCACACCACAACTTATACTACATATGCACAAGTTATCACATTATTTTATGTGTTTAACTTTTAATTAAGCGACAAGACAACTCAATGCCTAAAGAGGACACCCTATGGCCGGTTAGGAAGAGAGCCTAAGAGAAGTCATGCCTTGTCAACTTTCAATCACTTAATTGTCTTACACATCTACTATTTACCTCTTAATGCTTACATCATCTAGTCTTATCAAAAAGTTGGTATTTGTGCATACTAAAAGACGATCAATTAAAGCTTTTTACGTACACTTCTCCTCCCATTCCAAAAAAAAATCTTCCATTCTGTCCCTCTTTCACTCTCATTTTTATTTCCTTTTTCTTTCACTTTAAACATAAATCAAAAGAAGAAACCTAACCCCACAAAACCCCACATTGCCGTCACCCTTTTTTGCTTCATAACTCACGGTACAAAA
Organism: Lumnitzera littorea; assembly: GCA_024138015.1. Taxonomy (NCBI): domain Eukaryota; kingdom Viridiplantae; phylum Streptophyta; class Magnoliopsida; order Myrtales; family Combretaceae; genus Lumnitzera; species Lumnitzera littorea. Next base: position 55,887,908 of record JAMXBB010000008.1, read on the forward strand.
GCTTGATTTTGTTGCCTCCTTTTATCAATTTCAAAAACTACTTTTACAAACTTTAAAATATCCTCAAAACCCCACTTCAAAGATCAAGACTCTAGCTTTCAAAAGAACTTACAAGAAGAGGAAGGAAAACAACGAGCTAAGAGGAAACTTAGTTGCACCACCACCTTGTTTTCGCTTTGAGGACGAGTAAGTTGTTTCTTTGTGTTAGTGGTTTGGTGTTACATGTTATGTTAGGAGACCATGTTTTCATGAAAATATTAGTATCATCATAAAATGATAAAATAGCTAGACCACCTTAAGAAGTAAACTTGTGAACCCCTTTACATGAAAGTTGAAATATGAGCATGCTAAGTTGGTATTATGTGAAGATATATGTTTAACACTTAAAATGAAAGATTTTAAGTTAAGAAAATCATGAAATGTGTACATGAATGAGGAGACATCATGCTGAACGTAGAGTGTATGTGAGTCATTTAGATGTTATTTGCATTTCTATTAAGTTAAAGATACTCAAACCTAGCTTTAGGTAAAGGAAAATTCATTACATGAAGCTTTTATGAAGAAATCAACTTTATGAGATACGAACTATTATATGGAAGTTGTGATAAGTATGAGATCTATTATTTTCATGTAAAGTATGAGCTAAGTAATCATCCTATGGAAGAGAATATAAGTAGCCTAAGTTCATGATCTAACCCTTAAACTTAAGGAAGTGATGAAACAAGTTGAAAAACCAAGTGAGAACCCCTTAGATTCATCACGATCAGATCTGGAACATAAGTAAAAGTCACTTAAAAATATGATAAAACCAAGTGAACAAAGTAAAAAGATCAACCAAAGCAAGTATAGCAAGCATATAAAGCCTAAAACTCAAAACCGAGCCTAAAACTCTCAAAACAAGCCTAGAACTCTAAGTTGGGCCTTCATTTAAATTCTGACCAGCACTTTAAAATATTAAGAAAAGTTGTTTTGAATCCCACAAGAAGTCCACCTAAGATTCCATAAGCCCAACAAAGTCACTAACTTTAGTTTGAACAAAAAAAACATACCCATTTGATAACTTAAACCCACATAAAAGCCTAAGGAGTTATTGTTAGCACCAAGAGTGTAAATCAAAGTTGAAAATCTAACCTTAAGGAGTATTTTAAGTTTGGAATAAAATCTTAAGCCCAAGCCTAAAGAATTTCCCAGGTTACCAAAAAGCCCATTAATTGAACAAAGCCCAAAAGCACTCCAAATCATGAGGATCGCTATTGTTCTAACCTATGGTCAGTTTTTCATGCCTCATCACAAAAAAATAACCTCACCACATTAAAGTACACTCGAAAACGATGAAGATTGACTATAAGATCATAAAAATCGAATTTAAAATGAGAAAGTTATACGCGATTAAACTTTAAGTAAAAATCGAGAAAAATATGAAGCCAAGTTAAAAGTATAAGTGAAAGGGTTTTAGTTTAGTTTTCCAAATTCTATTTCAAATCCTTATAGTATTATATTTGCGATGTCTAGGGGACCTGGCTTTTGTAGACGACCTATCCTGGATTATTTTAATTGATCCACATAGCGGAGTAAGTAAATTCTTAATGACTCTTTACTTGATTTTGCTTGTAGAATGGATGTACCTAAACTTATATATATAAATTTGGATGCTTGTGGGATATGAAAAATGCATGTGTATGAATGTGATGACTTGTTAATTATATAATAATGGGAATTGTTTGCGATAATTCATACATTCAATTGTATGGAATGAAATTGTCTAATCACCTTGAAAATTGAGTTAATCACTTATACGATTAAGAAATTAAATGAATCATTCATTCCCCATAATTGCATTCAAATAATACCGACTACTACTTCACGCAGAAGATGGGAAAGGACTCACAAGAGGACAAGCCTCCTGTAGGATTGTACACTAGCTATGTCATCATTTTTATTGAGATACCAATCATTGGCGAAGGGTCGAGTCTTGTGGCTTTTGCTTAGGGTGTGTGTTTATAAATTATAGGGGCCACTACACCGCTAGACTTAGGATTTTAAAAATATGACTTGTTATTTGGTAAAGAAAGTATATACATATACATACATATATATATATATATATATATATACAGTTTTATTTTGGCTTAAGCACAATAGTGCAAATGAAATAAAACCCAAGGTCTAGAACCCAGATTTTGGTTTAGGTCGGTTAATTATCTCCAAACCCTGACTACAGGGGGCATGCTAATTGTTCATACGTTATTTGGCATATTAATTATTCATGCATTCATATGATTGTGTATCTAATAAATTTTGCCATGTAGTATTGATGAGGGTAATTATTTCACTAAGGGTAAGCTTATACCCTAATAGTTCTTTTCCTTGCAGGTTGATCGATAGTTAGGATAGGGATAGGAATTGAGTGCAGAGTGCTACCATTAAATCAGGATGATGAAAAGCTTACGGAAAACGACTAATATCTCAATTAAGTTTAGTATCTTTAGTAAGTTTAAAATTTTCTAGAATTGTCTATCTTATTTTATTATTTTGATAGAGGATACCGGTTCTCTACGGTTCTGAGGAACTGTGGAAAAAATGGATATCCATAATTATTTATATTATATAATGAGTCAATGAACTAAAATTGAAAGCCCTAGTGAATAACTATTTAGAGTTTTACAAACTTTGACTTGTAAGGCGATTTTCTTATCATGGGTGCATACGTGATGTGAAAATTCTAAGCAATACTACTAAGCCCCTCTTAAGGTCGTTTTAGCTACTAAATGGATATGACGCATCTCTTGATCTTACTTAGCCTATAATCCGCCATATATGATACACCCCTTAGAATTGAAGAGTCGCTTACCACTACTCCTTGCTAAAAAGAATAGATAAGAGTTGAAAGATAATGAGAATAATAAGGTTGCTCAATGTGAATAATTTTGTATTGATTAGTTGATTCTTTGTGTACAAGAAAGTGGGGGTTTATATACCCATCCACTAGGGTTGCTTTACATATATGAAAAGACAAGTATATTTTATAACTAGGTTACATAAGACATACTAAAAAGGGTAAAAGAGATAAAAAAAAATATTCATTTCGAAAAAGTGAAGAATCCTTCTTGGAAGATCGTGCCAAAAGATACGTGTAACATAGTGGATGGGAGTTAGGACTATGATACAAAGTAGGCAAAACAGGAAGTGTTGGTAGTCAAGGGCTAACCTAATTTGGACTAAGTTAGGGACTAATTAGTTCTTCTAAAGAGAAATAAGCTTGATCAGGGGTCGGACGCCTGTGATCGGATTTAGAGCTTACTTTGACTATTCTTAGGCTATTCTCCTAAGATGAAGCATCGCTGCTGAACAGGGGCAGCTCTGACATAAGAAAAGCTATGATAGTTAGGTCGATGGGAGACCAAGTCAGGATTAGAATCCTCGTCTTAGCTATCGCCTAGAGCTAGTATCCTCCGAGCAAGTCCTTAGAGTCCTTTATCTTAGTTACGTATGATCAGTTTAGGAGGTTGATTCCTATCACTTATACTTGATGAACAACTAGAAAAGGATATCCAAAGATCTCTAAGCCCTAAGAAAAGACAATGAGACCTAAAAGCCTTAAGCTCTTTTAAGAATAACAGGCATAGTAGCTATAAATCTTATTAAGGATGATGAGCTATTTAAGAGTCCTTAGGTCCCTAGTGACTCTAAGAATGATGTTCTAAGTCTAATGTATGGGCAATGTGCTATCACAAACCTAATCATTGTAAGTCTAACAAATAGATTACAAGTCATTTGAAGGCCCTAAGCTATCAAATGGGTATGGTCATGAAAATCTAAATTTGCTAACGAGCTGTTTAAAGACCTTAAGGTTTTGGTACTGCTACTAGGCCTTAGAAGGCACCTAAACTACTAAAATGTAGAAACCACACTCTAAGCCCATTAATGAACAAAGGCAACGAGTTAAGTAATAACTCATCTCATTTGATGATCTCATACAAAATTTAGAGAAGATTATGGAGTGAAACCACAAAGGAAACTAATGAATGGATATATTAACATCCAGAAATATGAGTGCCATTCAAAAGGTTAGAATAAGAGATAGAAAGATCTATGACAAGTCTACAATAAAAATTAAGTAAGGTGACCATTACATGAAGCAAAGGTCAGCATAGTTACCTACAATTAAATCAAGAATAACAACAAAAAAAAAAAAGTAGAAAGAAGATCATTCTTTTTGAGCTTAGTCAATAACAACATCTTAGTTGTTAGAGGCTTGAGTAGGAATAGATTGAAGATCAGCAAAGGGATTAAGAGTAAGCACTTTAAGAACTTCCAGAGTATGGGGTAGTTCTTGTGTGTTGTTAGGTTAGCTATAGGAGTGTCAACACCATCACCTGATTGTTCTTATGCTTCAGCCCCTCTAACATTAGCCTCATCAATAGAAGCTTTCATCTCTTGACCTCTTCTAGTAAAGTCTAGATAGTTAAGGTCATAGTCAAGTTGATCGATGAGGACCTCCTCTTAAGCTAGATTTATTCCATCTAACATTTTTTGTTGCATTAAACTTTTATACTCCTGGCTCTCTTAGATGTCTTGGTGAGCTTTATCATAGGCCTTTTGATAGGTAGAACTCTATTCATTCTCTACCTTAGCCACCTTTATTTTTAGCTCCTCATATGAGCTTTGCAGGTAGGTGACCTCTTTGCTATGCTTGCTTTTGAGGATTTTAACCTTATTTTCTACCCTTTGGAGGTTAGAAACTAGTTGAGAGCATTTTTTTTTTCCTTCACCAAAGCTGTTTCTTTTCCCTCTCTAGCCTTAACTTCTCCTTTAGCCTTTTCCTTCCATTTCATGAGCTCTGCTTCTATCTTTGGTTTTTTTTTTTTTTTTTCCCTCAAGCTTAGCTTTCTCAATGCCCAATTTTTCTTATAGGTTCCTCTTCTTGGTCTCTATACTGGCCTATAGTCCTTGCCTTCCTCAACAATCTAAAAGAAAGACAAGTTGTTAACTTAAGTAAGTTAAAAGAAAAGGAGTAGATAAGAGTATAGAGCTTATAACCTTCTTCTCTTCATCGAAGGCCTCAACGATCATCATTAGACGTTGGGAATTCTAGAGAAATTTAAGCATAATCAAAGTAAAGTCTTATAAAAAGCTGACTAAATCAGAACATAAGAGGTTAGAAAAGATCTTATATCATAAAGGCTAGAAGCAACCAGCTACAACAAGCTATCAGATCCAAAATTTTGGGGTAAACGAATGCCCCTAATCAACTCTAGAGCAACTCGACCATTCTTTAAGGCATGGTTGGTAGTATTGACATTCTACTAAGGGAAAAATTGTAAGACTTTAGTGTTTTGTTTTTAAGGAAGAGTGATGGAGCTTTAGATGGTAAAGGGGGCCTCTCTACTCTCATTTCGGTTCTCAAAATTACCCTTAGATTTATCATTTCTAGGAGTTTTCCCCTTCTTATGATCTTTTTCTAAAGGCGAACAATCATAAGTGTTAAGTCACTTCCTCGGTTTGTTGACCTCGGCAACCTTTCTTTTAGTGGGAACCTTTATTTGCTGAGTGTCCTTAGTACCCTTGGCTTGTTGGCTCTCTTTAGTGACTTGAGAGGTAGTAGACTTAGCTACTAGTTTTGCAAAGATCTTTAATGGTGCCTTCGTGGTGGTTTGGTTAGTGAATTTGCAGGAGCTTGCTTGATAGAGGTTTTCTTGGGGTCTTCCTTCCCCTTTGACCTACTAGTTTTTAGCTTAAGGAACAAGTCTTTTGAGTTGTAATCCTTAAGTGATATATCTGTAATAAAAAATTCAAGACATCAAGTCAAAAATAGTAAGTATGTCCCTTCTTTTATGACCCCCTTTCAATACAACAAGATCGTAAAAGCTTGTACCTTAGTCAATGGTAGTACCTTCATTTGGGCATTTAACATGTCCTTTATAGGTGCCACTAGCACCTTTGGCTAGTCTTGCTTCATCCTTAAGGAAGATTAGAGCATTGCAAGAATGCTTGGACAGACATCCGCATCTTAAACAAACCATCCATGGTTATAGGCTTCCATGATTATATCATGAACCTTCAAGTTGTTGGGAAGTAGATGTTTGATGTTTGATAATCTAATCGGCTGACTCCAAACAGTAGGATAGTCCAGTCAAGAAGCTGACCTAACTATAATCTATTTTTGCTTCCAATCATGAATTAAGGAATTTAACCTTACTAAGAACTTCCTATGAGGTTAGGCACACTCATAAAACCATTCATCCTTTCTTTTTAGTGTACAAAAGTATCGAAATAAAGTGACTGTAGCACTAATGTCTAAGCCCTTACAGACACACTCAAAGGACACTAATAACTTATATGAATTTAGAGTAAGCATGGAAGGATAAATGCAATGATAGGTAAAATAAGATCATTCAAAAATAGAGAAGGGTAACCTTAAACCGACCTCAAAATACCTCTCTAAGAGGGTAATTCTTGATTCTTAAAGTGCAATAATCTGCTCATGTGGTTGAGGCCTTTCGATTGTCTAACCTCAGGGGGCATCACAAAAGTTAAGCCTTAGAGCATTAAACTTTAGTTTGGTTACTATGCTAGTAGCACTATTCAGGCTCAAATTGTACTTGATTCCTATATACAAGGGGAAAGCCTGAGAATTACCCTCATTATTTAGAGGATAGTTATCAAATGGAAGTTTCCTAATCTTTTATGACCTAAGAATGCAAAGTTGGGCTAATTTAGTCAATATAGATATATCCTATAAACAATTAGTAATGCCAAGATCCACCATGATAGGGGTGTAAAGGAGGAGAATCACCTACCTGGTGCTTGGTGGACAATTCTTGGCTTTACCGTTGTGCTTGTGTTAAGACATTTGACTCACTAATAGACATGCTTACCTTAACAGTGAGGGAAAAAATGATAGAAGGCAAACGAGAGATGAATATTATTCAAAGTGTAGAAGAAGGAAAATTAGAAGTGGGAATCGTATAAGTAAAGGGAAATTTGTTGAGAGAAATAAGAAGAAGAAGGAAGAGGGAAGTCATAAAAATGAAGGGATAAAAAGACATGAGGAGTTACAAGCCTTTTGGGATTTGTACAAGTTTTAGTTAATAGTTACTATGATCCATTTGATTAGGCATGCATTACTTAGATTTGATGGCCTCTATTAAATGGCATTTTTAAGAGGCACGTGTAGGTTTTGACATGGCTGCACGAATCTTGATAATAGGATGTGAAATGTCATGTTGATAGGCGTAAGGCTTCCTTAACAATTTAAGTAAAAAAGCAAACTAGCATTTCAAGAATACCTTGTGACCATCATGGTCAAGGTCGAAACATGAAGCCCAAAGCTCAAATTTAAGTGCCAAGACATATCCTATAGCTATTTTTCACATTGAAGGATTATGATTAAAATACCTAGTTGAAGAAATATTATTTCTCCCTTTGATCCACTCATCAAGAGGAGTCAGGAGGCAAATGTTGATAGTATTTTCTCCTAAAAGGTCAGGACTGACCTGGGTTAAGTAATGTCTGATTTGTCCACTTGTCTTTTCTTTACTTTTATTCGGCCTTGACCTCTATTAGGTCATTCCTAATGCATCGACTATCTCAAGAAAGTTAATGAGCTAGATGCATGTCTATGCTAGACAGAACAACCTAACCAAAATAGATCAAATTGGCCTTATCTAGCTTTAAGTAACCACTTACAGCTTAGCTTTTGATTTGATTAGCCTTAAAAGACTCAAATTCAAACATTTAGCATAAATAGTGGTGTTATGCCCAAATAACTACTTACCAACCACCATGACATCAACTACATCCCCCAATATCAAAAAGTGGCCCTAAATTCAAATTTAAAGCATATGTTAGGTTTTGGAGGTAGCGGTTACCAAATTCTAACCAACCTTTGGCTATGTAAGGAGATCAAAATGTAGCAATGAAGTTCTTTTGGACACTTTTATACTCTCTTTAAGCTATCTACTTACCTTAAAGTCCTTAACTTAACTTAAGCATCGGAGTAGCTATGCAATAGTCGCCCTAATAGCCCCCATAACTTCATTTTCTTTTCATTTTGTAGAATCATTTCAAGTGAAGCATCCAATTTCTCCAAATACTAATTTTGAGTATCAACATAAGTCATACTTCTAATCATTAATTAGTTCCAATAATAAGTCCTTTATATTACTTTTTTAAGATAAATGCAAAAAGTTCCTAGAATTTAATCTTAAAGGGATACAGCCGAAGTTTATTGAATATACTATAACACTCCCTAAGTTCACATAAATTTTTAAATTACTCTAGGGATTACTAATGAAAACTTATAATTTGACATGTAGACACACTTTACTTACCTCCTTTTGACTTTCAAAGTATTACTTTAGCAATACTTAAACTTAAAATAATATGGACACAATGGAAGAACTATCTCTGTCCAAAGAGCAAGATAGCGACTATCTTCATACAAGCATGAAAAGACTTGCTACATCGATGACAAACACTTAGGAAGCTATACCAATTGATCAAATGAAGGAAATGGGGAATGAATCTAATATGAAACCTAAATTATCCTTTAGAGACACGATTATATTTAACATCCCAAGTGCATATGAAAACCATTGCTTTAATAAGGTAGGTAGAAAGCAATAGGAGTGTAGAACATGATTAGGAATTTGCTATAGAGGAAGAAAAACGCTTGAATGAGAAGGGTGCTTTAGGAGTTTTTTATGTAAACTTCTTGTAATTTGAGAAGAACATTCTAAATGCTCCATAGAAAAACACTTTTATAGTTAAGATTATGGGACCTAACTTTAGATACAAATTTATGGTTAATATAATGAAGAAAATGTAGAAAGGCATCTTGCCTTTCAAGCTAATTCATGTTGGTCTAAGAAATTACCTAACAAGAATGATTACCAATGGGTCAAAGACAATGTACTTTAGTTTATCAATGGACGTTGTTTGGCTATTAAAAAGTGGGAACATAGATTCTAACTAAAAATAGCCAATTTTAATGTTTTGGTTGTTTCGATTAGAATAATTGGATTGCTAGTTGAACCTTCTCACTGTTTGTTATCAAACGAATAGCTGGAAAGATAGGTCAAGTTATTAACCATGACATCTATATAGTTAGCCTGGAGAGGGGAGATATGCTAGGGTTTGTGTACAAATTAACTTAGATGAGCCTCTTTGTCATATGGTGGTTCTCAATAACATTGCTTACTAGATAAAATATGAAGGACATCATAATTTATGTACTAAATTTGGAAGAGTTAATCACAACAAATAATGTTAACAATTTGACTTGACTAAAGAAGAAATGAAAGATGAAAGAATTTATGAGAAAGGATAGGAATCTCCAAGAATGGAAAGAGAAAATGATGGAAATGGGAAGAAGGAACATGATGGAGAAGTAGAAAAGGAGGAAAGCACAGAGATGACAACTTCAATTAATGAAGGAAAAGAAAGTAATGAAGAGGAATATAGGGACTCGATAAGAGTGCAACCTCGAAAAATAACAAAAAGGGGCAAGCAAAGAGAAACGATCAAAAAGGCACTAAGAGGCACTCTTATAAGGATAACCAAAAGATATAAGAATACCGAAGAGACATAAGCAAAAGGAAATAAACAGTCACATTAGTTGACCAATTAAGAGATTTGAAATCAGGCAATTTAAGTACTATTGAAAATGAGAAATTAATTAAAGAGGTAAAGGTTACATAAAATGCCTCTAGAACATTAAACAATATAAAGACACATTTCACTTTTTAAGCAAAAAGCCATGATAAAGAAGTTGGACTAGGAAACATATCCATCAAGAAAGCGGGGAAATATGGCCATCAAGGCAAAAGCAGAGTTAACTATCAAACTCCGATGTAGGCAGTTTAGTGACCCTTTGATCATTATCAATTCAGTTATTTGGTCTATCCAAACAAATCTTTATAGAACAAGAATGGTAGTAGAAATGGTGAACTTGCAGGAGACAATTATGTGATGGCCTCTTTGAAGAGTGCTAGGAATAATGTTCAAGCTAACATGCTAAGGAGGGAGAACAATCCACATATCATTAGGGTAAGTGGAAATAGTGTTAGAAGCGAAAATAACGCTCCTATTAACCTTAGAGAGGATATAAGTAGAGGCAAGAGAAATTCTATAGAGGCTTTAAAGTGACATGCAAGTTAGCTATTATGGAAATAGTAATGAAAGGACAATTGCCTATGAGAATCTAAAGGATCCTATATGCAAAGGAAATGCAAAGGGGTTAAGCAAAACAATTCATAATGGTGCCATAGGAAATCAACATAATGATAGCGATAATGGAGTGAAGGCCATGCACGTGGAAGATAAGAACTTGGAGGAACAATTGAAGACCAAATGACAGATACCCTTTCATTAGAAATGAAGAAAAATCCATTTAAAATAATGGCCTAGAATGCAAAAGGAGCAAGAAGGAAGGCCACTAATGATCTTATAAGAGTCTACAACCTCCGAATTGTCACTATAATAGAGACTAGGATGAGAAAAGGAGGTGTTGAAAGGCTGAAGGCATACATCCGCTTTGAGAATGTCTTATTTGCAGAAGCTGAAGGTTTTAGTAGAGGCATTATTGTATTTTGGGACTCATCTAAAGTAATTATGAATGAGTAATTCACTACAAGGCAGCACATTTTCATGGAAGTGGAGGTACAACATTCTACCTCTAAATTTTTTCCTTCTACTATATATGTTAACACAAACTTTGCTATAAAACAATTGCTTTAGAACCATTGTGTGTGTGTGTGTAGGGGAGGGTGGTGGGTGTGGTGAGGGAGTGGTAGTTTAGACCTATTGACTAAAATAAGGCACCTTTATATCAAAATTGTATGGACATCTTTTGTAGTAGATCTTTCCTTTGTTAAACCAAGATTTACTTTACAAAAATATAAAAAATAAAAATCTTGCAACTTTAGTGAAAACTAGGCATAGGCTAATTATGATTGGAGAAACCTTTTTCCAAAAACAAAAATTTATCACCTTAAATATAGTCAATTAGATCATTGCCCTCTCCTCTTGAATACTTTCCCTAGATGCACAATAGGTCTAAAAAGTGGCAAGCTCTTTCGTTTTTAGCCTATGTGGCTTAATCATCAAGGATTCAAAGATTTTATAAGAGGCACATGGAAATGGTCAGAGTAAAAAATCCTAAATGATTACCTTCATCTTAAAAAAAGCATTAGAGAATGGAATTGAAATGTGTTTGGTATTATGTAGGAAAAGAAAAAAAGGTCATCTAAGAACTCTTAGAGGAAGTTAAAAGTGAGATAAAAAATAATCCTACTTAAATGCTCCTCCATAAAGAATCCTTCGTAGATAAGGAAATGAGTTGAATCCTAGATAATGAGTAAAAGCTTTGGAGATCCTAATGGATTCTCAAGGGTCAAAGGAATACCCATTACTTTCATGCTATTGTCATAGTTAGAAGGTTAAAGTCTAGAATATTTGGCCTTTATGATAATTAGGATGATTAGATATTTGGTTCTCCTTCTCTTAGGGATCTAATCGATAACCACTTCAAGTCCCATTATTCCTTTGATAAGCTTTCTTATGCACAAAGAGGATCGAATTGGATGCATAATTTTGTGAGTTTAACATAAGATATAAAAGAGAATATGACCATATCAGTATCTAATGCAGAGATGAAAAAAGTCATGTGGTGCATTGGAAGCCATAAAACAGTTGATGGTTTCCATGCAAGCTTTTTCAAATCTTGTTAGGATATTGTAGGAAATTCAGTTTGTGAAGCAGTTAAAACCTCCTTTACCCAAAAAGAAAAAAAAACCATATTAGAAGAAATCAATAAGACTCTTATTATGCTGATACCAAAGTTCATGGTGGCTAATAGAATAAAAAATTTTAGGCCAATTAGTCTCTATAATATGATATATAAAGTGATAAGAAAAGTCCTAGTGAATAGAATTAGGCTGCATTTAAACTCCCTTATCAATTCGAAGTATTATCCTTAGTAGAACTACCAGGGATAATATTATTGTGTTCCAAGAGCTCCTCTACTCCCTTAAGAAGAAATAAAAGGAAAAAGATCTGGATGATTTTAAAGCTTGATCTTGAGAAAGCCTTTGATGGAGTGGAATGAGATTATGTTAGATTTTTGCTTCAAGCCTTAAACTTTCCAAATAATTGGATTAGTATCATAGGAGCATGTTTGGCTATAATTTCCTTCTAAGTGATTATAAATGGAGCTTACATGGATAGCTTCAATCTAGTGGAGGGCTCAAGCAAGGGAACCCTTAATCCCCTTACATCTTCATTATAATTATGAATATCTTAAGTAAGATGATTCATTCCTTAGTGTGCTTAAAAGTATGGAAACCTCTAAAGATGAAAGGCTCAGACCTTTATCTTTCGCATTTGTTCATTGTGGATGATATGCTCCTTATAAGAGAGGCATCCCTTAAAACTGCGAGAATTATGAAAGAAACTATGGAGAGTTTGGTAGATTACTAAAATAAAGAGTCAATTATAATAAAGCTAGCATTATTTTTTCAAATAATATGCAGAAAAGTATACGAAATGGTATCTTAGATATTTTTCGGATTGAATCAAAAAGAGCTATGGGATATATTTGCAAATACTAGTAAAAGACTTAGGGTAATTAAGAGTTCAGGACATGAATTTCATCGAAGAAAAAAAAGTCTAGAATATGCTTACTGGCTGGAAGGGTAATACAACCAACATATTCTCAAGTCCTTCCCATGCCAACAAAATAATTGCTCAATTGGAGAAGATCATTAGAGATTTCTTGTGAGGTTCAAAAGAAAATAATAGAAAGATTTTATGGATAGCATGGGACAAAATTAAGAAGTCCAAAAAAGAAGGACTTGGACTCCTTGATTTAAAGAAGAGAAACATGGCAAACTTTGCTAAGCTTGCTTGGATTCCAAAGAAAAAGAGTCTTCTTTGGGCTCATTTGATCACAAGCAAATATAGATTAAGTAGTAATGATTTTAGGATGAAATTTGGATAACTATTCTTTAAAGCTTTGGAAGAGAGCTCTAACTAGATTGATTCTAAAACCATCATTAAGACTGTAGACACCTAATTTTTGACTCTCTTTTTATTTTTTAGAATAGGTTATTAAGTCCTAAATTAGAAAAAATATAAAAAAAAATAGAAAATTAAAGAAAACAAAAAAAAAAATGAAGAAATTTAAAAAACTATATAAGAATTTTAGAAAAATACAAAAAAATAGGAAAATAGGAAAAAGCACAAAAAATAAAAAATTTAGAAAAAAATACAAAAAATGGAAAAATTTAGGAAAATTTATAAGAAATTTGAAAAGTCATAGAAAAATTAAAAAATAGGGAATTTAAAAAATAATAAAACTTTAAGTTACTTGGATAAAGTAGATTTTTAATTTAATTAGACTTAAAATAAAGGATCGTTGAACTTGGACTTAAATTTAAATCTAGGCTAGGCTAACCTTGTCCATATGTGTAATTTAATTGCATATATGGATAAGGTATGGGCTAACAGCTTAATAGTAAAGCAATTGGATTAAACACATGATTAAGTTAGAGGATAGGGGTTCGAAACTCACTAAGCCACGAGAATGGTTTTTTATCTTTTTCTGTTTTAAATCTACATATTACTACATGTCAAAATATCACTGAGTCACATGTCTAATTGTGACATGTAGCGCGTTGTGATTTGTTGTGACAACAAAATTTCTTTCCCCCTTTTTCTTTCTTCCCTTTCCTTTTTTTGTTCCTCATTTATAAAATGAAAAATCATTTATACACACAAAAGGGGGGAGGGGGGATTGGGATTTTCGAAATATACAAGAAATAGTAGGGGAAGAAAAAAAGAAAATAGTAGGGGGGGACATTTGAAAACACTAAGAGAGGGACCTATAACATACAGACTTAACTCTCTCTCGGCATCTCTCTAGGCCTACTCTCTCTCTCTTCTCGATCGTCTTTCTCCTTCTCTTCACCATCTCCCTTTGTCCAATCTCTCTCTCTCTTTGAACTGACCCTCTCTCTCAGCCGAACCCACTTACACACAACCATCCTCAACCTCTCTTTCACTTGACCCACGAGACCAACGTACCACCACTCCACTGACCTAAGCCACCGTGCTCTCGACTACCCTTACCCCCTAACTACTCTCTCTCTCTCGGCTTTCACCTATAAACCTACACACATACATAAGGACCCTCTCTCAGCCAAACCATCCTCACCCTCTATTTCATAGACCTCTCTCTCTCTCCATTGACACATGATTACACGACTCACTCACCATTACCTCTTGACCCTCACCTACGCGGACTATGGACTACCCCCCCATATGCATACCCTACAACCACTTCACCGCACAGTGCATGTGCATCATCCCAAACACATACATTGACTTATGAGTCTCTCTCTCTCACCAACTACGACCACCATTGGACGTAAAGCTGCACTTCGGCTCTATTGCGTACACTTACCCATTTACTACTAACTCAAGCCGACGCCATTACCTACGATATAATTCCGACCACCACTAAGGCAAGCTCCTCACGCTTCGGTACTTAGCTTACCCCCCTTATTGTTAATAAAAAATTCATGTTCGTGCCAATCTCCACTTGAAAGGGTGCTCAAAAGCCATCGAAGGACGCTAGTTTAGCTACTAATGTTGTCTCTCAACCACTCAACCACGCATGTACGTGGCACGTAGTTGGGTTAGATAACCCGAATCCGATCTAGTGGCTTGAATCCGACCCACTCCAGATCCGACCTTGAGTTCGACCCAAGACTCGTAGCTTTGACCCATCCTGATTCGAACTGTGCCCTAACTAACTGACCCATGTGCATTTGCAAGTTCAACCCTCCTTTAAGTTGATTTGTTGTTGTTGTTATTTTATTTTATTTTATTATTATTATTGTAGTTTGCAATCTGAAAAAAAAGGGAAAAAAGAAAAAAGAATAATTTAGTTTTAATTAATTAACTTATTTTAAACATAATAGAAATAGATAAAATAATAAATAAATAATAATAATCAAATAAAAAAATAATGAAAATCGTTTTTATTACTTATAAAATTAAATTTTCAAAAATAAATAAAAATAAATGATTCCTTTGAAAATTAGGGCCATTTAGAATTTCCAAAAATAAAATTCAATTTAGGATCCTTAGAAAATTTTCGCCAAATAAGTTAAAATGGGTAAAAACGTAAACCCTAATGCTTTCAAAAAATAAAAATTAATCAACCCGCTATATTTTTGGTAAATGAATTATAGAACTCTAATCTTGAATAGCGAGTACGTAGGCACTCGTACATCAGTACGGGGTAACTTAAAATACAGAAAGTTTTATTTTTCCCCTATTTTTTAGATATTCGTGTAAATTAATCAATTTAGTTACGTGTATTATAATTAGCTGTTTTAGAAATTAAAAAGGGTATATTTGAAAAGTGAAATTAAATTTAAAAAGTTAAAATATAGTATTCATTTAGGGTTTAATAGATTAGCTTCCAAATTTAAATCTTTCGTTTAAAAAAAAACAGTTTTATAAATTAGTTTTTTAATCAATAGATCGGTAGCTAAGTTACCTAATTAGTTATAATTTAGCTCTTTTTCCCAATTTTGATTGGGTAGCAACTCCAATACCTTTTCAAATTGAAAAAACGGTTTTCTTTAAACCTTAACTGATGATCAATATTAAATGGGTAGGGTTTAATACTGATCGGTTTAAAGAAAACCTAATTTTATAAGAAAAATTGAAAATATAAAAAATCAGGCTTGACAAAAATCTAAAGTGGTTTACATGTCAACTTTTAGCATGACAACCAGATAGAAGAAGGAATTGTGAGAAACTAGATTCAGGGGCCACTATCTACAGAAGTTGAGACTATCATGTTAGCTTAATTATGGAAAGGTATTGGTAGATGGAAAGAAGATATCCTATAATGTCCTTTAGATGAGAACATAAGATCTCGTCTTAGTAATATCTATAATGATTAGAGAAGCACTAATATGGATACAAGAATTTAAAAGTTTGATACCAAAGGTTAAGTTGATGATTGGGAAAACACCAAGGAGAACTAAGAATTGGTATGGAAGCTACCGGCATACCTAAAAATTCAACTTCTTGTGTAGAGAATTCTCTATAATGGATTGTTGACCAAAGACAACTTACACGAAAGGAAGATAAATGTTGATCCAAAATGTGTTCTATGTAGAGAAGAGGATGAACTAATCAGGCATCTATTACAAATCTCTTTTCCAGAGAGCTTTCTATCACAGTAGAGAGTGCATACCTCATAATGAGGAGTTCGTCATCTACATCTTCCCTTTGACTCTTAGGTTTGATTAATAGCTCTTGGATCTTTGATGTAGTAGAAAAGTATTACCGCCCAAATACATTTAATTCTCTTCATTTTTACTGTATATTAACTCGATAGAATCTTTAGCGAAACCCTAAACCTTAATTTCATGATTAACGTTCCCCTGCCTCTTAAAACCCACTAATCAACACCTTAAAGCCATTATCTTCATTCACCCGTTCCCCTTTCCTTCTCATTGCCCCCAAACCTTGGAAAACCCCCCACCTTGCAAACCTTACATATCTAACCCGCTCCTACCTAACCATTTCCAATCTCTCTTCCCTTACTAATCATCGTACTACAAATGCCCACTCCTCTAGTTAACTCCCTTAGTTAACTCCTACGCTATTAATCCTACACTCCTCTAGATGCGGCCATGTCCTTCCCTAGTGGATGTGGACAACTTCATCTATAAGATAAGAGTCATGTTTCTTCACTTTGTTTGTTCCCACTATAATTATATCTTTAGCTATGTTATTCATCTCTTTTAGTCCCTTTTAGATTGTAGTTGTTATCTTATTTAGTCGTTAGGAAACAAGCATCTAATCTCCTCTATTTTATTTCGTATGCTCTTTTTCTTAGTCATTTGTGGTCCTTCACAGTATAATATCTTTGTTGTCTCCTTATTGTTATGTTACGTTATTCATAAATAGGCTTATCAAACATTCTCCCATCTTAAGTTGATGCCAATAGCGTTGGTGATGACCATCCGTTCATAAAGCTAGACATGCAGTTGGAAAGAAATTCTTTTGATGGAAGGGTTATGGTTTACAAAGTAGTATTAGACAAAGTTGAGAACAAGGCTACTGTGGTTTTGGTATAAGAGAAATTGCGGAAGCCATATGGTTCTTGTGAAATTGTAGCGATCAAAGGAAATCTATATGTGTATACATTTGTAGAAAAACAGGATGTTACGAGAATAATGAATGATGGGCCCTAGGTCTTCATAGGAAAGTTGCTAGTGTTGAATATTTGGGAAAGCTACCAAAATATCGAAGATATTGATATCTCTAGATACCTCATTTGGGTCCAACTTCATGGGTTAAAGCTTGACTAGATGAGATATTGTAATGCTTAGAAGATAGGCTCTTACGTAGGAGAAGTATTGGAATGTGAACTAGTTAACTTGAAAGTTGGTGCTTTAAGAGGCTTTCTAAGGGTTAGAATCAATTTGGATTGGTCTATATTGATTAAGACAGGAGCTTGGGTTAGTAGAAATAGAAGGAAAGATACTTTGTTCACTTTAAATATGAGAAACTTCCGGATATATGTTTCAATTGTGGCAAATTTAGACATTCTACTACTAGTTACAATTTAGATTTGACAAGTTAAAATTTAAGACATGGCTTTGTGCTTCGGTTGTGAGACCTCCAATAGATAGGGATGGATCCCTTTGGAACTCCACTCCTGCTCAATCATCTTCTATAAAGGTTGTATCCCATGAGCTTAGCCAAATGTTTATCAACTTGGCATTGTTAAGGACCAGAGGTGGTGGGGGTGCCCAATACTACACCTCATTTTGGACCTTCATGCACTTCTAACCAAGTTACTTACATCCCAACCTTCAAGAGATCTTCACTGAACATTTTACCATCCAGTATGACACAAACCTCACTTTCGTCTTCTTCAATGTCCACCTGCCATAAGGCTGCTTTAAGTTCATGTGGGTCCAAAACACCGGTAGCATCAAACTAGTTAAGAAAAGAACTAGAAGAAGTGACTAACCCCATTAAAACCACCACCCACCATAAGGCCGCTTTGGGCTCTTTAGGGTCTAAAAAACTAGCAACTTTAAACTAGTCAAGAAAAGAAGTAGAAGAAGTGACTAGCCCCATCAAAACCTTGTCTCCTAAGAGTTACCCCTCTACCATTACTATACCACCTACTAGTGTGTTACCACTTCAGTCACTAGCAATGCTGTTTCTCCTACTCCACATCACAAACAATCCAACATATACTATGTAGAGCTTCCTAAATCCCTTCCCCCCTCATGTCATCTTCAAGTTAACCCTAAACCATCCCCCTTACATCTTATTCTAACTTTACAGACTTTGGCCATTAAGAGTCATGTAGATAAGCTTGTGATTAGCCCCTCTAAGCGATTAAAGTTTGATGTTAACAAAGGGGCAGCCCCTCATCATAGAAGAAATCTCCCTCCCCACCCCACCCCCCCTCTCCTCTCGAGGAGAGGTAGAAAACCGAGGAAACATGTTAATGTTGTTTGTAAGAGTGTAACACCATCAATGAATCTCATTGGATCTTGTGAATCTTTGGTAGATGTTCCTATTCCTTCTCAACAAAATATTAGCGAAGGTTGTGGTGGCTGGCCTGAATTAGCTACAAGGAAGCCATGATCCTTAAAATTTGGAACTGTTAGAGCTTAGGGTCCCGCCTAATAATTCAAAAGCTCAGGGATCTCATTTATAAACACAATATGAGTATTGTGTTTTTTGTAGAGAAAAAGAATAGAGTCTAAGTTATCTAGAATTAAAAGGAGAATGAGGTATTGAAATGAGTCTTATGTGCCTCCTAGCAGATTATTTGGTAGCTTAGCACTTTGGTGGTTTGATGATGTTGACATTAGTATTCTCAATTATAATAAGAATCACAATTGATCTTTGTTTTTTTTTTGGATGATGGAACTTTGTTTTCTCACATCTTGTGGATCTATGGTGATATTGATGACTCCCTTCGATGATAGTTATGGTTAGAGTTGGAATCCATTGGATCTTCAATGAATGACCCTTAGTTGTGTATCGGCAACTTCAATGACATTTTATATAATCATGGGAAGGTTGGCGATAATCCTCGAAATATTAGATTAATGGAAAATTTTAGCTTGATGATCGTGAATGCTCACTTTAATGATTTGGGATTTCCAGGCCCTTATTTTACATGGTGTAATAGAAGAGAGGGATCTAGACTCGTTATGGAAAGGATAGATAGAGCTTTGGGCCGAAACAAAAGATTACAAAAGTTTCCCAAAACCTAGCTTATTCATAATGAGATGGTAGGCTCAGACCATGTAGCTTAAGTGCTGGACTCGTGCTTCTATAATCAAGTACATAAAAGATGATTTAAATTTGAGAGTATATAGACCACCTTAGAGGAATGTGGCTTATCAATTAGCAATGTATGGAAGGAGAACCCTATTAGGAATTATCCTTATCCTCTAGGCTTTAAGTTCAAGAAGTGTAGATTGAAACTTAAGGAGTGGAGTCATGCATCTTTCCCCAGTAATTTTATAGAAATCAAGAAAATTTAGAAAGAGCTTAGGTTGGTGCAAAGGCAAGGTGCTTGTATGGATAAGATTCAAGAGAAATGCCTCATAGAGAAACTTGAAACATTGTGGAAATAAGAAGTATTGTATTGGCAATAGAGATCTAGAGCATCTTGGGTAAAAGAAGGAGGTTGAAATACTAAATTTTTCCATCAATCGACGACTTTAAGAAGATAGAAAAATAAAATTTTGAGATTGATTACTAGTGATGGATAATAGATAGAGGACAAAGAAGAGATTTGTGCATACCTTTGCATCTTTCTATGAGCATTTGTTTAAATTTGACAATGTGGGGCAGTGGAGTGGTGTGTTAGATTTTATTCCTGCTCTTATATTCGAGGAGATGACTTTTTGGCTCACTAGACATGTGATTGATGAGAAAATCATGGAGGTGGCTTTCTAGCTAAGAGCATTGAAGGCTTTTAGACTAAATGACTTCTTAGATGTGTTCTATCAGTACTATTGGCATCTTATTGGGAGGACAATGATTGATACAATCTTTCAATTCCTATTATCAAGTATCATTCCTCCATCTTTGAACCAAACTGATATTGTGCTTATTCCTAAGATCCCTACTCCCCAAGAGGTTGGACACTTCTAGCCCATTAGTCTGTGCAATTTCATTTTCAAGATTATCTATAGAGTGCTCATTAATTGTTTGAAACCTCTTATGAATGAGTTAATCTCTAAACCACAAAGTGCGTTTGTCTCTGGTCGTGTAATACATGACAACATCATTATAGCACATAAGGATTTCTACTTCCTCAAAACTAAAAAGTCCAATAGAAAATTCTATTGTAGGCTTAAACTGGACATGAAGAAAGCATATGATTGCATCGAATGGAATTTCTTGAGAGTTGTTTTGATCAAACTTGGCTTTGATGAAAAGTAAACTAAGTAGGTGATGAACTGCGTTATGTTTGGGCACTATAATATCATTGTGAATGGAAAAATTGCAGGACATTTTCAACCATCCAAAGGATTGAGATAGGGAGATCCTCTATCTCCTTATCTCTTTATTTTGGTAGTTGATGTGCCATTTAGGATTATCAAGGGGGCAATTGTCGAAAATCATCTCCTAGGAATGAGAATTAGACAAGCTTATCTTATTATTTCACACCTGTTGTTTGCTAACAATTTGTTTTTTGTTGAAGCTACAAAGGATAACACATATGTGTTAAGAAATATCATTTAGGACTATTGCCAAGCTTTAGGATTAACTTGCTAATTTATAGAAGTCTAGCAACTTCTTCAGCTAGAGCACCCTAGAGGCAAGGAAACAGAGTATATGTGCGACATTGGGTATCCCCATGACTACTAACCTAGGTAAGTATTTGGGGTTACCTAGCATTTGGGGAAGAAGTAAGGTAGAGGCTTTGTGCTTTGTTAAAGACAAAATACGAGCCAAACTAAGTTCATGGAAGAGAAGTGTTCTATCTAATGCAGGGAAAGAGGTGCTCATTAAGGTGGTTACAGGTGTGATTCCTACTTATTTCATGAGTTGCCTTAAACTTCCTTTGAAGTAGTTATAGGGAAGTCAACTCTATGAATGCTCCGTATTGGTGGGGTCAAGTCAAGAGCCAATGGAGAATTCATTGGTAGAGTTGGGAGAAGATCACTCTCCCTAAGAGCATAGGCGGTTTACATTTCCAAGAATTGAATGACTTTAACTTGGCCTTATTAATAAAGCTTGCTATCACAACCGAATGCCTTTTGGGTATGTGTCTTCAAAGGTATATACTTCTTAATTCTACGTTTTTGTAGGCCAAAAGTGGTTCCTAAAACTCTGAAGGATGGTGGAGTATTCTGAAAGGCAAAGAGATATTATTGAAGGGAGCTCTGTGGCAAGTTGGTGATGGTCGGTCTATGAGAGCTGCATCTGACAATTGGTTCCTTAGACTTAAGACTATAGGCCAGTCTTTAGGACAAATCAACTTGATGGACACTTGCTCGTCTCAGATCTTATTGATGAAGAGCGTAGAATTTGGAAGCGACAAGAGTTGGAAAGATGGTTTAATAGGGATACAGTTAGAGCAACTCTTGAGATACCTTTGTTTTTTGTAAGTAGAGAAAACTGCATGGTGTGGCCCCATGAGAGAAGTGGTAAGTGCTCTCTTTGTTCAGCTTATAGTTTCATTAGATGCCATTTACATGGTATGAACCACGAAGCCTTTTCTTCTCGAGTGGTGGACAAATCCATATGGAAGTTGGTTTGGTACAATCCGAGTCTCCTTAAGGTGAAGTACTTCATGTAGAGGGTGTTCAATAATGTTGTTCCTACTAACCAAAATTTATATAGGAGAGGCATGTTAAACCTTTTAGGATGCTGCTTCTGTAACAAGGTGGAATCTATACATCATGCCCTTCTATCTTGCCCTTGGGTTAGACCTGTATGGCTGGCGGCTTTAGGACTTAGGTCTGACTTTAATGGTGATTTATCTATCACTGATTGGCTTGATGCAACTGGTTTTTCTGTTTTTGGCAGTAAGAAGGATATAGTATGCTTAGTTGCTAAAATTAGCATGGTTTGTTGGTACATATGGAAAGAACGATGTAAAGCGGTTTTTCAAGCCAAGGATCCTGATGCCAATTATGTTATGTCGTTAGCTCATGAATCCTTGGTTGAGTTAGCAATGGTGATCCAAAAGTCTTGGAATAGCTTTTCACTGTGTAATAATATCTTTTTTGTTTCCTCTCCTATTTACCCAGATTGTGAAGCAAATTTAGCTGGCCAATGGAGTGTAGCTGATCCCCAATCAAGCAATCATGTTTTCTCCATGGCAGGAAACCCTAGTCAGACCGCAGTAGTTGGTGGGATGCAGTTAGTGTGTAGCTCACCTGTTCTGGATAGTCCACAAGCACAAAATGCTTCTCAGCTCGATAGTTGTTGTATATGGTCCACTGATGTTACACATGAGACATTGCCTTCATGCCCTGTTCTTCCTGTAGTAAATGAAGGAAGCAACTCTGAAGCTTCTGTCCCTTGTTACATTTGTTCAATGGCAGGCATCAGTGGATGCCCCCTAACGGTGACTACATCAAATTTAATTCTGATGCCTCATTCCACTATGATTCCGATGGTGCAGCGGTTGGTTTCTTAGCGAGGAATTCTTTTGGTGCTTTGTTAGGAGGAGATGCCTTCGAGTGTCATGCAACCCCTCCGGACATGGCTGAAGCTCTTGCAGTGTTAAAGGCAACTATGCTTTACGGGCTAACTGGCAAGATGTGATTTTTGAACTTGATTGCACCGTAGTTCATCAGGCTTTAAGTATAGCTAATCTACCATGGCATTTGAGGGATCTCTTAGGTTGTGCCAATAGAGCAGCAGATTTTGAAGATGTATCCTTAGGATTGGGCTTTAAAGCCCCCATCTTCTTTATCTTCCATCTTATCTTCTGATTCTCGTAATAGTGTTCATCCTGATGTTTGTGTGGATTTGGTGACTATTTTGAACTCATTATCAAGTTAATGGCATTATCATTGTCTTTGGCCCAAAAGAAAAAGAAAAAAAAAAAGAGTCATCTATTTGCTAAATGCAAAACTGTAGCAGAGAGAATGAACTAAAATCAGAGGAAGAAAGCCTTTTTCATTCGATTAAAAGGTAAGCTTATGAAAGAGGGATTAATTGGAATAAAGGAAGGCTAGAGCTGGTAGACTTCCTGTTCATGCTAAAGGCTGTTTGGTATGAAAGGAATAGAAGAATCTTCAGAAGCCAACAACATGAAAGAAATTGAACAGCTAAAGCAAGAGCAGAAGCAAGCGAATGATAGTCTCACATGAAATGTTGAAAGCTCAAAAAAGAAAACAATATATATGCTAAATGGACTCCACCGCCTGAGAATTTCATCAAATTTAATTGTGATGGTGTGGTAACAAGTGACGGAGAGAGAGTAGGCATCGGAATCATAGGAAGAAACCATAAACGAGCACTAATTGGTGGCATAGCTAAGAAAATAATGTTTGCCTCTCCCTTAAAGGTAGAAATTTAGGCAATATTTGAAGCTTTGAAGCTAGCTAGAGACCTGAACCTAGGGAGAATTGTCATTGAAACTGATTTATCTTTAGCTTTGGATCTAATTTTGGACAATAATATTTTTGATGATTGCATCCAAGTTCTTCAACTATGTAAAGAATACTCTTCTTCCTTTGATGAAGTTATTTTCTACACGAACTCCCATGAAGCCAATGAAGTTGCCAATCAACTAGCAGAAAACATTCTAGAAGATGCTAATGATGAACCCCAAAGGGGCATTTTACCTTTTATTTCAGAAGAATTCTTAAGTTGTTGTTCTAATTTTGTAACTTCAGGATTAATTCCTGAATAGACTTTTGTTTGTGACTTGTGTTATCTTTCTATTATATTTCCTTACCGAAAAAGAATAATACTTAAATTCTAATCTATTGTGTTCTCATTGGACAAAAAGAGATAGCGTCCTTGCTAATTAAGAAGAGTCTAGGAGTTAAAGTGCATTGTGTAAAATCAAGAGTGTATATATATCAAGGTCAAAGTATATGGTAATTTCACTTCAAGAATAACCTATGTTGGCCATTGACCATTAAATTTTGGTTTTCATTTTTAGTGCTTAATGACCAAAATAGGTTTAGTTAACTAAACAATGTTAAAAGTATTTTCAAATTCCATAAATAAAATAATAATGACGGTAGTGAAAATAAATAATGTTTTTATTTATTGAAATATTCAAAAATTATTTAGTTAAACTTTAACAATATCTAACAAATTCACTAAAGAAAAAATTTTTCTTGTTTAATGTTCTAAATTTTTCAACATTAAAAGTATCATTGAAAAAGAGCCATAATTCATGAAAATGAGCCTTGATATAGTGAAACAGTAGAAGTACTCCCTATAGTAATATGGTGTTAGTATGGTGAAATAAGCCTTATTTTGATGAAATTAGTCTTATAGAGTAAAACTCTAAGGTCCTCTCTACGATGAAAACATTGGAAGCTTGGTAAGAAGAGCCTTATTTCGAGGAATGGGGCCTTAATATAGAGAGAGAGAAAAAAGCCTTCACGTAGACATAAGTAAATGTACAAACAACAACATTTAAATCCACTTACCAAGGCGTGAAATGTACTGCTATCTCACATATCTGAGTTAGACTTATACATGTTTAAATAACCACACCCCATGCCATTATAAAATCAGACAAACTTACAAATAAGTACATGCCTTTTATGCACATATAGTGCAATTTCCCAATTTTATCCTTTAATTTGTAATGGCCATAACTTGTTTCTTGTTTGTTTTCAACTTTATTTATATCCATTCAATTATTACTCTTGATCAAATTAATTAAGATAAATTACAATTGGAGTACATCTAAAATTACGATTTTAACCTTATTCATATGGCATTTACTTGAGAGTTTGTTGATTTCTTGGATTTAGAATATTTTTGGACTAACCCAGTATTAAGATTATCAAAAGGCTGAATACATCACCAAGTACATAAGTAAAACTCGACAAAGAAAAATAGAAAATAAACAAATGAAAAATATGACTAGGGGTATGATTTGGTATTACTAAAGTGAGCTAGGGGTAGTTTTGGCGATAATGAAAAGTTCTTTAATCCTACTATATAAGCCAACATAAACATTTAGGAACTCCTTTTCACACTCCTCCTTATATGTAACACCTTTGACATAGGGTTCTTGTGTAAAACTTAGAACAAACAAAGAGTTTTTACTCGTTTCTATTTTAAGGTAAGATCTAGAAACCCTTTTTTGCTAAAGGATTCAATCAATTTTCAATTGCATATTCAGTTTTTTGTATAAGGCAGTAAGTAAAACAAATTTTTGGCAATGTTTAGAGGTTTTTGCAATTTTCTTTTAGTGGTGGGGGTGCAAGCTTTAGATTTTGAAGGTAAGTTTTGAATGTTTATCCCTTGTATGCTTTGTTTTTATGAAAGTGTTGCTTGAATTGTAGAGGTTTGATTTGGAATCTAATTGTAGGTTGATGTTGGCAAGATGTTTTAAGGAGTATAGGGATGATATTGAGGTTAGGAAACATTCTTAGAGTTATGGTTTTTGATGGATTTGGAGGGGTATCGGAGTAAAGGGGTGAAAACATTGCTGCAATATGTAAACTTCTACAGACTGCAATTGGGCATCTAAATGCCACCCCCTCTAGCATCTGGATGTCAGGGAGCTAATTTTCCTAGAACCTTGGCACTTAGGCACCATGTGAAGTAGCATTCAAATGCCAAGTATCTTAATATGTACAATAGCATTTTCCCTTAGTTGATGTTGGTTTTCAAGCATTCTTTTCCATTCCTAACACTTTTCTAAACTTGAATCTTCAATCAAAATGTTTTTCAAACAAATATATTGTCTTAATGATCTTAGGATTTTTAAGTGGCATAAGTTGTAAATTTAAAGTGGAAGTTGATAAACTTAGAAGGCATTGTTAGATAAGTGTTAAGACTAAGTAGAAGTGGTTTGTTTTCATGTGAACAAGTTGTGAGAAGACCGGCTTTGAATTTGAGCAATCCATCGAATCAGGTATGAGATATTGTATGTTGTTTTTTGCTTGTAGGCTTAGTTCATGTTAAATGGATTTAAAGACTACTTTGCTTAAATTTAATCTGTTGCATGTAAATGGATGGGCCTAAGGGATAGAGAGGACTGGTGACTTTGGGGTGACAACTCAATGATCTTAGTACGATGTTATCTTAATTGGAGTCTCACTTTGAGATGATCAGGGTAGATTAAGGTGATCCTTGGTTCTTAGGTGTTAGGGAGTACCCAACATTGATACTTATATGTATATATATTTTCTATGCCAAAGTCATTACTTATAAGTTTTAGGAACTTCGAATTGTGCTGGTTGTTGGACTAAATAAAAGATAAGAACCTTTTGTTGTTGTATGTAGAGACTATAAATGTATATGCCTATGCATACCCTATAGATCATGCACATGTGGTTGATTATCCTATACTAGGCTTTACTCACCCTTTAGGGATTTTCAATTTTTAGTTTTAAGAGTAGGTTATGGAGATTACGAAGATTACAAAGATTATTATTATGGTGACTATGAATACTACAATGATGTAGTATAATTCTATGACTACTATTATGACGTTGGGAATGGCTCTATGGAGTTGTTGATTAGACATGTTATTTTGATTAAGTCTTTTTTTTAAAGACTCTTTGTTTCCTTTAAGGTGTTGTTGGGTCATGAGAAGTCTCTTGAGACTTCTTGGTCAAAGTCCTTAGTTTATGTTATTTGATTATTGCTGTAAGCAAAGGCTTCTAGAATAATCTATTAGGTTTTCCTTGAGTTGGATAATGTTAAATAATGAGTTTACATTATTTTCTCTTTGAATAAAGAATATTTGAGATTTGACTATGTGAAATAATTAGAGTATTGGAATGTTAGAAAACATTCATGAATTGTAGATTGGAGTATTATAGGTTGTTGGTTAGTGTAAATAATATGGAAGAATTAATAGGGCTGTTTTATGATGCTTGACATATCAATTGACCATAGGGACATCTACTCTATAGCATCCCTAATTTTGGGGTATTACTATTTTAGTGGTATTAGATTCATAGGTTATCAATCCTAGACAAATCTAGGTATGAACTTTAAAAAGTAGCTAATGTTACGTTAAGGATGTTTGATTGGGGTTATATCGGTTGTTCTTCGTTCTTAGCAATTCCTTCATAGCAAGTTAATCATTTTATACCTTATGAATCTTAGTTCCTTCTTATAAACTTAAGTGACACCTTTATAACATTTATTCTTGTGTTCTTTCTTGTAGCATGCCTAGATGGGACACTACTTCCAACTCCTCCTCTCATCCTTAAGGTAATAGAGGTAATAGAGGTAATAGAGGTACTATAACGACCCTAGGAGGGGCCTAGTAGTATTGCCTAGAATTTCCATATCACGTGTGCATCCATGATAAGAAAATCACCTTATAAGTCAGAGATTGCAAGACTCTAAATAGTTATTCGCTAGGGTCTTCAATTTTAGTTCATTGACTCATTATATAATATAAATAATTATGGATATCCATTTTTTCTACAGTTCCTCAGAATCACAGAAAATTGGTATCCCTTACCAAAAGAGTGAAATTAGATAGACAATTCCAGAAAATTCTAAACTTACTAAAAATACTAAACTTAATTGAGATATTAGTTGTTTTTCGGAGCATTCCAAATGAACTACATAAGCTTTTCATCATACTTATTCAATAGTAGCACTCTACACTCGATTCTTATCCCTATCCCAACTATCGATCAACCTGCAGAGAAAAGAACTGTTGGGGTGTAAGCTTATGCTTAGTGAGATAATTACCCTTATTAATACCACATGGCAAAATTTATTAGATGCACAATCATATGAATGCATGAATAATCAGTATGCCAAACAACGCATGTAGTGGCCTAGGAATTACATACGACTTAGAATTATGTCCCCTATAGTTAGGGTTTAGAGATAATTAACCAACCCAAACCAAAATTTGGGTTCTATACCTTGGGTTTTAATTTATTTGCATTATTGTGCTTAAGTAAAAAACAAAACCATATATATATGTCTATATATATATATACGTAGATTGTATATAATATACTTTCTTTCCAAACAATAAATCATAGTTTCAAAATCTCAAGTCCAGTGGTATGGTGGCCCCCACAGTCCACAAACATACGCCCTAAGCAAAAGGCACAAGACTCGGCCCCTTGCCGACAGTTAACGTCTCCTAGAGCCTAGTAAGTCTATCAACTTAGGATAAAGTCTCAATAAAAATGATGACATAGCTAGTGCCAAATCCTGCAGGAGGTTCGTCCTCTTGTTAGTCCCTTCCCATCTTCTACGTGAAGCGGCAGTCGGTGTTATCCGAACACAATATAGGGAATGCATGATTCATTTTATTTCTTAATTATATAGATAGTTAATCCGATTTTTCAAGATGATTAGATAGTTTCATTCTATGCAATCGCATATATAAATTCATCACAATAATTCTCATTATTATATAATTAACAAGTATTCAGTTCACAATTCCATACACATGCATTTCCCATATCCTATAAGCATCCAAATATATATATATATATAAGTTTAGGTTTATCTATTCTATAAGCAAAATCAAGTAAAGAGTCATTGAGAATTTACTCACTCTGCTATGCAGATCAATCAAAATAATCCGGCATAGGTCGTCTCCTAAAAGCCAAGTCCCCTAGACATCGCAAATATAATACTATAAGGATTTGAAATAGAATTTGGAAAACTAAACTAAAACCCTTTTAGTTATACTTTTGATTTGGCTTCATATTTTTCGTGGTTTTTACTTAAAGTTTAATCGCGTATAATTTTCTCATTTTAAATGTGATTTTTATGATCTTATAGTTAATCTTCATCGTTTTCAAGTGTACTTTAATGTGGTGAGGTTATATTTTCGTGATGAAGCATGCAAAACTAACCATAGGTCAGAACAATAGAGATCCTTATGATTTGGAGTGCTTTTAGGCTTTGTTTAGTTAATGGACTTTTTAGTAACTTGGGAAATTATTTAGGCTTGGTCTTAGGACTTTATTCCAAACTTAAAATACTCCTTAAGGTCAGATTTTCAACTTTGATTTACACTAATGGGCTTGTTTTTTGGTTTAAACTAAAGTTAATGACTTTGTTGGGCTTATGGAGTCGTAGGTGGACTTCTTGTAGGCTTCAAAACAACCTTTCTTAATATTTTAAAGTGCTGGTGAAAATTTAAATGAAGGCCCAACTTAGAGTTCTAGGCCCATTTTAAGAGTTTTAGGCTTTGTATACTTGCTATACTTGCTTTAGTTGATTTTTTTACTTTGTTCACTTAGTTTTATCATATTTTTAAGTGACTTTTACTTATGTTCTAGATTTGGTCGTGATAAATCCAAGGGATTCTCACTTGGTTTTTCAACTTGTTTTATCATTTCCTTAAGTTTAAGGATTAGATCATGAACTTACGCTACTTATATTCAAATCTTAACTTAAATTTTCTTCCATGGGATGATTACTTAGCTTATACTTTACAAGAAAATAGTAGATCTCATACTTATCACAACTTCCATATCATAGTTCGTATCTCACAAGGTTGGTTTCTTTATAAAAGCTTCATATAATGGATTTTCCTTTACCTAAAGCTAGGTTTGAGAATCTTTAATTTAATAGAAATGGAAATAACATCTAAATGACTCACATACACTCCATGTCCAACATGATGTCTCCTCATTCATGTACACATTTCATGATTTTCTTAACTTAAAATCTTTCGTTCTAAGTGTTAAACATATATCTTCACATAAGGCCAAAAACTAGGTAAATTAGGTTCCTAAAGAATTGACTAATTAATTTTAATTGAGTACAAAAATCTCAACCTTAGTGAGTAGGGCATCTTAGTGAGTCAATTATTCAAATCACAATCAGATGCTATTAACAAAATTTTTTTCCTTGTATAATCTCTAGATTCTAAACAAGAAATTAAAAAAAATTAGCTTAAACATTGCCGTTTATTTAAGAATAAATAAAGTTTAAGCTGATAGGAAAGTATAACTATTTGTAAAAAAAAAAAAAAAAACTGGCATCAAAATTGATATTTTCATTTCCTATAATTCCTTCCTCCCATTATAGGATAGACAATGTCCACATTGTCTTCTATTCAACATTTAAGAGGAAATAAAAATTCATAGCAATAAGAAAAATAAGTACTCCCCTTGATTCAAATTTTCAATAACAATGAAAATTCGAAGTATAAGATCATTGCTATCATAGAATTCAGATCTGACCTGCCTCATCAAACACAAAGAAACATGAAATAGCAAAGATAGGATAAAAGTGTACTAAAGAGTACATAGTAGAGCTAATGATCCTGAGTTACCCAAATAGATGGGTACTAAACAAAAATAACCAAACAGAAAAATAAAAGAAAAATAAAATAATAAAAAAAATTAGAAAAGCACGCAAATATCTAACTATCTCTATCAGTGCTGCTACTCTCTACACTGGAAGTCCATAATGGAATTGCTCTGTAGTTGCTGGCTGAAAACATGAGATAGTAGACTTCAATATATTGAATATAGTAGTTTAGAACTTCTTATTCTTCTTCCTTTCTTTCCTAATTTCATTCTGAACTTCTCTAATTTTAGTACTCAATTGTTCATAACTGATATCTAGAGGATGAGATGAAGTAGACACTCTAGCAGCATGAGGAGGATTTTCAGGAATATCCTCCTCATCAATAAGATGGGGCCCATTATTTATCTTCACCAATCCCTAACCCCTAAATGGTGCAACAAAAATAGGTTTACATGGGATACTATTACCCCCTTCCAACTCTTGAAAAAGCCCCATACCCTTCAATAATGCTATAATATACCCACTACAAAAGATAACCTGTATCCTAGTATTGTCTATCTATCTGTAGATAAAATTTGCTATCCCTATTTCTAGATCTATCTAATATCCAAAAATCATACTATATAGATAAAACATGTCATAACTAGTTACCTTGCTATGACTAGTCTTCTTATAGTTGAGAATATGAGTAAGGATACGGTAGAGTAGCTTATGCTCCATTGTTAAGAAAGTCATGGCAAATGACTTTGAAGGTACAAAATCGTCTCACCTAGGATGAATCAATTGGAACTAAAATCTCTCAGTAGACACATCACTAGGCTAAGAGTTGGGTAAATTGACTTTCTCCTCCTCATATAAACCTAAAAAATAACTAATTTGACTCAATTCAAAGACATGAATTTCCCTATAAACTTAAAATATAAAAGTGGACATTCGCTCGCTTCTCTCCAACTACAAAGTGGACAAAAAATCAATGGCTATATTTCTATAAGTGAGTTCTTTTACCTCAAATAACTAAAACCATGTTTTATTAGGAACCATCTGTTGGACTCTATCGTTTATTGCATACTCTTGCAAAATATTCCAATCAAGATATTGCTGATTCATGAATGTTATTCATTATAACTTCCTCCTTCTCTCCTTAGCATACTCCTAATGTGAGAGTAGATCCTAGACTTTTGGAAGATGAAGCAGTTGCGATCTTCTGTTTCTTTCTTAGTTGCATCTTCTTGGGTGGCATGGTGAATGTGGAAAGTACAAATCTATAAAGAAGAATGAAAATTTGTATAGAAAAAGTGAAGAGGGTAAGTGTATGTGGTTATGGGTATGGGTGTGCAGGAGAGGGAGAGTTTGAGAGAAATCTAGAGAAAGAGAGAAATTAGAGAGAGAATTTGAAAGGAAAAGAGAGTGAGGGGAGAAAGAAAACTAACGGATGTGCTTTTAAAGGCACTATACGTCGGCACTTACCTCTGTACACCGGTGGCGTACATTGCCGGCGTATATGCTTAGTCAGCTTATAGGCTGGTGGCCTTGAGTACCAGCTTTGAATTCAAATTTCTTGCTTCTCTCTCTCTCTCTCTCTCTCTCTTTTACTTCTTAGGCTAACAGCCTTGATGCCAAAGGCTGGCCTAAAATTTTTCAATTTTTTTTAATAAGTAAAAATAATTAAATAATAATGAATAAATGAAAATAATTAACTTGGTTAGACATGGGTTATCTCCCATGAAGCGCTTAGTTTATAGTCGCTAGCTTGACTTTTTCGATCTTATTGTGAATTCTTGCTCACCACCATAGGAGCATCATTATCCATGTTTTCTCCTTTAAAATAGTATTTAAGGAGATGACCATTTACCTTGAAAGTACAATTGTCTCATGCCTTTAACTCAACTATATAATAAGGAAAAACATTAGCTATTTTAAATGGCTTAGACCATTGAGATTTTAACTTACCTAGGAACAATTTCAGTTGACAGTTGTATAATAACACTTTCTGACTAAGTATGACCTCCCGCTATTGAATGTCCCTATCATGCCATTGCCTCACTCTCTCCTTGTAAATCCTAGTGTTTTCATAAGCTTCTTCTCTAATCTCGTCTAGTTGGTTTGATTGGAGAAATCGCTTTTCACCTGTAGCTTGTAAATCAAAATTAAGGTATTTTATGGCCCAATAGGCCTTGTGCTCGAGCTCTATAGGTAGGCGACATGATTTACCATAAATGATTTTGTATGGGGATATTCTTATAGGGGTTTAAAAAGCTGTCCTATAAGCCCACACTGCATCATTGAGTTTTAGAGACCAGTCTTTCCTAGATGCATTAATAATCTTCTCTAGGACACACTTTATTTCCCTATTGGACACTTCAACTTATCCACAAGTTTGTGAATGATATGGGGTGGCAAGTTTATGAGTGACTCTATATTTTGTTAACGATTTTTGAAATTGCCGATTGCAAAAATGTAATCCCCCATCACTTATAATAGCCCTAGGTACCCCAAACTTGAAAAAAATTTTTTTTTCAAAAATTTAATTATCACTCTAGCATCATTAGTTTGTAGAGCTATTGCTTCTACCTATTTCGACACATAATCTGTTGCCAAAAGTATATATTTGTTTGAAAAAGATAAAGAGAAAGGACCTATGAAGTCTATTCCCTATGCATCAAAAAGCTCGATTACCACAATATTCTTTTGTGGTAATTCATGTCTCCTAGAAATATTCACGGTTTTTTGGCATTGAGTATAAGACATAACATAATTCCTACAATTACTAAACAAACTAGGCTAGTAAAATCCACAAGATAAAAATTTAGTTGCAGTTCTTTTCATACTAAAGTAGCCCCCTGCTTCTTTAGAATGACAGTACTGAATTATGCTAAGCTGCTCTATTTCAAGCACATAACGTCTAATTACTTGGTTAGCACAACTATTAAAAAGATACGATTCATGCCAAAAATAAAATTTCACTTCATGTATAAACTTCTTTTTCTTTCGAAATGAGAAACTGTATGGTATAATTTTACTAACCAGGTAATTGACTTTGTCAGCATACTAAGGTAATCCTTGGATCTCTACTGCATACAATTGTTCATCAGGAACTTTTCATTAATGGGTAGCTCTAACACTTCAATTGTAATCAAGATAAATCATCAGCAATTACATTTCCAATTCCCTTTTTATCTCTAATTTCAAGGTTAAATTCTTGCAGTATTAAGATCTATCGAATTAACCTAGGTTTAGCATCAACT
The DNA here is from genome assembly GCA_024138015.1 of Lumnitzera littorea. Lineage (NCBI taxonomy): Eukaryota > Viridiplantae > Streptophyta > Magnoliopsida > Myrtales > Combretaceae > Lumnitzera > Lumnitzera littorea. The sequence continues at coordinate 55,921,636 of JAMXBB010000008.1, forward strand.
TTAGCAAACAAATATTTTAGAGCAGCATGGTCTGTATATACTATGATCTTAAAACCTGTGAGATAAGGCCTAAACTTGTCACAAGCAAATATAACCGCTAAAAGTTCTTTCTCTATCGAGGTATACTTTCTCTACGCCTCATTCAAAGTTCTACTTGCATAGTATATAACAGGAAATAACTTACCTCTCCTTTGCCCAAGTACTACTCTTACAGCATAGTTGCTAGCATCACATATCATCTCGAAAGGAAGCTCCCAATCTGGTGCAGTGATCACTGGTATCGAATTAAGCTTCTTCTTTAAGCGATTGAATGCTTGCAAACAATTATCATAAAAAACAAAGGTAGAATCTTTTTCAAGTAAATTATAAAGAGGTCTAGAGATTTTATAGAAGTCCTTGAAAAATTTCCTGTAACAGCTAGCATGCCCTAAGAAGCTCCTGACTCCTTTGACTAAAGTGGGTAGTGGTAACTTTTCTATTATCTCCACTTTGGCTTTATCAACTTCAATCCCTTTTTTTAACACCTTTTGACCTAAGACTATTCCTACTCTTACCATAAAATGGCATGTTTGCCAGTTTAGAAGTAAATTAGTCTCTTTACACCTTTTGAGTACACAACCTAAATTAGTTAGACATGAATCAATTGACTTCCTAAAGATAGAGAATTCATCCATAAATATTTCAATAAAACCTTCTAACATGTTAGAAAATATAGATATCATGCGTCTTTAAAAAGTTACGAGTGCATTATAAAGACCAAAGGGCATTCTCCTAAAGGCAAAAGTGCCATATGGACATGTAAAAGTGGTTTTCTCTTGATCCTTGGGTGTGATATGAATTTGATTGTAACCAGAATATCCATCTAAAAAACAATAATAATCATGCCCTGAAAGTTTTTCTAACATTTGATCTATGAAAAGGAGTGGGAAGTGGGAAGTGGTCTTTATGAGTGGCATCATTCAGTTTTCTATAATTTATGCAAATTCTCCACCCGATTACAGTGCGAGTAAGGATTAGCTCATTATCCTCATTTTTTGGAACTACCTAAATGGGACTAATGCACTTACTATCTGAGATAGGGCAGATAATACCTACATCCAACAATGTAAGTACCTCTTTCTTCACTACCTCCTTGAGAGTTGGGTTGAGTCGTCTTTGTGGTTGTACTGTGGGTTTGCACTTAGCCTTAAGTGGTATCTTGTAAGTGCAAATTAAGGGACTAATCCCTTTATATTGGCAATGGTCTACTTGATGGCTTGTTGATGCTCTCTTCGAACTTTTAGATGTTATTTCTCCTGGTCACCTGTAAAAGAGGAGGAGATAATTATTGGCAAAGTATCATTTGTTCCAAGATAAGCATATTTTAAATGACTAGGTAAAGGTTTAAGTTCAAGCACTGGGGGTTGTGTTAATGATGGGACTGGCTTCTGCTCATTGGTGCCTAGTTCTTCATAGTATCACACTTTGATTTCTAACACCTATTCCCTACCTTCTTCTTTAGGCTTGTCATCATTGCTCCAATGATCCAGATCCCTAAGAATTGATTCCATGGTATACAATCTTACTTTCTCTTCTATAGACTAACAGGTAATCTCATAAAAAATGTCAATTGTGTAACAAGATTTGCAATCATCAAAATGCTTTATGGCTTCATAAATCTTTCTCTTCTTGGGTATTTGATACCCCTGTCAATAAGTTGTAAGGTGACATGAGTCTCCTTACAATCTCTAAGTCCCAGCTTCCTGGATATAAACAAGGGCATTGAATTTATACTTACACCTGAATCAATAAGAACCTTATCAAAATGAAAATTTCCTATAGTGTAAGGAATAGTAAAACTCCCTTAGTCTCTTTGTTTTCTAGGCCGAATGGATAAATTTTTTTGAAGGATCATGGAGTACTCCCTTGTAAGCATTATTGGTTTGTTCCCATCAATCTTTCTCTTCTTGGTGAGCAAATCCTTCATGAGTTTGGCACACGAAGGCATCTATTGAAGTGATTCTGCAAAAGGAATGTTGATTTGCAGCTTCTTGAAGACATTTAGGAATTTGGTAAATTGAGCATCTAGCTATTGTCACTTCAATCTTCTTGGAAAGGGGAGTGGAGGAACATATGGTTTCACTATTGGTGACTTTTGCGTTGGTTCCTCTTCCACCTTCTTCCTTGTTTCTACCTTTGGAATCTCTACTTTTTCTTTAACTCGTTTGCCAACTGTTTCCAATGCTTTTCTACTCCTGAGCATAATAGCATTGACACCTTTGGGATTCTTTTCAGTATTTCTGAGTACAAACCTTGATGCTTTGTGACTCAATTGTTGAGAAATTTGACTAATATGATTTTCTAGGTTTCGAATAGTCGCTTGTTGAATCTGTAGCATGGTGTCAGTCTTTTGTATATAGCTCAACATGAGCTCTTCCATTCTAGACTGATTTTGCTGAGGTGGAGCATTCTAAACAGGCCCTTGCTTCTGGAATCCAGGTGGTGGTTAGAATGCATTGTTCTCATTTCTCTATGAAAAATTTGGATGATTACGCCACCTAGGATTATATGTATTTGAATATGGTCTTTGATTACCGTATTGGAAATTGTTGACAAAATTCACTTATTCTCCACTGGTTGGAGCTGAGTGATTCCCAGTCAAGCACTCAATAGTCAAATGTGGTCTTGAACATAACTCACAAAAAACAATAGAGTTAGCATTAAAAGACTATGTTGAGGTGAGTTTGCTTACCTGAGTAGTGACAGCTGTAATTTGAGCCGTTAATTGAGATATAGTGCTATTGTCACTGGCTGTTGCCACTCCTAACTTGCTTCTCTCATTTGCCAGTTATGTACACTGGAGGCCGTCTCTTCTATCAATGTCCTTGCTTCATTATATGTCTTATCCATCATAGTACCTCCAACTACAGCATCAACTAGGGACCTCAATGTCTCATATAGATTGAGATAGAAGATCTCAATCAAGAGATTGTTTGGCAAGCCATGATATAGGCATTTTCTGATCGCCTCCTTGAATCTTTCCCATGCTTCATAAAGTGACTCATTACTAAACTTGGTAAAGTCGGTGATGTCGTTCCTTAATTTTGCGGTTCTAGCTGGTGGAAAAAATCTCCTTAAGAACTTCAATGAAAGATCAACCTAAGTAGTGATACACTCTTGTGGCAGTGAATGAAACCATGCTCTAGCTTTATCCCTCAAGGAAAGAGCTATAATCTGATAACCTTGTCTGTTACATTGTTCATCTTTGCTATATTGCAGTATTGAAGGAATCCTACAATATGCTCATTAGGACTTTCATTAAGATATCCTTCGAATTGATTCGTCTAAACCATCTGAATAAGGGATGGCTTCAACTCAAAGTTGTTAGCTTGAATAGTGGGCCTCCTATAGCTAAACCTGTTACCGTAGGTATTGTATAATCTTGTAGTGTTCGCGGAACTCCTTATATGTGATTATTACCCTCGTTACCTACCATCTCTTCTATCCTTCTTCTATTCTCTCACCTTAACTAATGTAAAGTGCACTCTATTTTTGAATCTAGTGGTAAAATTTTAGCACTTCTACTCTTGTACATAAAACACCTATAAAGAGAACAAAAATAACACACATCGTCAACTGTACCTAAATTACGAACAAAACTAAAAGGTTTAATATTTCTAGTCCTCGGCAACAATGCCAAAAACTTGATTTGCTTAATATATATATATATATATATATTTATATAAATAAATTGCAAATATTACAGCAAATATACTAGGTTGGAATTAAGTAATATAGAGAAAGTAAGGTTGTTGATCTCTCGAGGACTAAGAAATTATTAATCCTGTACTAGTCCTTATCAATATTCAGGCAATCAAAATTTAATTAATTAATCTAATAATTACTCTAAAACTATTGAAAAGAAAACAACTATGAAAAATCTAAAATTAAGCAACTAATTGAGAATTGTAGGAAAATAGAATCCACTCTAGATAACGCCAATCAAATTGTTATCATGATATATAGATGGATAGCTATATGGTTCAAGTGAAAATATTATACCTTAAAACTTAAGGATTTAAACTCTTAATTAATTAGTCAGCTTCCGTATCTTCCAATTAATAGTAGACTCTAAATTACAATCATATATCTCCTGACACTATGATTGTCTAATATCCTAAATCAATTATCCCTAATGTCTTAGTGAATAATCAATCACCGAACATCGCATTAATTTCTAAATAATTTCTAATTAATTCAATTAACTCTGCTTCTACATTGATTAATTGAATCAATTAAGAATTTCTAATAAACCCTATATCAACTCTTGTATCATTAGGGTTTCTAACAATTATAATCAATTGAACAATTATAATTGAAATCATAGAAATTGCAATCATGAATCATTCATATATCTCTTAATCCTATAACATGAACACAATCATCATCTTAGTTATCTAAGGTTTTATTTATTCCTACAAATAAATTTAGCCAGCCATGGATTTGGAAACAAAAACACAAATACTAATTGAAATTGCAAGGAAATTCATAATTGAAAGCATAAGTAATTCACAGAATTGCATAAGAATAATTGAAATAGATGTCACCAATTCTATATTGAAAAAAATAATCTTCAATTGCAACTTTAAATTGGTCTCCTTAGTAAAAGCAAATTCTTCCCAATGATCCAAGTGATTCTCTCGAAGAACTCTTCAAGAACTATCTAAAAACTATTCTACGACTCTCTATGTCTAAGGAAAGTGTGTTCAAAAGTCTTTTAAACGATGAAACATATGCTATTTATAAGAAAAATTAGGGTTGACTTACGTAAAGTTTCATTTTCATGAAGGCTAGCAGTATAGCTATTAAGGGTTGACGACATTGACTTCAAAGGCCATCGGTGTAAGTTGTAGGTCGGTTGTCTTTATTCCTAACTTGTATGTATTGAATTGGACTTCATTCCTTTGCGTAAAATTATTCTAAATCGTCCTTAATTCCACTCTTGAATCCTCTAATTCCTGAAATGTCCAAATGAAAATAATTAAGTACCAATTCTTAATGATTTCTATAAAATCAATAATAATTCTATCTTAATTTGCACTTTAAAACATGAAAAATATGCCTCTATCACTGTAACATGGTGATTTCTTTTAAGCCTCTATGAAGAATCTTAACATTAATGTCTCTATTATATTCTAAAAGAAGAGAACAGGAGAAGAGTGGGCCATTGCTATTGAGCCTTTTCTCATACTTGAGTGAGGTGATGTATGAAGACTTATGCCGATCTTCGTTGCATATGTTTAGAATTACCCTTTAAGTATCATTTAGAAATTTAAAGGCCTACAAAGAGCATCACTTATGAGCTATGGGAAAAGCATACCTTAGTTGGTTTGGTAATGGAGATTGATGAAGTGAAGAAGCCAGAATAGGTACATGTGGTATAAGAATTCCAATACGTTTTCCTAGATGATCTACTTAGTTTACCACTAGATAGAGAAGGAGAATTCAAAATAGATTTGGTACCGAACTCCAAACCTATTTCAAATTGGCCTGTAGGATGGTACCTATTGAGCTTATTGAACTAAAGAAGAAATTGTAGGAACTGTAAGAATAAGGTTTTATAAGGCCAAGTTCATCTTCCTAGGGTGTCTCAATACTTTTTATAAAGAAGAAAGATGAGATCATAAGGAAGTGTATAGGCTGTAAAGAGTTGAATTAAGTGACAGTTAAGAACAAATATCCTTTTCCCATAATAGACAATCTATTTGACCAGTTGCAGGGAGCACATGCATTCTCAAATATAGATATGAGATCTAGCTACTATTAGTTTAAGGTGGAAGCAAAAGATATGGAGAAAATGACTTTTTGAACCATATATGGACTTTATGAATTATTGTTTATGCCTTTTAATCTCACTAATGCGCTTGTAGCATTTACATAACTTATGAATAGGGTGTTTTGAGAGTACCTAAATAGGTTTGTAGTAGTCTTCATTGATGACATATTTGTCTATTCTAAAAGCAAAGAAGAGAATAAGCAACATCTAAAAATTGTGTTGAGTAAAATGAGTACTAAAAAGTTATGCCAAATTTAGTAAGTGTGACTTCTAGTTAGAACAAGTAGCCTTTTTGGGTCACATTGTAAACACTGATGGTATAGTAGTAGATTTGGAGAAAATAAAAGTTGTAATGGAGTAGCCAAGACTTAAGATAGTAACGGAAGATCAAAAGGTTTCTAGGGTTGGTAGGTTACTATAGAAAGTTTGTAGAAGGATTCTCCAAGTTGATAATGCCTTTGACTCGATTGACCTAAAAAAGGTTAAATTTGATTAGGATGATAGATGTGAGTAGAGCTTTTGACAGTTGAAGGAAAGACTTGTGACTACCCCATTACTATCTTTACCGCATAGTAGAGAAGAGTTTGTGATTTACAGTAATGCCTCAATTTAAGGACTAAGATACGCTTTGTTGTAGAATGGCAAGGTAGTAGCATATGCTTCATGCCAACTTAAGCCTTATGAAAAGAACTACTTAGTCCATGACCTAGAGTTAGTAACATTGGTCTATGCTTTAAAACTTTGGAGGCATTATTTATTAGGGGAAAAGTATAAGGTACATATATACCACATGAGCCTAAAGCATATTTTTACTCAGCGGGATTTGAATATGAGGTAGAGAATGCGGCTAGTCTAATAACAACTTGAGGCCTTTGCTAGAAGATATGAGAAGATTGGACTTAGAAGTTGTAACCAGAGAAGTAAGCACTAGGTTGGTGACTTTACGAGTTCAACCTTACTTAATAGATCCAATCAAGATGGCTCAAGTTGAAGATGAAGGTATACAAGAGATAAAAAGGAAGATGGAGGTGGGGAAAGCAATTGAGTTTACGATGGATGCCAAATGAAAACTTAAATATAAAGGTAGGTTATGTGTACTTGCTAAGTTACAATTGAAAGGTGAACTGCTTAAAGAGGCATATTGCTCGGGATATACAATATACCTAGGTAGCACAAAAATTTATGGAGATTTAAAAGCTCACTATTGGTGGAATAATATGAAGAAGGAGATCATAAAGCATGCATCAAGGTGTTAAACTTGTTAGCATATAAGAATTGAGCATCAGAGGTAAGCAGGTGAATTGCAACCACTATCGATTTTGGAGTGGAAGTGGGAATAGGTCACCATTGATTTGTTACAGCTCTACCAAAGACCTTGAGTAAGCATGATGCAGTCTGGGTAATAGTAGATAGATTAACTAAGTCAGCCCACTTCATCCCTATTAACATCAATTGCTTATTGGAAAAGTTAGCTATGTTGTATATTAGGGAAGTGGTGAGGTTGCATGGTGTACAAGTGAAGATTTCATTAGATAGGGACACCTGTTTTGTTGGTAAGTTTTGGAGGAGCTTACATAAGGCTTTAGGTATGAAGCTTCAATTCAGTATTGCTTTCCATCCTCAAACTAATAGGTAATCTGAAAGAACTATATATATGCTTAAAGACCAACTAAAAGCTTATGTACTTGATTTTGGTAGCCATTGGGATGAATACTTGCCCTTAGTTGAATTCTCTTACAACAACAACTCAAATAACAATTCAAATGGCTCTTCATGAAGCCTTACATGATCGGAAGTGTAGATCGCCAATACATTAGGATGAGGTAGGAGAAAGGTAAGTTTTGGGTCTAGAGCTAATGTAAGTGGCTATAGACAAGGTAAGACTAATTAAATAGAGAATGCAAACTACTTAAAGTCGTTAGAAGAGCTGCGGGAGATGAAGTATTGTTGAAAGCCTCCCCTACTAAAGGAGTCTTTTGGTTTAGGTAGAAAGGAAAATTTACTACAAGTTATGTCGGCCCTTTCAAATTTATTGAGAGAATTAGAAATGTAGCATATAGACTAGAGCTTCCTCTTAGAGTAGAAGGAGTCTATAACGTCTTCTACGTGTTGACGTTGAGGAAATTCAAGCCTAACTCGAAGTAATAGGTAGAGCGGCAAAGGGTAAAGGTAATATATTTGGAACCCTTGGAGTTATGACCTTAATTGTCCACTATACAGCGGCTTATCAAGATTGTGAATGCTAAAGTGCAAGAGTTGAGAAGAAGGTAGATACCTTATGTCAAGGTATAATGGCTAAGCCATTCAAAAAGAAAATCAACTTGGGAGCTAGAGGAAGAGATAAGAAAAAAGTAGCTAGAGTTGTTTCAAGAACAACGTATGTGAAACTTTCAACTTTTGATGACCAAAGTTTTATTAGGGGAAGAGAGGGGAGGGGAGGGGATGAGTGGTGGTGGTGGGGGATGGTTGGTGTAGGGAAGGGGGAGGATTGTAAAACTCGATAAAAAAGAGAAAAGAATAAAAGGAAATAAATAAATGAAAACTATAAGTAAGGTTGTGATTTGGTATTACTAAAGTGATTAGGGGTAGGGGCAGTTTTGGCCTTAATGAAAAATTCTATAACCTTACCATATAAGCTAAAGTAAACATTTTGAAACCCTTTTCACACTCCTCCTTGTGTACAACACCTTTGGCATAAGGTTCTTGCATAAAACTGAAACAAAGAAAAAAAGAAGAGTTTTTTTCTCATTTCCATAAGGTTAAGGTAGAAGAGTTTATGGTAAGATCTGAAAACATCTATTTGTTAAAGAATTCTATCAATTTCTAATTGAAAATTTATTTTCCCTATAGGCCAGTGAGTAAAACGAATTTTAGGTAGTGTTTCAAAGTTATTACATGATGCATCTTCGGGGTTGTACACATGGAAAAGCACCACAACGAATGAACCGAAAAGGAAGCAAAAAAGAAACTAACAAAGTCTGGGCAGCTATCGAATGGATATAGTACACCATTTGATCCTACTCAGCCAACAATCTACTGAATGTGACACATCGATTCGAATTGAAGGGTCACTCGCTACTACACCTTGCTAAAGGGACTGGATAAAAGTTGAACAATAACGAGAACACTAAAGTTGCTCAAAGAGAATAATTATGTGTTAAAAGTTAGATGATTCTACATACAAGGGAAGTGGGGGTTTATATACTTATCCACTAGGGTTATTTATATGTATGAAAAGACAAAAAAGGGTATCTTACAATTAGGCTACATGAATCATACTAAAAAGGGGTAAAAAGGACAAAGAATATTTAGTATGGAGAAGAAAGAATCATTCTAGAATGTTGTGTTAGAAGATATGTATTACTTGATGGTTGAACGTTAGGAGTATGTTACAATATAGGTGGAAACAAGGTGTTGGTGGTTAGAGGTCGATCTGATCTGGATCAGGTCGGGGGCTAAGTTGGGGGCCAATTAGCCTAGCAAAAAAAGGTCAATTGTCTTTTGGATTAAGACTTCACTGTTGGGTAAAAGCATGTTAGACATACGTAAGGAACTGAGAGACAGGTTAGCAGGAGGTTGGATAGGGATAGGAATCCCCGTCTCGGTTATGGCTGAGAGCCCATATTTTCCGTAAATGCCCTTGAAGTCCTCTAGCTCAACTTCTTATGATTGGTCTAGGGGGTTGATTCCTATCATTTTCCTAGGAGTTGAAGAGATTTGTCGTCAAATTTGAAGTGGTTTCTACTCGTTCTTCTAAGGCGCATACAGGGTCTTTTGCTGGTCGATGGGGAATCGGATAAGACACATTGAAGGGAAAGGAGACACCATAGTCATCCGGCAATTCAATCTAGTAGGCATTATGGTTGATCTTCTTTAGGACCTTCAATAGGACATCAACTTAAGGAGATAGTTTGTTTTATCTTAAGTGTAGAAATCGCTCTCAGTTGAGGTAAATCCATACTAAGTCTCCTGGTTGAAAGGAAATAATTTGGTGGCCTCGGCTGCCAATCTCTTGTTGTCTCTTATTAAACTTGGTGATCTTCTTCATGATAGATTGGTATAGCTTATGCAATTCTTGGGCTTAGTTTAGTCTAGATTGGCTTTCCTTAGTAGTCGTCGGGGTACCGATCATGTCTAGGGGAATGGTAGGGTTAAGGCCATAGATGACCTTGAATGGGGTCTTCCCAATAGTGTTATGGATAGTTCGATTGTATGCGAACTCTACAATGGGTAGGTACAAATCCCAATCTCGGAGGTTCTTTCCTATGATAGCTTTGAGCAGATTACCTAGCATCCTATATACCACTTCAATCTAGCCATCAGTCTGAGGGTGGTTACTAAAGTTGAATACGAGTTTAGTCCTAAGTCTTCTCCAAAGAGTTTTCCAAAAAATAGCTCAAGAATTTTGTGTCCCGATTTGAGACAATCATCTTCAATACCCTGTATAGTTGGACAATCTTCTGTATAAACAAATTAGTAATATATAGAGCATCGTTAGTCTGATGGCATAAAATGAAGTGCGCCATCTTACCGAAGCAATCCACTACAACAAAGATAGAACCTTTTCCTCTAAGTGTCCAGGGCAACCTTAGGACAAATTTTATACTGAAGTTGGCCCATGGTAAGGTAGGCGTTGGTAGAGCTATGTACTCTCCATGGGGTTCTCTCTTCCCCTTAGTACACTTACACACTTCACAACTACCAACTACTTTATGGACATTCTTAGCCAAACTTGGCCAGTAGAAGTTATCCTTTAATAGATTGGCAATCTAGACCTCCCCATAGTGTGTTGAAAGTTTACTACTCTGAGCTTCTCGGACTAACAGTTCTCGTTGGAGTAGCTTGGAATACATAGCCAGCGATCCTTGAATAGATAGTTGTCCTTAAGATAATATCCTCCAACAACTACCCCCATTTGACACTATTCAACAATGGGACCAAAGTGAAGGTTAGTAGCATATTGCTTCGTGATGAGTGAGAATCCTAATAACTTTATCTGCACAGTGGTTAGTAAGGTTTGCTATCATGACAGAGTGTCAATGACCACATTTGCACCCCCTTCTTATGCCAAATGACATATGAGAACCCTTCCATGAATTCCAATGATTTTGGCTTGCCTCTTCGAAAGCTTGTTTTGACTCCCCAATTGCTTCAATGATTCGTGGTTGGTGTAAATAGCAAACTCTCATGGCAACAGGTGGTGTTGCCAAACAGTAAGGGCTTGGAAGAGGGAGTACAACTCCTTCTCGTATATAGAATAGTTCAGGGTAGGGCCACTCAGTTTCTCACTGTGGTAAGCAACGAGCCATTGCTCTTACATTTGGATAGCACCAATTCCATCTCTCAATGTGTCATACTCCAGTTCAAAGAGCTTGTCAAAATCTGGCATGATAGGATAAGGGTAGAGGTAAGTTTCTCCTTAATCTCCTTAAAGCTTTGCTCAGCTTGATCACTCTACTTGAACCCTTCATTCTTCTTCATCAGCTCGGTCAATGGGGCAACTATTGTACTGAAGTCCTTAATAAATTGCCTATGAAAAGTAGCTAGGCTATGGAAACTTCGAACCTTAGTGACATTCTTCAACATCGTCTATTCTAGAACAGCTTGGATCTTTTCCTCATCTGCTTGAACTCCTTCCCTTGACACTACAAACCCTAGGAACATCACTTCTCTTTGGCAAAATGTGCATTTCTTCACATTCCCATACAACTTCTCAACTCGCAAAATATCAAATACTTCGCGAAGATATTGAACATGGTCGTTTAGGTCAACACTATATATTAGTATGTCATCAAAATATACGACCACACATCTTCTGATCAAAGGGTGTATCACATGGTTCATTAACCTCATGAATGTGCTTGGCACGTTAGTAAGCCTAAACGGTATAACCAACCATTCATAGAGCCTATGCCTAGTCTTAAAGGTAGTCTTCCACTCATTTATCGGTCTCATACGAATTTGATGGTAGCCACTTCACAGATTAATCTTTGAAAATATCCTTACACCATGAAGCTCATCTAACATGTCATCGAGCCTTGGTATCGGGTATCTGTAATTGATAGTAATTCTATTGATTGCCCGGCTGTCGATGCACATGCGCTATGATCCATCCTTCTTTAGGATGAGCAGAGTTAATACAGCACAAGGGCTCATGCTCTCCTTCACATATCTTTGCTCAATAAGTTTGCCCACCTATCTTTTCAACTCGGTAGCTTGCTCAGGGTTCATCCTGTATGCAAGTAGTTTCAGTAGGGCAGCACCTATCTGCAGATCAATATAGTGCTCTATGCCTTGGATTGGTGGTAGTCCTTTGGGCAATTCTTTAGGAAATAAGTTGGAAAACTCTTTTAGCAAGCTTTGGATCTCTCCTGGAATGTTCTCTAATCCCTTCATCTCCAACAATCTTCTAACCAATAGGAATACGAGTTCATCAGCCTTTTTAGTAGATCAAAGCTCTCTTTGGCCCATAACTAAGGCTTTCTTCTTACTGGCTCGGGTGAGTTGATTATGAGTTTTATTTTCTTGGGATGGGGTTAGGGGTTACAACATTATCCTCCTTCCATCCTTAACGAAGGCATAGGGTGTTCTTATACCTGTCATGTATAACACGTTGGTCGAATAACCATAGTTATCTAAGCAGTAGGTGTGAAGCTCCCATAGGGATGACATCGCACACTACTTCATCCTTGTAGATGTTCCCAATATTGAACGGGATGGTTATTGTTCAGTTACATGCAAAGCACTCTTATCAAGAAGCCAATGTAGCTTGTAGGGTTAGGGATGCTTTGAGGTTGATAAACCCAACCTTTGCACAAAGGAATATGCAACAACATTAATACAACTTCCTCCATCCACGATGATTGTGCATAGTTAGCCTCTGATAGTACACTTGGTATGGAATAGGTTCTCTCTTTGGTCCTTCTCAGAGTTTGGTAGGGAACTTAGGACTCGCCTCAGAACTAGGGTCATTACTTCTCCTTAGTCAACATAGACATAAGTTTCCTCTTCCTCTTCCACCTTAGGTCTCTAACATTTGCTTCTTCCTCAGGGTCACTCTCGTTGGTACTATCTACTACGTCTCCTTGGAGTACCATGATACGCTGGTTCGAGCATTCAGTAGCCATGTGTCTAAAGCTTAAGCATTTAAAACACTTCACCTTGTTGGTCTTCCATCCGGATGGTTGGCCTTTCTCATAGGTTCTCGGGGTTGGCTTAACCTTGGGTCGACTCAATTGTCTTACTAAGCCCTGCTGGTCTGCTTGGCATTCCTCAAGTCAGTCGTTCATTTCCTCGGCTCAGTATGACCTCCTCGAGTCGGCTTGAACAAGTCAGTACGGTATGGGAGCTCGGGAGAATGTTTGCCTTGGTTGGCTCGAAACATTTCTCCTTTACTTCTCGACCTTCTACGTTATTTTGATGGCCTTGTCTATGGTATAAAATCTCTACACTTCCATGATATTACAAATTTCAGAACTGAGTCTAGAAATAAACCTTGATATGGTACATGCTTCTGGCTCTTTTACATCGGCTCGAATCATAAGCGTCTGGAATTCCCTGACATAGTAATCAACAGATTGGCTCCCTTAGCGGAGCTCTTGTAATTTGGAAAATGTATCTTGTAGGTACGTTTCAAGCACAAATCTACTCCTCAACATATAGATACAAGATCTTGCTACTATTGTGGTCAACTTAGTTATCTCAGTAAATAAGGTCTTAGAGGCTGGGCTGCATGAAAGAGTTATTGAGCAAGGCCGAGAAACAAGAGGTAAGCCGAGGAGGGAGATGAACGAGCGAGCTTTGAAAGCCTTTCTTGTGAACCAAGCACCACCGCAACATGCCAATAGAGTCGTAAGAAGAAGGTTAGAGTTGGACAAAGTGGAGGAGTACAAAGAGGAAGAAGACCAATACGATGGGATGGATGAGCGTGAGTTCAAAGCACCAAGAGGTGCCGAGCATCTTAAAGTACAGATTTCGAGCTTCAACGGGTCTGGTAATGCTGATGACTACCTCAACTAGGAAGAGAAGATAAAAAAGATATTCAACTTTTACGATTACAAAGATGCTGTTTGTATTAAGTATGCGGCAATGTGGTGGAAGAAGTTACAGAATGTTCATTTGAGGGCCCGATGCAAAGTCTAAACATGGAACGAGATGAAGAGAGTTTTGAGAAGTAGGTTCGTTCTCAAGCACTATGAGTAAGACACTTTTCGACCACTCCAAGACTTGAGGCAAGGTAACAGATCTGTAGATGACTATGTTTGAAAGTTTTAGTTGCTCATGATACGATATGATGTCGACGAGCCTGAGACCCAAACTATAGCATAGTTCATCTCAGGACTTTGAGCCGAGATTGGTCATGTCATGGACTTGTAGAGCCTCACAACTCTAGATGAAACCATCTATGTAGCCTAAAGAGTTGAGAGGCAACAGTAGAACTAAGCTAGCAGAATGCCGAGTAGTAAAACCATGATGCTAAGTAAGAATGGCTTGCCGAGTCGAGTAGGGAATGATAGGGTATCAAATAGGTTTAAGGTTGAACGCTGAGGTCACATGTCAAGCCGACCAGACAAGGGCTGCAGTAAGAGCAAGATCGAGGAACTTGAGATCCGAACAGACTAAGGTCATAGCTCAATATGGAAAACCCAAGAAATCAAATGTTTTAAATGTCTTGGCTATGGATATGTAGCTAGTCAATGTCCGAACTATCGAGTCATGACCATCATTATAGGTCCTCTTTCCCCCAAAATGTTCGGAGAGACCTCTACTGTGGGCTTCTATGATTAGGAGCTCCCTTAGTGAACAAGTTAATACACATAATTTTCCGTATCGAAACAAGTAGCCATTCTCCATATGATATTTGTCTACTCTCTTACCATCTATGCATCATGAAATTATGGGTCTAAAGTATAGATCCTCAGAGTATTGTTCTTTGATACTTATAAACCCAAACAGTCTGGTTTGCAGTTTTAATAAAAGCATATATCTCCTTGAAAGAGCATCAGCAACTATGTTGCTCTTTCCCTGCTTGTACTTAATTACAAAATCGAACCTTTCAAGGAATTCAACTCATCTCGCTTGTCGCTTTGATAACTTGGTCTGACTCCAGAGGTACTTCAGTGATTCATGGTCAGTGTATATGACAAATTCTCTTGACAGTAAATAATGCTATCATACTTGCATTGCTCAGATTAGTGCCAAAAGTTCCTTATCATATACAGAATAATTCAATTAGGGTCCTTGAAGCTTCTCACTGTGGAAGGCAATTAGTTGTCATTCCTGCATCAGGAAAGTGCTTATTTCAATGCCGATGCATTGCATTTTAGCTCAAAAATTTTGTCAAAGTCAAGTAGTACTAACACTGGGGTGGAGGTCAACCTTTCTTTTACCGCAGCAATGCTCCTCTCCTCCCTTTCTCCTTATCGGAAATCGGTGTTTTTCTTCGTTAGTTTAGTAAGTAGTGCAACGAGGGTGTTGAAATTCTTGATGAATCAACTGTAAAATGAAGCTAATTTATAGAAACTTTTGACAATTGGTAAGATCTTCTCATCATTGACTCATAAGCCTCCTCCACTGATTACATGGCCCAAGAATACCACTTCCTCCTAGCAAAAGCACTTAATATGATGTATAAGTGTGGCCTGAGGTCACTCGTTACTAGTCTACGCTCAATGGCTTAGATAATAGTAGTTGAGAGTAAGAAATACTTATCTCACAAAAGAGTGTCTAAATGTTCGATTCTATATTGAATGTTGTAGCTACTACATTATACACATATCTATATGTCCCAATTCGGGTAAAACCTAGGTTAAAGAAAATTACAAGAAGAGGATTCCTACTAGTAAGGGAAAATGGAATAATTTATAGGGGTGACATTGTAATCAGGAAAAAAGAATATCTAGTGCTAGGAAGGATAGTATGGACGTTAGAAAAGGTAGTACACATGTCATTTTCTCATTTTGTGGTCCCAATGACACTACTAGCTGAGTAGAGTAGGTTCTGAATAGGTCAGGTCATCATTAGCCACTTGGGAGTGGGAAAAGGTTGTTTTAGGTGGTAACCCATTGTCAAGTCGACCTCAGGAGGTTGGTTCTAAAGAGTTGTCAACTTGGCTTCAGCATGAATCAAGTCGGTAGTATTATGATTCGATGCTTGGATAAGTGTATTGTGAAGAAATCAACTCAACACATCGGCTAATCATCTAGATAATTTTTAAATGATGTAGAGAGTGTAGTAACTTGATAGGTTAGATTGAGGGATGTGTCACTCCTTATCCTTCAACTCACCTTAAATAGCTCGGTAAACCGTTTGAGCAAGTCCTTGAGCTTGAGAGCATGCGATTGGTCTATGATCTCTATCACTACTGTTCGGTAGGCTAGATGAGTTAGGCTCGGGGTATAGTGGCCTTAGCCTCAGCACTTGGTAGCTTTATAGGATGGAAGAGAAGAGCTCAGTGTGTGGAAGCCTCAACTTTGACTCTTGGCTAGTTGGCCTTAGCACCTAGCAATTAGGTGACTAAGTAAGAGTCCAAGCAAAGTAAAGTGTGTTGGAGCTAGGACTTTAGAGAGTTCATCTACAGCTCAATTGTGTGTTGGAGCTCATACTTGGTAGGATAACGAAAGAGAATCCTCCTAGTGAGAGATTGGAGGCTACAGAAACAAAGGCGAGCGAGGGGTTTGAAAGTCGGCAATCCATTAGTTCCTTAGGGTTGTTGAAGATTTGTTGTCAAATCTTGCTCTTTTTCCTTCTCTCTTGACACATAGGGCATTAGGTCGGCAACATTGAAGGTAGAAGACACCCTATATCCATTGGGTAATTCTAGCTCATAAGCTTTGTCATTGATGCATTGAAGGATCTTTAATGGACCATTCGACCATAGTGATAACTTGTTTGTCCTCTTCTATGGGAATCATTCCTTGTTGAAGTGGATCTAGATAAGTTTCCTAGGTTATAAATGGCTCACCTCCTTCCTCAGCTTCCTTGTTCTCTTTAACAGGCCACAATCTTAGCTAATTGCTCAACAACCATCTGATGTAGTCTTTGAAACTCTTCAGCGTGTTGCGGGCTTAATGACTTTCTCCTTAAGAGGTCAGGCCAATAACCATATCTAAGGGTAAATTTGGGTTAAGTCCATAGATGAACATAAAAGGTATCCTTCTTGTCGAGCTATATGCAGAGAAATTGTAAGAGAATACGATGATGAGTAAGTAGAGATCCCAATAATGTATATTCTTCCCAATAGTAGCTCAAAGGAGGTTGCCTACTATTATGTTCACAACTTCTACGGATGGTAAGAAGTATTAAGCATGAGCTTAGTGTCAAAGTTCTTCCATAATGTTTGCTGGAAGAAGCTCATGAACTTTGAATCATGATAAAAAAAAAAAAAAATTCCTTAGAACTCTATGCAGCTGTATGATCTCTTGCAAAAAAAGGTTAGCAACAAATAAAGCATCATTAATTTTATGGCAAGGAACGAAGTATCTCATTTTGCTAAATGGATTGACCACCAACATAATAGAGTCATGTCTTTGAGGTGTTTTGGGTAGGCTGAGCATGAAATCCATGCTCAAATCAGTCCATGGTTGTATAGGTATGGGTAAAGGTATATATTCACCATATGGCTCCTTCCTTCCTTTGACTCGCTTACATACCTTACACCATTCAAGAATTTTATATACATCCTTCATCATTATAGGCTAATAAGTGTTCTTTCAGTAGCTCAGTAGTCTTCTTCTCACCAAAATGGCCGACTAAGTTAGCAACATAAGCTTTTTGGTCAAGTCCCTAATAGAACCACTCAGCACATAGACTTTCATTACTTTCATCAGAAATTCATGGCTCTGATAGAATGCATCTACAAGTCCTCCAACATTGCACTTAGTCACTAATGGCCCAAATTATGAGTTTTGCTCATATTGATTAGCAAAGGTGCTAAACCCAAGTATCTTAGCTTGTAAGGTGGTAATAAGCACATGCTGATGAGAAAGGGTGTTTGCCATGGTGTTAAAACTTCCATTCTTGTACTTTATGACATAGCAAAAGGTTTCCAAGAAGTTGAACCTTTTAGCATGTTGTTGAGTGAGTTTCTATTGGCCTCTAAGGTGTTTGAGGGACTCATCATTTTATGTAGATGATAAAATTTCTTGATAGCAAATAATGTTGCCAATTTTTGAAGTGTTCTGATAAGGACATAGAACTCCTTATCATATGCTGAGTAATTCGGTGTGGCATCTTTAAGCTTCTCACTAAAATATGCAATTGGATAGTGCACTTCCATGAGAACAACTTTGATGTCGATCCCAAATGCATCACATTTTAGTTGAAAAACTTTCTTGAAGCCGGATAGGATAAATACTAAGGTAGAAGTCAATTTGGACTTAATCTCATCAAAACTATTTGGTGCTTTCTGAAACCATTTGAATTCATAGTTGTTCCTAGTTAGCTTGGTTAGTAAGGAAGCTGTGAAACTAAAGTTCTGAATGAATCTTTGATAAAACAAAGCTAAACCATGGAAACTCTTTACTTTGATAGCACTGATTGGCATCGTCCATTCAAGAATAGCTTGGACATTCTCATCATCAACTCTAATACCTTCTTTAGAATATGAATTTCTTTAAATTGCCATATAATTATTCGAAATGAAGGATATCGAATATTGATCTCAAGTGTAAGACATGAAAAATGAGGTCGGCACTATACATGAAAATATCATCAAAGTAAACTACAACGCATTTGCTAATCAAGGTCCTCAAAACATGATTCATGAGTCACATAAAGGTGCTTAGCTCATTTATAAGACCAAATGGCATCACCATCTACTTAAATAGACCATCCTTTATTTTAAAAGCAGTTTTCTACTCATCTCCAGGTTTCATTTGGATCTAGTGGTAGCTACTTTATAAATCAATCTTTGAAAATACTCAAGCACCATGCAACTCATTGAGCGTATCATCTAATCGTGGGACCAAATATTGGTACTTAATAGTGATTTTGTTGATTGATTGACTATTAATGCACATTCTCCATGAGCCATCCTTTTTCAACACTAGAGTAGCTAGCATAACATAGGGGCTCATACTTTCCTAGACATAGTCTTGTTCAATCGACTCATTAACTTGCTTCTTCAACTTGGTTATCTACTCGGGATTACGTATGTAGGTTGATCGGTTAGGTAGAATAGCTCCTAGTTGGAGGTCGATGTAATGCTTTATTCCTTTAACATAAGGTAAACCTCTTAGTAACTTAGCTAGAAACAAGTAAGCATATCCCTATGATAATGCCTCCAACTTGGCAAGTAGGGCTCCGGTCTCTTTTATCTTGAGAAGTCTTATAACCAACAACACTATACATTCTTCCCCCTTGATATCCTTGGAGAATTAGGCTTTGAAAATCACTAAGGACTTCCTCTATAAGGATCTAGAAATCTTTTCTTGTGACTCCTAAACTTCTATAGGCTCATTAGGTTCAATATAACCTTTTTCCCAACCTTTTATAACACATAAGTATTTATATACCCATCATGGAGTACCTTGTGGTTAAAGAGCCATGGTTGGCCTAGTAGTATGTGTGAAGCACATATGGGTAGGACATCACACAACACCTCATTCTTGTATCTATCACCAATAGTGATCGACACTTCAACTTGTTCAGCTACACGTAGACCTCACATCTCATTTAGCTAGTTAATCTTATAGAGCTTATGGTATAGGTAGGTTGGCAACTTCAGAGCTTTCACTACTCCTAAAGTTATGACATTGGTACAATTCCCTTCGTCGATGATCAAAGCACAAAGTTTGCCATTCATTCGGTAGTTTATATGGAAGAGGTTCTCTAATATGCCACACTTAGAGTTGACAAGGGCAAACATGTTAGGGTAGGTCTAAGTTTATAGAAAGCTCCAAGACAGTGATAGGAAACGTGTGAAAACAAGGAAAAGTAAAATAAGCAAACCCTCGGATAGCTCTAAGTATATGATGCACTAGGGAACTTTCGAGGACTCACGACTCAACTTGATATGATGGATAAGCATATCCAATGAAGGTACACGGCATCGGGCCTTGCTTAAGTGTTAGGATAAGAGTAAAGTGTGCAAGCAAGCTATAAGCAATGATCTCGAAAAATAAGTATATTCAGTATGTTGATGATAATAATGATTGTGCGGCTGCATTATAATAGGGCATTTATACCCAAAACATTTAGGCATCTTACTAGAAGGGATAGACTAAAAGGGTAGTATCTAAAAGAAATAATGTATAAGGAATAATAAATGGTACAATTGAAAATACAACAAAAATGAGTATTTTGTAGGGGGATTTTGTCACATGGTTACTTAAACACATGGCTCCTTATGGAATGGATGGCTTTCTAGTAAAAAAAAAAAACAATCTTGTATTAGTTTATTATCTGTTAAGTTAAGGTGTCGAGCAGAGGTGGTAGCTCATATGTGCCGAGTTAAGTAGATAATTCTTTCAAGGTGAATTCAGTTCAGACACATTCAGTATAGCTCGAATTCTAGTCGACCGGGTAGGTGGTCAGATATACGAGGTTATTATTTCAGTGTAGATTTGGTTAATAGTTGGAGACAATCAACGAATGCACGAAGGTTCGCCTATACAAGGGCATCATGTTAGTAGATTATAGTAATTCAAACTCCTTAGTGGTAGGTCATAAGGAAAGAATTCACCGGCCATACTTTCCAATCGTCAAGCTTAGGCTTAGGTCAAAGGTTTGGTGGTTTGATTCCTATCATCCCTATATGGGCTTATTGGGATTTAGGAGCAAATTTAGTTGGTCCTTATCTAAGTTCTCCTTAAGTTGGTAAGGGCTGAAGTTAGCAACATTAAACACCTCTGACACTTCAAAGTCTTCTAGAAGCTCAAGTTGATATGTGTTGTCATTGATCTTCTAGAGTATCTTAAATGGTCCTACAGCTATAGCAGATAGCTTGTTCTTCATCTTATTGGAGAATCTTTCCTTAGTCAAGTGTAACTACACTTGGTCTTTAGGCTAAAACTGCTTGGTCTTCCTTCTTTTGCCTTTATCCCTTAGCTTTTTGGTAGCTCTATCAATCTGTTAGGTGACTCATTGATAGATTTGCTTAACGAACTAGGCTTTGTTTCTTACCTTAAGATCTTTTTAGTTGATGGATGGCATATGTCACATACTAACTTAGCACAAAATGCAACATCACATAGGAATGCCTATTGAGAACTAACTCGACCTGCTCATTTATCAAAAGAAAACTTTATTTATATGAAATGGGGTTGTTACATTGGAGTTCAATTGGACATTTGATTACGACTTATATGTACAGCCTAATATTTACATCAAAAGATGAACTATCTTTTTTTTTTTTTTTGTCATCTTCAAAATAATAGGACTCCTAACTTAGTATAGGTTCCATCTAAAAGCCATTGACTCCAACTAATGCTCTTAATATATATCCCCCCTGGTGTTAAGCCCTTCATGATACTACTAACCTAAGGATAAAACATTTTATCCCCTCAACTACTAAAGCTAAGTGATAGTGAATAACAAACAATACAATATAGGCAATATCACAATTGAAGCATTTCAATCATAACCAGTAGGTTCAGCTTCATATGTACATTAACCCAACTAAGTATTTATTGCTAGCAATGTAGCATGCTATGCTTATGCATGTGGTATGCATTGATACCGATATCTTATACCTTTCCCATATACTCATTCAGTTAGTTGACATGTTAAGCATCTGGATACAACATCTAGGAACTTAGGGCAACAAGGAGCTACTTAGGAGTAAGACCCCTAACTTTATTTTACCAAATTAGAGAGGCAATAACCAGCTGCCTAGGAGTAGGACTATAAACCTTGCAAATCTAGCATTTTAAGTATAAAATCAAACTTATATATTGTAGATGATTTCCTTAAGTTAATGGAGTTGATAAAAGTCAAATCAATTAAAATTTTAAACTCGACACCTAAAATGAATATGAAAAATCCTAACTTATTAATCGAAACTCTGATCGTATACGAACCTTAAACCTTAAATATATGTAACTATAAGAAATTGACCCCGAACCTAATAAAAACCTTAATTGCGTATGAAAATCCTAAATTCTATATGTGTGTACATATGAGAGATCGAACTGTAACTTGATCAAAATCCTAAAACTAAAGCTTTAAATTTATCAAACATGCAAACTTACCCTAATGGTGATAATACCCTAATTGAGTACAATTATTCATCGATATGCTTAATTACGTAAAATCATTGACAAACGATTAGAGATAATTTTTAAAAGCTAATAAAAGTAAGAGTGTTGAATTAATCTATAAAATTGATAATATTACTTATAATTATGACTAACTTTATGAATATGTAGATAAATTAATGTTATATAATTTAATTATTTTGTCTTAATTTTATTATTTATTTATTGTTTATGTAATATATAATCAATCTAAAATTTATATCTTATAATTTTCTTTATAATCATAATATATATATATTGTTATTAATATTAAATATAGTATTAGAAATATTTAGGGAAAAAAATTTTCAAAATTCAAAATTTTATTTTCTTTATTTATTTCCTTACTTCCCTTATTTTTCCTCTCTTCCTTGTTTTTCCTTTTTATTTTCTTTATCCCCTTCTAAATTACAATTGTTACATGTATACAATATTATTATTAAACTATTAACTTAATGTTGACTAAAAGTCAACATGTCCCTTTCATGCATTTCACTCCATCTTATCTCTTCCTTTTCTTTTCTTTTTTCTTCCTTTTTCCCCTCAAATTGCCATGAGCCGCATATGTGCTTTAGAAACCTCTCCACTCTTTTTGTTTTCTCTAATTTGATACATGCATTTAACTCATTTTATTCTTTCCTTTTGAATCGTCACCTTCTCTCCCCCTTCTTCATCTTGATTTTAAAAATTTCTTCTTCATCTTTCACCTACCATTCAACTTTCAATTGAACCATTAATTACTTGTTTTACAACATCAAAAGGGAGGATAAAGGAAGGATTTTTCGTCAAAATATATATAACAAGACAAATAGGGGTGTTTTCTTTATATATTATTAGTGTTAATTCGTTCAAGTAAATTATGTTTCATGTATCTTCTTTGGGTATTCTTGTATATTTTTACACTTGATGCATTAATATGCATTTAGTATGTATTTTAGTGTATTATATGAGGAGTTTTCTATATATATAATAAAATTTTGTGTATATAATCTTATTTCTTTTAGAAATTATGCTTAAATGTGTATGATTGCTATTATACATATATATATATATATATATATACTTATATGTAGAAAAATACAATAAGTTTAGTTAGATATATATGTACATATATGGTTTATATTCATATACACATAAATACATAATATATATACATATATATAAGTAAACAAGAAAATAAGATAGGAAATATATAAATACATACATATATGCCTTATATATAATTATGCAAAATTGTTTTGTTTCAGGCATACAATGTCTAATTACTTGGTAAGCACAGCTTTTAAAAAGATATGGTTCATCCTAGAAATAAAATTTCATGTCATGTAAACACTTCTTTTCTTTTGAAATGAGAAACCATATGGTATGATTTTACTAACTAGGTAATTAACTATATTAGCATACCAAGGTAATTCTTGAATCTCTACTGCATACAATTGTAATCGAGATAAATGATTAGCAATCACATTTTCAGTTTCCTTTTTATCTTTAATTTCAAGGTCAAATTCTTGCAGTAATAAGATCTATTGAATTATCTTAGGTTTAGCATCAATTAGCAAACAAATATTTCAAAGCTATCACGACCCAATAGTATCGTTGTTGTGGTAGGTCGCCGTATACCGTATAAAGGTCTATTATCAACCCCCATGCTGATCATAGGCTTTTCATACGACACACAAGGCTCCTTCCACTCTACGTTACCACTAGGCCCGTAAACAAGTAATATACAACAATTTAACTAAAATTACCTCTATGTTATAAATTAGCTAATCGTGTGGGCTTGTGCAACCCACACCAAAACGATATTACAAACAAATGCAGTTTATAATGGAACTACATAAAATCTGTGTTATGAGCAAAAACATAAAAATATCTAAATGTCTATAAATCTCTTACAAAATGTCCTCTTCGCTCTTTGATCGCTCTAACCTGTCCCTACATGAGACTTACCATGGGCATGCCTCGGCTTGGATTGATGAAGAGGTTCTCCTACATCAGCAAAAATCTATAGGGATGTAAGCTTACGCTTAGTGAGATAAATGCCCTCGTTAGTACCACATAGCAGAAGTTTATTATATGCACAATCATATGAATGCATGAACAATCAATATGCCAAACAACACATGCAGTGACTTAGGAACTGCATACGACTCAGAATTACGCCCCCTGAAGTCGGGGTTTAGAGATAATTAACTGATCCCAACCAAATCCGAGTTCTAGACCTTGGGTTTTATTTCATTTGCACTATCGTGCTCGTACCAAAACAAACTCTATATATATGTGTATATATATATATATGTATACTTCCTTTACCAAAATCAAATCATATCTTTTAAAATCCTAAGTCTAGCGGTATGGTGGCCCCCGCAGTCCACAAACACACGCCTTAAGCAGAAGTCACAAGACTCAGCCCCTCGCCGATGGTTGGCGTCTCCTAGCGCCTAGTAAGGCAATCATCTTAAGGTAGAGACTCAATATATATGATGGCATAGCTAGTGCCCAATCCTGCAAGAAACTCATATTCCTGTGAGTCCCCTCCCATCTTCTGCGTGAAGTGGTAGTCGGTATTATCCGTATGCTATATGGGGTATGCATGATTCATTTTGATTTCTTAATCAGATAAGTGATTATCTCGATTTTCAAGTGATCAGACAATTTCATTCCAGACAATTTCATTCCATACAATTTACATGTATATATATAATGCAAACAATTCCCCTTATTAAATATAATTAACAAGTCATCACATTCATCCACAAATTCATACACATGCATCTCCTATATCCCACAAGCATCCAGATTTATATATATAAGTTTAGGTGCATCTATTCTACAAGCACAATCAAGTAAAGAGTCATCGGGAATTTACTCACTCTGCCATATGGGTCGGTCAAAGTAATCCAGAGGCAAGTCGTCTCTGTAAACAGTGCCTCCTAGTCATTGAAATAATTTTTATAAGGATTTGAAGCAAACTTAAGAAACTAAGTAAATTTTTCTTAAGTTATATCCTTGACTAGTTTTCGTAATTTTTCCCGGTTTTTACTTAAAGTTTAATCGCTTATAACTTTTTCGTTTTAAATCCGATTTTTATGATCTTATAGTCAATTTTCATCGTTTTCGATTGTAATTTAACGTGGTAAGATTAGATTTTCGAAATGAGGTATACAATTTTGTCCATGGGTCATAATAGTAGCATTCCTCATGTGTTAGAGTGTTTTTGGGCCTTGTTTGGTAAATGGGCTTTTTGATAACTTGAGGAATCCTTTGGGCTTGATCTTAAGATTTTATCCTAAGCTTAAAATACTCCTTGAGATCAGATTTACAACTTTGATTTATATTCCTAAGGCTAACAACCACTTCTTGGGCCCTTTAGTGGGCTTAAATTGTCAAATGGGCTTGTTTTTGGTTCAAACTAAAGTTAGTGACTTTGGTAGGCTTATGGGGCCTTAGGTGGATTTCTTATGGGCTTCAAAAAAACCTCTCTTGACACTTTAAGGTGCTGGTCAGAATTTCATTGAAGGCCCAACTTTTGAGAGTTTTAGGCTCGGTTTTGAGTTTTAGGCTTTATATGCTTACTATACTTGCTTTGGTTGATCTTTTCACTTTGTTCATTCACTTTTATCATATTTTTGAGCTTCTTTTTCCCACGTTCCAGATCTTTTCATGATGGTTCCAAGAGGTCCTCATTTGGTTTTTCAACTTGTTTCATCATTTCCTTAAGTTTAGGTAGTAGATTATGCACTTAACTACTTGTGTACAAATCTTAACTTAACTTTTCTTCCATAAGATGATTCCTTAACTTATGTTCCACACAAAGAAATAGAAGATCTTATATTTAATACAACTCCCATATCATAGCTCATGTCATACAAAGTTGGTTTCTTCATAAAACTTCATGTGATGGATTTTTCCTTAACTTAAGTCTAGATTTGAGCATGTTTAACTTAATGGAAACAAAATCAATGTCCAAATGACTATGGAACCCTCATGTCCAGCATGCTCATCCTCCATTAAAGTTCTTATTTCAAGATTTTCTTAGCTTAAAATCTTCCATTTAAAGCATTAAACAAATGTCTTTACAAAACACCAACTTTACGTGCTCATGTTTCAACTTCATGTAAGGGTTTCATAGTTTGTTTCTTAAAACGATTTTTTGTGTTATAACAACTTAAACCTTACTTATATCTTCAAGAAATGAAAGTCCCCTAACATAAATACTAATCCACATATCACAAGAAACACTTACTCGTTTTTAAAGCAAAGTTTGGTGATTGTGCACTAAGGTTCTACTTAAGCCTTTAACTTTGCCTCCTCCTTTTTGCTACCTTTTGGAACCCGAATCTTTTGTTCTTTTGGGGTTTGTGGAAGGTTCTAAGGGTCTTAGAAGGTCTTAGATGGTGAAAGAAAATAACACAAGAACAAAAAAAAAAGTTGCTGTGAGTGAAGCTTCAAAAATGGAAGGAAAGTTGATTTTGTGGGGTAAGGTTGTTTCTCCCTTTTATGTTTGTTTCAAAGGAGAAAAAGAAGATGTGAAAGTGAAATTAAAATTGAAAGTGAGGGAAATGATGGAGAGTGTGGCCGGTTTGAATGGAGGGAGAGTAAGTGTTTAAATGTCTTGAAAGTGTTGTCTTGTAGCTTACACAAAGTTAACAATTGCAACTCTTAATGATGTAAGCATTAAAGGGTGAATAATGATGTGTAAGAGGAAGTGATTGATGGTTGAATGACAAGAGCATGCCGCCCCCCCCCCCCCCCCCTTTCTCCCTTGTTTAAATTTGCCATTGAAAGTCTTTTTAGGCCATGGAGTGGTCTTGTCTCATTTATTAAAGTTAAACTTATGAAATCTTATGAAAAATTATCCATATGTAGTATAAGTAAAGAGGTGATAAGAAGATTGTCCTATCACTAGATTTTGATAAGTTATCAATTGATAAATGATCCCAACTCTTAATTGATAAGTTATCTAAGGTGATTGGTTGGTCTACTTATTTATGTGTAAGGCTTATACATGAAGATAAGGGCATAGCCTTATAGAAATTGTTTTAAGGTTTTTATCTTACATTGTTTTGTAATTTATGATTTGATTTTTGTAGAATTGTGAAATTTTCTAAAGTTGAACGAAATTATTCAAATTAAATTATCGATTAATTATTTAGGGTTAAAATTCCTTAATTGTTTTAAGGTTTAAGGTTTTAAGTAACTTTAGAGCTTGCAGTTCTTTAAGCTCGGGTTTTATCGACAATTGCCTTTTGAATTGTAAAAATTTAATTCGTTTCTAAATATAAACTTAATTTTTTGGTTTAGTTGATCTTTGGGAACGTTCGGAAAGTACTCTTAATTCAAATCTTAGGCTCACTAAAAGTAAGGTTTACAAAAGCAGTATGGTTTGTGTATACTATGATCTTAGAACCTATGAGATAAGGCTTAAACTTGTCATAAGGGAATATAATCGCTAAAAGATCTTTCTCTATCGTGGCATCGTTTCTTTGCACCTCATTTAAAGTTCTACTCGCATAGTATATAACATAAAATAACTTACCTCTCCTCTGCCCAATTATTGCTCCTACAGCATAGTCACTAACATCACACATCATCTCAAAAGGAAGCTTACAGTTTGGTGCAACGATCACTGGTGCCGAAGTAAGCTTCTCCTTTAATAGATTGAATGCCTATAAACAACTATCATAAAAAATAAAGGTAGAATCTTTTCAAGTAAATTACAAAGAAGTCTAGAGATTTTAGAGAAGTCCTTAATAAATCTCCTGTAGAAGCTAACATGCCTTAGGAAGCTCCTGACTCCTATGACTGAAGTAGGTGCTGGTAACTTCTTTATTATTTCTACTTTGGCTCCATAAACTTTGATCCCTTTTTTGATACCTTGTGACCTAAGATTATTCTCTCTCTTACCATAAAATGGCATTTTTGCCAATTCAGAAGTAGATTAGTCTCTTTGCACTTTTTAAGTACATAGCCTAAATTAGTCAGACATAAATTAAATGACTTCCTAAAAATAGAGAAGTCATCCATAAATATTTCAATAAAATTTTCTAACATGTTAGAAAATATGTGTATCTTTGAAAAGTTGCTTGTGCATTACAGAGACTAAAGGGTATTCTCCAAAAGGAAAAAGTACCATAAGGACATGTAAAAGTGGTTTTCTCTTGCTCCTCGGGTGCGATATGAATTTGATTGTAATTAGAATATCCATCTAAAAAACAATAATAATCATGCCGTGAAAGTTTTTCTAGCATCTAATCTATGAAAGGGAGGGAGAAGTGGTCTTTACGAGTGGCATCATTCAATTTTTTTTAATCTATGCAAACTCTCTACCCAGTCATAGTACGAGTAGGGATTAGCTCATTAACCTCATTTTTAACCACAGTCTTAACACCTTTTTTTTGCACTACCGAAACAGGACTAACCCACTTACTATCTGAGATAGGGTAGATAATACCTACATCCAGCAATGTGAGTACTTCTTTCTTTGCTATCTCCTTGAGAGTTAGGTTGAGTTGTCTCTGTGGCTATATTATAGGTTTGCATTCAGCTTCAAGCAATATCTTGTGAGTAAAAATTAAGGGACTAATCCCCTTTATATTGGCAATGGTCCACCTGATGGCTTCTTGATGCTCTCTTAGAACTCTTAGAAGTTGTTTCTCTTGGTCACCTGTTGTAAACCTTACTTTTAGTGAGCCTATGATTTGACTAAAAATACTTCCCAAACGTTCCCAAGGATTAACTAAACTAAGAACTCAAGTTTACGATTAGAAACGAACTTACTTTTCCAATTCAAAAGCCTATTATCGATAAAATCCAAACTTGAAAAACTGCGTACTCTAAAGTCACCTAAAACCTTAAGCCCTAAAACAATTAAGAACTTTTAACCTTAAGTCACTAACTAATAATTTAATTTGAATAATTTCATTCAACTTTAGAAAATATCATAATTTTATAAGAATTAAATCATCATTTACAAAATAATTCAAGAAGTAAATCCTAAAATAATTTCCTATAAGATAATTCCCTTATCTTTATGCCAAAGCCTTACACTTGAATAAGTAGACTAATTAATCACCCTAAATGACTTATCAATTGAAAGTTAAAGTTATTTACTATTGATAACTTGTCAAAATCTAGTGATAAGACACTTTCCTTATCACCCATTCACATGCTTAACTTTAATAAATGAGACAAGACAACTTCATGCCCAAAAGGACACCCAATGGCCAGTTCTTACATGGCTTTAAAGGGGGCCATACTTTTGTCTTTCATCCATTAAT
This sequence comes from Lumnitzera littorea, assembly GCA_024138015.1. Classification (NCBI taxonomy): domain Eukaryota; kingdom Viridiplantae; phylum Streptophyta; class Magnoliopsida; order Myrtales; family Combretaceae; genus Lumnitzera; species Lumnitzera littorea. The sequence goes on from JAMXBB010000008.1 coordinate 55,950,966, forward strand.
CATTTCATCTTACACTTCACTATTCACCCCTTAATGTTTACGTCATCAATAGTTGTAATTGTTGACTTTTGTGCATGTTACAAAATAACAAAATCAAGCCTATTAAACACACTTCCCACCCCATTCCAACCAGTCACTCTTTTCCCATTTGCTCTCACTTTCAATTTCATTTTCACTCCCTTTCCTCTCACTTTGAAAATAACACAAAGGAGGAAACAATTATACCCCACAAAATCCTTCACTTGCCGCCACATGCCAAGCATACACACACACTCATGGCACTTTCAACTTCTTCTTGTTTTACTTTTGCCAACATTCAAAGCCCTTTAGGATCCTTAAAGCACTCCTTAAACCCCACTTCAAAGGATCACAACTTAGGTTTCAAAAGGGGTATAAGAAGAAGGAAGTAAGACAAAGAGCATAAGTAGAACTTTAGTACACAACCACCATCTTTTTTTTTTTTTTTTTTTGCTTTAAGGACGAGTAAGTATATCTTGTGTTAGTTGGTTAGTATTCATGTTAAGAGACTATGATTTCTTGAAGATATGAGTATAATTATAAGTTGGTATAACATCAAAGACTATCTTAAGAAGCAAACTCATGAAAACCTTACATGGAAGTTGAAATATGAGCACGTAAAGTTAGTGTTTTGTAAAGATACTTGTTTAACACTTAGAATAGAAGATTTTAAGTTGAGAAAATCTTGAAATGAGAACTTGAATGAAAGAGAAGCATGTTGGATGTGAGAGTTTAGAAGCCATTTGGATGTTGTTTACACTTTCAATAAGTTAAACATGCTCAAATCTAGACTTAGGTAAAGATAAAAATCCATCACATGAAGTTTTACGAGGAAACCAACTTTGTAAGACATGAATTATGATATGGGAGGTATGATAAAAGTGAGATCCTCTATTTTTATATAAAGTATGAGCCAAATAATCATTTCATGAAAAAGAAGTCAAGTTAAGATTTGAATACAAGTAACTTAAGTTCATGATCTAACACCTAAACTTAAGAAAGTGATGAAACAAGTTGAAAGCCCTCATACTCAAATTAACTAGATCTGGAACATCCTTAAAAGACACTTAAAAATATGATAAAAATAAGTAAACAAAGTGAAAAGACCAACCAAGGCAAGTTTGATAAGTGTATTAAGCCTAAAACTTAAAACTGAACTTAAAACCGTGCTTAAAACTTCCAAAATGGGCCTCAAACGTTAAGTTGAACCACCCTTAAGTTTCTGACTAGCAACTTGACACATCAATAAGGGTTGTTTTAAGACCCTTAAGAAGCCCACAAGACACCCTCCAAGCCTAAGAAAGTGACTATCTTTGAATTGAATAAAAAACAAGCCCATTTGACAACTTAAGTCCACTTAAGAGCCCAAGAAGTGATCAATAGCCTTAAGAGTGTATATCAAAGTTATAAGTCTGACCTTAAGGAGTATTTTAAGCAAAGAATGAAATCTTAAGCCTAAGCCCAAAGGAATTCTCAAGTTACCAAAATGCCCAAAAGCACTCTAAATCATGAGGAGCGCTACTGTTATGACCTATGGATGGATTTATGTGCCTCATCTCAAAAATCTAACCTGACCACATTAAAGTACACTAAAAAATGATGAAGATTAACTATGAGATTATAAAAATTGGATTTAAAATGAGAAAGTTATATGTAATTGAAGTTTTAAGTTAAATCGGGAAAAATACAAAAACTAGTCAAGAGTATAACTTAAGGGGTTTTAGCTTAATTTCCTAAGTTTTATTTTAATCCCTTATAGTATTATGATTTCGATGACTAGGGGACCTTATGTTTGGAGACAACCTGCCTTCGGACTTCTTTGACTAACCCACATGGCGGAGTGAGTAAATTCCCGATAACTCTTTATTTGATTTTGCATGTAGAATAGATGCACCTAAACTTATATATATATATAAATTGGATGCCTGTAGGATACACGAATTGCATGTATATGAATTTGTGATTGAATGTTATGGCGTGTTAATCATATAATAATGGAAATTGTTTGTGATAATTTATACGTGTGATTGTATGGAATAAAATTGTCCAATCACCCTGAAAAATCAGATTAACCATTTATAGATTAAGAAATTAAACGAATCATGCATTCCCCATAATTGCATTCAGATAATACTGACTACCGCTTCACGTAGAAGATGAGAAGGGACTCATAGGAGGAGAGCTTCCTATAGGATTGGGCATTAGCTATATCATCATTTTATTGAGTTTTTATCCTAAGCTGACGGGCTTACTAGGTGCCAGGAGGTGCTAGGAGATGCCAACCGTCAGCCAAGGGTCGTATCTTGTGGCTTCTTCTTAAGGTGTATGTTTGTGGATTGCAGAGGCCACTATAACGCTATACTTAGGACTTTGAAAATATGATTTGATATTCGGTAAAGAAAGTATATATATATATATATATATATAATTTTGTTTACTTAAGCACAATAGTGCAAATGAAAAAAAAAAAAAAACAAGGACTAGAACCCAAATTTTAGTTCAGGTCGGTTAATTATCTCCAAACCTTGACTATAGGGGTCATAATTCTAAGTCGTATGTAGTTCCTAGGCCACTGGATATTCAGCATACTGATTGTTCATGCATTCATATGATTATACATCTAATAAGTTTTTACCATACGGTATTGATGAGGGTATTTATCTCACTAAACTTAAGCTTATATCCCGATAGATTACTTTTGTTACAAGAAAACCTCTTCGCTAATCCGGGTTAAGGCATGCTCGTAGTAAGTCTCATGTAGAGACAGGTTGGAGCAATTAAGGAGTGTAGAGGATATTTTGTAAAAGCTTTTGTAGATAATTATTTACCTTTAATTTGTTCATAACATAGTTTAAAGTTTATGATGTAGTTCCTATTATGAACTGCATTTGTTTGTAATATTCTCTTGCTATAAAACGTAACTAGTCCATACGTTTACTTGATTAATTTATATCTTAAAAGTAAATTTTAGTAAAAATTGCTCTATATTACTTATCTATAGGCCTGGTGGTAACGTATAGTAGAAGAAGCCTTGTGAGTCGTATGAAAGGCCTGCAATCAGTAAGGTGGTTGATATTAGACCTTTGTATAGTATACGGCGATCTACCATGATAACGATAATGTTGGGTCGTGATACCTATCAAAGAGGAGGAGATAATTATTAGCAAAGCATCATTTGTTCCAAGATTAGCATATTTTAAATGACTAGGTAAAGGTTTAAGTTCAAGTATCGGGGGTTGTGTCAATGATGGAACTGGCTTTTGCTCATTGGTGCCTAGTTCTTCATAGTATCAGGCTTTGATTTCTGACACCAGTTCCCTACCTTCTTCTTGAAGCTTGTCGTCGTCACTCCAATCATCCAGATTCCTAAGAATTGACTCCATGGTATCCAATCCTACTTTCTCTTCTATAAACTCATAGGTAATCTCATAAGAAATGTTAATAATGTAACAGGATTTGCATTCATCAAAATGTTTGATGGTTTCATAAACATTAAACATTACTTGATTGTCCATAACTCTTAAAGTTAGCTTACCCTGTTCCACGTCTGTTAACGCCTTACTTGTTGTGAGAAACGGTTTGCCCAGGATCATGGGTACCTCTCTATCTTCTTCCATTTCTAGGACTATTAAGTTGATCGAGAAGATAAATTTGCCTACATTCACCAAGACATTCTTAACTATACCCTTTGGGTATTTGATACTCCTATTAGTAAGTTGCAAGATGACATGAGTCTCCTTGTAATCTCTAAGTCCCGACTTTTTGATAATAGATAAGGGCATTAAATTTATACTTACACCTAAATCAATAAGAACCTTATCAAAATGAAAATTTCCTATAGTATAAGGAATAGTAAAACTCCCCTAATCTCTTTGTTTTCTAGGTAGGGTGGATAAATTTTTCTGAAGGATCATGGAGCATTCCCTTATAAGTATTAAGGTTCATTCCCATGAATCTTTCTCTTCTTGGTGAGCAACTCCTTCATGAATTTAGCATACGAAGGCATGTGTTGTAGTGTTTCTGCAAAAGGAATGTTGATTTGCAGCTTCTTGAAGACATCTAGGAATTTAGCAAATTGAGTGTCTAACTGCTATTGCTTGAATCTTCCTACAAAGGGGACTAAAGGGACATATGGTTTCACTTTTGGTGACTTCTGTGTTGGTTCATCTTCTACCTCCTTCCCTTTTTCTACCTTTAGAATCTCTACCTTTTCTTCAACTCATCTGTCAACTGTTTTCAATGCTTTTCCACTCCTCAGCATAATAGCATTGACACCTCTAGGATTCTCTTCAATATTACTAGGTAAAGACTCTAATGGTCTGTTACTCAACTATTAAGAAATTTGACTAATCTGATTCTCTAAGTTTCAAATAGTCGCCTGTTGATTCTATAGCAAGGTGTCGGTTTTTTGCATATAGCTCAACATGAGCTTTTCCATTCTAGATTGATTTTGTTGAGGTGGAGCATTCTAAGCAGGACCTTACTTTTGGAATCCAAGTAGTGGTTAGAATGCATTGTTATTGTTTCTCCATGAGAAATTTGGATGATTACGCCACCCAGGATTATATGTATTCGAATATGGTCCTTGATTGCCGCATTGAAAATTGTTGACAAAATTTACCTATTCTCTACTAGTTGGAGCTAAGTGATTCCCAGTTAAGCACTCAAGAGTCAAATGTTGTCCTAAACATAACTCACAAAAAACAATTGGGTTAGCATTAAAAGATTGTGTTAAGGTGAGTTTACTTACCTGAGTAGTGAGAGTTATAATCTGAGCCATTAATTGAGATACAATGCTGTTGTCACTAGCTGCTGCCACTCCTAATTTGCTTCTCTCGTTTCGCCAGTTATGTGCACTAGAGGCCATTTCTTCTATTAGTGCGCTTGCTTCATTATATGTCTTTCCCATCAGAGCACCTATAGCTACAACATAAACTAGGGACCTCAATGTTTTGTCTAGATTGAGATAGAAGATCTCAATCAGGAGATTGTCTAGCAAGCTATGATGTGGGCATTTTCTGATCACCTCCTCGAATCTTTCCCATGCTTCATAAAGTGACTCACCACTAAACTTAATATTGCGGTCCTAGCCGGTGTGAAAAATCTCCTTAAGAACTTTGATGAAAGATCGACCTAGGTGGTGATACTCTTATGGTAGTGAATGAAACCGAGCTCTAGCTTTATCCCTCAGTGAAAAGGGAAAGAGCTGTAATTTGATACCCTTAGCTGTCGCATTGTTCATCTTCACTGTATTGCAGTATTAACGGAATCCTGCAATATGCTCGTCAAGACTTTTATTAGGATATCCTCTAAATTGATTCATCTAAACCATCTGAATAAGGAATGGCTTCAACTCAAAGTTGTTAGCTTGAATAGTGAGCCTCCTTATAGCTAAACCCATCATCGTAGCTATTGTATAATCTCGTAGTGCTCGTGGAACTCCTTGTATCTGATTATTAGCCTCGTTACCTATCATCTCATCTATTCTTCTTCTATTCTCTTACCTCAACTGATGCAAAGTGCGCTTTGTTTCTGAATCTAATGTTAGAATTTCAGCACTTCTACTCCTACACATAAAACACCTATAAAGAAGAGCAAAAATAACACATGTCGTCAAGTGCGCCTAAATTACCAACAGAACTAAAAGGTTTAATATTTCTAGTCCCCGACAACAATGCCAAAAACTTGATTCACTTGAACTATATATATATAAATAAATCGCGAATACTCCAACAAATATACTTTGTCGAAATCAAGTAATATAGAGAAGGTAAGGTAGTCGTTCCCTTGAGGACTAAAAAATTACTAATCCTATGTTAGTTCTTATTAATATTCAAGCAATCAAAATTAAATTAATTAATCTAATAAGTACTCTAAAAATATTAAAAAGAAAATAACTATGAAAAATTTAAAATTAAGCAATCAATTAAGAATTGTGGGAAAACAAAATCTACTATAGATTACACAAATCAAATTGTTATCATATTGTATAGATTAATAGCTATATGGTCATTCAAGTGAAATTATTATATCTTAAAACTTAAGGATTTAAACTCCTAATTAATTAGTCAGCTTCCACATCTTCCAATTAATAGTGGACTCTAAATTATAATCATATATCTCCCGATACTATGATTATCTAATGTCCTAAATCAATTATCCCTAATGTCTTAGTGAATAATCAATCATCGAACATCGCATTAATCTCTAGATAATTTCTAATTAATTCAATTAACTTTGCTTCTAGATTGATTAATCAAATCAACTAAGAATTTCTAACAAACCCTAATCAACTCCCGTATCATTAGGGTTTCTAACAATTATAATCAATTGAACAATTATAATCTATATATCTCTTAATCCTATAACATGAACACAATCATCATCTTAACTATCTAAGGTTTCATCAATTCCGATAAATAAATTTAGCTAGCCATGGATTTGGAAATAAAAACACAAATACTAATTGAAATTGCAAGGAAATTCATAATTGAAAGTAATACACAGAATTGCATAAGAATAATTGAAATAGATGTCACCAATTTTATATTGGAAAGAAATAATCTTCAATTACAACATCAATCTTGGTCTCTATAGCGAAAGCAAAATCCTCTCGATAATTAAAGCACTTCTCTCGAAGAATTCTTCAAAAACTATCTAAAACTATTCTATAACTCTCAATGTCTAAGGAAAAAGTGTCTAAAAAAATCTCTCAAACGATGAAACATAAGCTATTTATATGGAAAATTAGGGTGGCCTCAGATGAAGTTTCATTTTTCTCATGAAGGTCGGTGGTGTAAGTGCAAGGTTGGTGGCGTAGTCATCCAGGGCTAGCGGTATAGCCAACAAAGGCTGTTGGTGTAAGTTGTAAGTTGTAAGTTGGTTGTTAGGTCGACTGTTTTAATTCCAATTTGTATGTATTGATCCAAACTTTGTTTATTTGCCTAAAATTCCTCTAAATCGTCCATAATTCTACTCTTGAATTCTCTAATTCCTGAAATGTCCAAATGAACATAATTAAGTATCAATTCTTAATGATTTCTATAAAATCTATAATAATTCTATCTTAATTAACACTTTAAAACATGAAAAATATGCCTTTATTAGTATACTAACTTTATTGATTTTTCAGAAAAATATATATTTTTTAGAAAACGTTTTTTCCTTTCCTAAATATATTTTTGGTATGATTTCTATGAGGGCCAATAGCACTTGTAGATGATATTTTTATCATTGAAATGAAGCTAACACGGTATCCCCTAGTGATTGTGAGAGGACTCACACATTTGTGCTTTTAGAGCCTTAGATATAAAGAGCTTTTACTTATGTAAGAGTGGTATTGTGGGTGAGAAGGCCAAGTGTGAGAGAGGTTTCAAAATGGATGTAGAGATTTTGGGTTTTTGAGCTCAGACTATGATTCGAAGCTTTGCATCTTTGAGGCTATTTAGGCTTTGACTTTTGATTTGACTACCCTTACTAGGATATGATATGGCTTTTGACTTTTACTTAGCTTTTGACTTACATTTGAGCTCAATTTTCCAATCTCTTTTCTTTATCTTTTTTTTTTTTCATTACTTTGCCCTATCGTTCTCTTGTTGCTCTTTCATTTTCTTCTGGCCCCAAGTCTCCATCGTCAAGTTTTTACCTCTTAAGTGATTTAGGGTTCTAAATTCATTGAGTTCAATTGTATGGTTTTGAAAAAGCTCAAGGTATAACTTATCAGAAATAAATTTTTCTTTTGAATTTATTGTTATTATAGCAAGTATAAACCAATTTTAATCCCTCTCTCCTTATCAAAGACCCTAACCTCCAAACTGCCCCATTGTGGGGTGATTCTCAATAAGGTTTAAATTTGAAAAATTCTTCAAATAGGTCTAACGGGGTAAACAAGAGATGATTGCATTTAGAATTTATGAAATGAATGCCTAATTTCATCTTAATCTATGTATCACATCCAGAGTGGACCTCCTTTAAGGAATGAGCCCAAAGTATTCTCACTTTTATGTCACTTAAATCTCAAAGTATTTTAGGTTAGTGTGTGGGAAATAGTTTGCCTCTTTTCATTCTAAACCTTTTAAAAGTGAGTTATCGATTTATTGAGGAGAAATTATTTGCTCCAAACAAAACCACAATAATTGAAAAGGCAATAAGATTATATCATTCTAACTATTGCAGACTTTATTTACAAACAACTTTCTTTTTTCTACCCCTGTCTTAACAAGCACCTAATTACTTGAAACAACCCGTAAGTTTATCAGAAGGCATTGCTAAGCTCAAAAGAAATGGAGCTCTAGGCGACTCAGTTGGATTATCCTCATGACTTGAAGAAGGAATGTCTTGTTGTAGCTCTAGCTGAATGACTTCTGCATCAATGAGATCTTGAATCTTATTCTTCAATCTCCAGCATTTTTCAGTAGAGTGCCCTTTCTAACCTATATGATAGTTACACCTTGCTTTTAGGTCAAAGCTGCGTGGTTTGTAATTTGGATTAGGGGCTTCACAAGCTATAACCTTTGTTTCTTTCAAATGATGAAAGAGTTAAGTGATTGAGGTCTCCAATTAGGTGAATTGTCTCCTCTAAGTCCCATATGTTTGTTTTTTCTCATTCCTCCTTAGTTTTTTCCATATTAGGCCTCCTTTATCACTTGGGCTTACTGACATTTGATCAATGTTGAACATTGGGAATTGGAATCTTCTAAGCATGAGGCCCCTTGTTGTTTCTAAATTTGTAATGCTCTCTTGTATTATGGCTACCTTTTCTTCTAGGTCCGAGAGTCTCCCTTATAGGTTTGGATCTTGAGATATTTGGAGAGTGGTGATTATTGGGAATAAAATTTGCCATTGTTGGGCCATTTGCTACATCATCCTTTCTAGGGAGGCGAGTCTATCATCAGCCGTATGAACCTGGGTAGAAGAATTCTTTACCCATTAGCAACTTTTTTTTCTTTTCTTTTTTTTTTTTTAGAGAGAGAAAGACAAAGCTTTATTTTATAGAAACCAAACAAAAATGATAGATTTTTTTATTGTTTTCTTTTATTTTGTTTTTTATTTTTTTATTTTATTTTTCTACTTCCTTGAGTGAGAATGAAAAATTCTATTGAAGGATTATCTACAAAGAAGAAAGGAACGAAGAATAACTAAAGAATAAAGAACGTATGCAAGAAGGGTAGGTTCTAAAGGTCCTTAAACTTTGTGACCTCACGCGTTTCTTACAAAACGGTTCCTTGGTTACATCGAAGTTTAAATGGGGTAGCCTAATCGGCCTTGAACGATGGTTGCCCTACTACACTCGAAACTTACACAATGGCTCCCCATCCTAAGGTCTTAAGACGGTCCGGGTTCGATCGTATCTACTACAAATAAAACCCCCTTTAAATTAAAGAAATAGAACTAAACCTACAAAGAAATGTTAGCATAACAAAGAATGAATAAAGAAATTGCATTTAAGGTGATTTTAGAGATTAATCTTAATTTTGGATAATCAAATGGCTAACCCTCTTGATGTGTCCCCAGTGGAGTCGCCAAGTTGTCGAGCTTGGTTTTCTACCTTTCTGGTTCTTTTTATAAAATTATGTCTTCTCTAAATCGATCAGTATTAAACCCTATTCATTTAATACTGATCCTCGACTAAGGTTTGAAGAAAACCATTTTTTTCAATTTGAAATATATCGGAGTCGCCACCTAACCAGAGTTAGGGAAAAGGGTTAAGTTATAACAAATTGGGTAGATTGGTTATAACTTAACTACTAGCCTATCGAAAAAGTTGAGTTATAAAACGGATTTTTGAAAACTAGAGAATCTGGATCCAGAGGTTAGGAATTTTAAACCCTTACGAGTACCATCGAATTTCCAAAATTAACTTTAATCTTTAAAAATCACCTTTTCTATTTTATAAGATAGAACTCAATTTAACTATTCTAATTAGACAAATGAAATAATCTAAGAAAAAGGAAAATTTCATTTTTATCATCCCCTTGTAAGTGTCTACGTACTCGCTATTCAGGATCAAATGTAAACCTCACGAATCTAGCTTTCTAAGTATAAAATCAAATCCCTAAATTGTAGATGATTTCCTAAAATCAATAAAGCTAGTGAGATTTAAAATTGATTAAATCTTCATTCAAAACCTAAAACGAATATGAAAAACCTTAAATTATCAATTGAACCTCTAATTGCATACAAAGACCCTAAAACCTCAAGTATATGTAACTATAAAAGTTAACCTTAAACTTCATCAAAACCTTAAGATAACAATCAAAGACTTAATTGCATATGAATATATTAAATCCTAAATATGTAAAGACACTAGAGATTGTGCCCTGAAGTAATAAAAACCCTAAAACTATAACTTTAAGGATATAAAAGCATTAATTCACCATAATTTACTCTAAAACCCTAATTGATAATATAACCTTAGTATTATACTAAATCATTGGTAAAAGATTAAGGGTAACTTTCAATCATTCATAAATACATACAATACTAAAGTAATTCCTTAGAAACTAAGATATTATATCATAAATTACATTCATTTTCTGAGTTTATAATTAGGGTAGTATTACATAGAGTTAGGAGTTTAATTGATGTTTAGATTACATGTAGCAAACCTTAATACCCTAATTGATACTTTTCATACTAGTTATATTAAGTAGGCTACCAAATGATATATATAGGATATAAATACCTAAAGTAAGATCTCATCATCTATTTTTACTAATCAATTCACCAAATGTCTCATTTCCTTAATCTTTCTCTTAATTTTTCTTAATTACTACATTATGTATACTAAATGGCATATGCTTTTTGAAAGTTAACTAAGGTCAAAAGGTTGACTAAGTCAACATGTAGAAAAGTTAACAAAATGTCACTTTTTCTTCCTTTTCCTTACTTCTTTGTTGTCCACAACTTCTCCACTTTGGACCCCATTTGTTTTCATTTTCAAAACACAAAACCAAGTTCTTTTCTTCCTCTTCCCAATCATGATTCCATTTGCTTCTAAAATTCCAAACATTTTCTTACATACTTTCACACTTTCTACTAACATAAATCAAGAAGAAAGAGGTATGTTATCATTTGATTATCTATTTTATGTTGTAGTTAGTTGTGTAAGCTAAGTTAGTATAGAAAGTTGGTATGATATGTGTATATATGTTGTTAGAAGTGCAAGCTCCATATACATGTGTAGAAGGATAGGAATCTTTATGAAATGGAAGAAGATGCATGTGTATATGTCTTTAAGTATGTGTACATAAGAGTATACTAGAGAAATACAACTATAAAGACCTTTGTACATAAGTATTCATTATGTACATAACCTAAACTAAGACATATACTAACTATACATACCTATACCATGGTAAATACACCCTTAAAACACAAAAAGAATGAAATTATAGAAGCTTTCTTAAGAGGAATTTTAGGCATACGAAAATACTTATAAAAATACATATGTAACCGTATGTATATATGGGTATATGTACAAGTATAAATATAGTATAAGTATATATATAAGTATACTAGTATACATATAAGTATAATAAAGGTATAAGTATATAGTTAACATATGTAAAGTGTACACAAGATACTTAAGTATGACTTAAGCATGAGGGAAGAGTTTATGCAATCAAATGATGATATAAGTAATGATGCAATTAAAAGACGACACAAGCCAGACATAAGCAAATGGTGATATAAGCAATGGCACAAGTGATTGATGATGTAAGTGATGATATAAGCATAAGTTTATAAAATAAGAAATGAGAAGAGTACATAAGAATTAGGTACATGAATTAGTAAACTCTAATACACTTCTTAAATTAGATTAAACTTAATCAAGTATGTGAATTAGTAATACCAATGTAAAATTCCCTCAGTATAAGAATCTAATGGCTAATTAAATAATTAAATACTAGAATAGGATATAAACATATGCAATGAGAATAATTAAGCTTCAATGAGTTAAAATTTTAATAAGTTTAGTCTATATTGTAAAACACGGGTCTCAACGTCCAAAACAAACATCACCGTGTGAACATACGTCTGAAAACAAAAAAAAACAACTATAAGTTTGTAAATATCAGAATTAGAATGAAAAGTTACTAAATAAATAAAGGAAGTCTCATAACTTACAAATATAAGAAAATAATTACCATTAATCCCATTGAATATGATAAACCTTATATACATTATACTTGGGTTACATTAAGGGAACTACACAAACTATAATAGACTTTTAGTTAACTAAGGAGTCTAACTTCTCAGAATACTTATAAGTTTTATTATTTTTTTTTAGGCGTTCAATATTGAGTTTTGGAAACCCCAAAGGCTTGAAGAATGAGCATTAGTCTAAGTAATGGAGTTCTAATGACCTGTTACTTACTTGTACGTGTTACTTATATGAGGTTTTACTAATTGCTGTTGCTTGTGTATCTAAATGACTGCTTTGCTTGTTTGCTATTATTTGCGTGATCACTTTTTTAAATTGATAAATATAAGTATTAGACCAAAATAACCAATTATACTCGTCACATATCTATGACTCAATAAAGGTATGAATGGAGAGTGCTAGTTTTGTAAAAATCTTGAGAAAAATGTTTTTAGAAAAAAAAAAAAGCTTTTCTACTCTTAAACATATTTTTGTATGATCTTTATAAAGGTTTGTGAAGCCATAAATAATATTTTAGTGTTAAGGCAAAGCTAGCATGGGATCTCTAATTGATAGCAAGAGAACTCGCTTTATTGTACCTATGAGGCCTTGGATAATTTTGGTTGCGAGATGACTCACATGTTTGTGCCCGAGGGACCTTAGACGGTAGATAGTCTTAGTTTGGGATTCATCTATTTGGATTGAAACTCTTTTCTCGACTAGGGCTATAGTCGAGTGTTGCCTAGAGGGGTGGTGCCCCTAGGCAACCTCATGTAGGTAAGCTGAAGTGCCCTGTATGGGTAAGTACGGAGGATAATTGATGTGCAGATAACGTAATTCTATATCGTTCATAGTTTCAGACTCCTATGGATGTGTTGTTTACATTCATTACGCCTGCATTCATTTTGTATATAGATAACTTGCTTGCATGTGTGACAATAATGTGTGATAACTTGCTTGAATGGTAGTAGTGAGGGACGAACCCACTGAACTGTTTTATGCTCATTCCCCCTTAGTTTCTTTTGCAAGTTTACTTGTGATGAGATTGAGATAAGTTTTAAGTGTCAAGTATGAGATGAAGATATGTATATTAGTGTTAGAATTAGCTGAGATCTTTATAGATGATACATAAACATCCTTTGTAGAAAATATTTATATGTTAAAATTTAATATAATTTAATTTTTCTTGCAGTTTTCTAATGTTGGTATATCTTATCTTATTATTTGGTAAGGGATACCGATTCTCTGTAGTCTTGAAGAACTATGGGATATCGGATATCGGATATCTATAGTTCTTTATATATATGTTATGTTACAATAAATTAATTACTTGAAAATCAATAATCTTAGTGATTTATTATTTAGAGTTTTATAATTTCTAACTTGCAAGGTGGTTTTCATATCATGTGTGCACATATGTTATGGAAATTTTAGGTAATCTTACTAGTCCCCCTTTAAAGTCCTAACATTGGACATATGTAATTCTTTCTTTTGTAAAACCTTAGTGGATTGGTTTTGTTTTAATTTGAAAACAATCAAGTTTATGTTTTATTCGGTTTTGATTTGATTAAGAAAATTCCTAAAATGTCCTAATCGGTTTTTAACTTTTTAGAAACTCTAAAATAGTCCTAATTTGGAAAGAGGTCTATTTATTTTCGCTTACTTTTAGAAAATCAATTTTTCTAAGTGATTAATCTTATTTTATTTATTACTTATTATATTTTACCTATTTCTATTAAACTAATAAAATAAAGCAAAAAATAGTCTTCTCTTTTTTCTCCTTTTTTTTTTCTTTTTTTCTTTTCCCTTTTCTCTTTTCTTTCTTTTCCTTCTTTTTTTGATTTGATTACATTTACATGGAATAAATAAATGAAACAAATAGATAAATAAATAAATAAAAAGATAAATAAATGAATGAAATGAAATCCGGTAGAGGTTCGGACTAGGGTGGAGAGCGTAGGTCGGGTCAAACGCGTAGATTGGGTTGGGTCAGATGCATGGGTTTGATTTAACTATCTTCAATACAGTGGTGGATTAAAGTCGATTCCAACTGTTTTGGTGGCCAAATCGNTATTAAAAATAAAAATAAAAATAAAAATAAAGGGGGCAAAAATTAGGTGTGTACACCAATCATATTGCGTGCAACTAAAATTAATCAATTTATACGAATATCTAAAAATGGAAAAAATAAAATATTCAATATTTTAAGCCACCCTATACTTGCCTGCTATTCGAGATCAAACTTCTGTATTTCATTCACCAAAAATATAGTGGGTTGATCCGTTTAAATTTTTGAAAAACATCCTGGTTTACGTTTTTACCCTTTTTGATTTATTTGAGAACTTTCCCTAAGAAACCTAAATTAGAGATAGTTTAAATATTTTGATTTATTTTTAAAAAATTAATTTTCTAAGTGATAAAAATGATTTTCATTATTCTTTATTTGATTATTATTATTTATTTATTATTTTATCTATTTCTATTATGCTTAAAATAAATAAATAAATAAAACTAAACTTTTTTTTTTCAATTTTTCTCTTTTTCATTTTCTTTTTTTTTTCTTTTCTTTTCACTCTTTTCTTCTTCTTCTTTTTTTTTTAATCATAAGTACATTTTACAATTGGAATAAATAAATAAAATAATAAAAAAATCACAAAATAAAAAAAAGCAAAGCAAAAGGATCGGATGGAAATAAGGCTAGACCAAGCACTATTGTTGGGTTGGGTTTGTGTTGTTGGGCACAATTCTGGTCATGGATATGGGTGGGATTCGGAGCTCCAATGGGTCAGAATATGACCCACACATGCACAACAACAGTATGTCAATAAGGGTGGTAAAGGGAGTTTTTCATTTGTCTCATGGAGCAGGTAAACCTACTTTTGTGGGTATTTTATTAAACTTAGTGGGGGTAAGATTCACACTAAGGCCAACAATGGCCGTTTGGGAGGTAGTCGTTATTTGGGTAGCTACGGCGATTGTTGGGTACTAGGTTTGGTGGCCGTAAGAGTTGAAGGGTGCTATAGATGGGGGTTTTAGACCATTATGAGCTCAGTTGTTGCGGTAGTTTAAGGGGAAAACCACCCTAGTATAGTGGTTCATTGATTGGATAGTGGTACGCATGTTCAGCGAGGATGTGTTGTGGTATCTTCGATTGTGCCGTGCCTATAGAGGACAATGGCCATATGGGGATGTTGGTGTGGAATGGACTAAGTTGTGCAAGTGAGGGAGTTATCGGAGGTGTGGTGGAGGTTTGCTATGTGATGAGGGTTGGTTCGTACGGTTGTATGCTCGAGAGAGAGAGAAGTCTGAGAGTGAGGAAGTACGTTCGTGTGAGAGGGTCAATTAGCATATATGGGGGGTTCGATCGGTTAAGCGTGAGTTTGAGGATGGTTGTGTATATGTAGGTTCGGACTGAGTGACTCAGATAGCAGCAGTTGTGGGCTTTCAATGTGGTCAATGATATGAGAGTGGGTTATCGAAGGGTGTCGAGTTGCTATTGACGGCCGAGAGTGGAGGGTTAGAGAGAGAGTCCAACGGTGGAGAGAGAAAGGTAGTGAGAAAGAGAGAGATCGCCGATGAGAGAGAAAGAGGCATAGAGAGGGAGAAAGTCTGGTCTACTAGGAAGAGAGGGAGAGTTCGACAGCAAGAGAGATCGAATGGTCAGAGAGATAGAGTTATGTCCACCATGGGACCCCCTTTGTGTTGTGTGTTTTTCCTTTTCTATTTTGAAAAAACACCCCCCTGTATGTGTGTCTTTTTTCAAAATCAAACCCCCTTTCCCTTTCAAATGTTCCTTGACTTTATTTTAATTGTTGTTTTGTTTATTTAAAAAGAAAGTAAAGGGAAGAAAAGGAAAGGGGAGAAGAAAATGGAGGGAAGGAAAATTTGTTGTCGCAACTAATCATAAAGCACTACATATTGCAATTATACACGTCTAATGATGGCTTGTCATGTGGCAACGTGTAGAGCTTAAGAGAGAAAAAGCTAAAAAACAACTTTCATGGCTTCATTAAGCTTCGAACCCCTGACCTCAAACCAAACTCGATTCCTTAGTCCAATTACTTTACCATTAGGCTATTTATAGCGACCCTAAGAGGGGCTTAGTAGTATTGCCTAGAATTTCCATATCATGTATGTACCCATGATAAGAAAATCGCCTTGCAAGTTAGAGATTGCAAGACTCTAAATAGTTATTTGCTAGAGTCTTCAATTTTAGTTTATTGACTCATTATATAATATAAATAATTATGGATATCCATTTTTCCACAATTCCTCAAAATCGCAGAGAATCAGTATCCCCTACCAAAATAGTGAAATAAGATAAACAATTCCAGAAAATTCTAAACTTACTAAAGACACTAAACTTGATTGAAATATTAGTCATTTTTCGGAACATTCTAAATTAACTACACAAGCTTTTCATCATACTGATTCAATGATAACACTCCGCACTCGAGTCTTATCCCATTCCCAACTATCGATTAACCTACAAGGAAAAAAATTGTTGGGGTGTAAGCTTACGCTTAGTGAGATAATTACCCTCATCAATACCGCATGGCAAAATTTATTAGATGCACAATCATATGAATGCATGAATAATCAGTATGCCAAACAATGCATGTAGTGACTTAGGAACTGCATACGACTCATAATTACACCCCCTGAAGTCGGGGTTTGGAGATAATTAACCGACCCAAACCAAAATCCAGGTTCTAGACCTTGGGTTTTAATTCATTAGCACTATTGTGCTTAAGTCAAAACAAAACTATGTATATATATACATATATATTCTTTCATTACAGAATAATAAATCATATTTTTCAGAATCCCAAGTCTAGCGGTGTGGTGGCCTCCGCAATCCACAAACACACGCCCTAAGCAAAAGCTACAAGACTTGGCCCCTTACCGACGGTTGGCGTCTCTCGGCGCCTAGTAAGCTCATCAGCTTGGAACATAGACTCAATATATATGATGACATAACTAGTACCTAATCCTGTAGGAAACTCGTATTCCTGTAAGTCGCTTCCCATCTTCTGCGTGAAGCGGCAGTCAATGTTATCTGTATGCAATATGGGGAATGCATGATTCATTTTGATTTCTTAATCGTATAAGTGATTAACTCAATTTTCAAGGTGATCAAACAATTTCATTCCATACAATTCACATGTATATATTAGTATAAAAAATTCCCATTATTATATATATAATTAACAAGTCATCACATTCATCCATAAATTCATACACATGCATTTCCCATTTCCCACAAGCACACGAATTTATATATATATATAAGTTTAGGTGCATCTATTCTACAAGCACAATCAAATAAAGAGTCATCAGGAATTTACTCACTCAGCCATGCGGATCAATCAAAATAATCTGGGATAGGTCATCTCCCCAAAGCCGGGTCCCCTGGACATCGTAAATACGATACTATAAGGATTTGAAATAAAACCTAGAAAACTAAGCTAAAATCCTTTAAGTTATACTTTTGACTTGGTTTCATAATTTTTCCTGGTTTTACTTAAAAGTTCAATCGTATATAACTTTTTCGTTTTAAATCCGATTTTTATGATCTTATAGTCAATCTTCATCGTTTTCGAGTGTACTTTAACGTAGTAAGGTTAGATTTTTGAAATGAGGCATACAATTCTATCCATGGGTCAGAACAGTAGCATTCCTCATATATTGGAGTGTTTTTGGGCCTTGTATGGTAAATGGGCTTTTTGATAACTTAAGGAATCCTTTGGGCTTGGTCTTAAGATTTTATCCTAAGCTTAAAATACTCCTTGAGATCAGATTTACAATTTTGATTTATATTCCTAAGGCTAACAACCACTTCTTAGGCCCTTTAGTGAGCTTAAGTTGTGAAATGGGCTTGTTTTTTGTTCAAACTAAAGTTAATGACTTTGGTGGGCTTATGGAGTCTTAGGTGGATTTCTTATGGGCTTCAAAACATCCTCTCTTAATGTTTTAAGGTGCTGGTCGGAATTTTATTGAAGGCCCAACTTAGAGTTTTAGGCTTGTTTTGAGAGTTTTAAGCTCGGTTTTGGGTTTTAGGCTTTGTATACTTACCATACTTGCATTGGTTGATCCTTTCACTTTGTTCACTTACCTTTACCATATTTTTAAGTGTCTCTTACCCATGTTCCAGGTCTGTTCATGATGATTCCAAGGGGTTCTTGCTTGGTTTTTCAACTTGTTTCATCATTTCCTTAAGTTTAGGTGTTAGATTATACACTTAAACTACTTGTATCTAAATTTTAACTTAACTTTTCTTCCATAAGATAATTCTTTAACTCATGCTTCACACCAAGAAATAGAAGATCTTGTACTTAATATAACTTCCATATCATAGCTCATGTCATACAAAGTTGGTTTTTTCATAAAACTTCATGTGATGGATTTTTCCTTAACTTAAGTCTAGATTTGAGCATGTTTAACTTAACGGAAATAAAATCAACATTCAAAGGACCTCTGAATCCTCACGTCCAGCATGTTCATCTTCCATTCAAGTTCTTGTTTCAAGATTTTCTCATCTTAAAATCTTCCATTCAAAGTGTTACACAAGTATCTTTACAAATCACCAACTTTATATGCTCATGTTTCAACTTCATGTAGGGGTTTCATGAGCTTGTTTCTTAAAACGGTTTTTGGTGTTATAACAACTTAAACCTTACTTATATCTTCAAGAAATCAAAGTCTCTTAACATAAATACTAACCTACATATCACAAGAAACACTTACTCGTCCTTAAAGCAAAGTATGGTGGTTGTGCATTAAGGTTCCACTTAAGCTTTTAACTTTGCTTCCTCCTTTTTGCAACCTTTTGGAAACCCTAGTTATTTGATCTTTTTGAATGGGGTTTGTGGAAGGTTTTAATGATTTTAAAAGAGCTTAGATGTTGGAAGAAAGTGACACAAGAAAAAGAAATGGGAGTGCCGTGAGTAGGACTTAGAAGTAGCGGCCAAATGGAGGATTTTTGTGGGGTTGAATTTCTTCTTTTGATTTGTGTTTAAAGTGAGAGAAAAGAAAGTGAAAATGAGAGTGAAAGAGAGAGAGAGTGGCAGATTTTGAATGAGGAAAGAAGTGTGTGCAAGAAGCTTTAATTGATTTTCTTGTAGTTTACATAAAAGTCAACAATTGCAACTATTGATGATGTAAGCATCAAGGGGTGAATAGTGGTATGTAAGAGAAAGTGATTGATGGTTGAAAGACAAGAGTATGACCCCCCTTTCTTCCTTGTTTAAATCTGCCATTTAAAGTCCTTTTGAGTCATGGAATGGTCTTGTCTTATTTAATGAAGTTAAGTATGTGAAATCTTGTGAAAAATTGTCCATATGTAGTATAAGTGAAGGGGTGATAAGGAAAATGTCTTATCACTAGATTTTGATAAGTTATCAATTGATAAATGATTCCAATCCTCAATTGATAAGTTATCTTAAGTGATCGGTTGATCTACTTATTGAAGTGTGAGACTTGGACATGAAGATAAGGGTATGGTCTTATAGAAAATTATTTTAGGATTTTCATCTTGCATTGTTTTGTACTTTATGATTCAATTCCTATAAGATTGTGAAATTCTCTAAAGTTGAATGAAATTATTTAAATTAAATTATCGATTAGTCACTTAGGGTCAAAATTCCCTAATTGTTTTGGGGTTTAGGGTCTTAGGTGAGTTTAGAGCTCGTAGTTCTTCGAGCTCAGGTTTTCTTGATAATTGGTTTTTGAATTGGAAAATTTTAATTTGTTTCTAAATGTAAACTTAAGTTTTTATTTTAGTTGATCCTTGGAAACGTTCGGATAGTACTTTTGATTGAATCATAGGCCCACTAAAAGTAGAGTTTATATTTATCAATTGATAAGTTATTTAGGATGATTGGTTGGTTTACTTATTCATGTACACAAATCTTATGTATAAAGATAAGGAGATTGTTTGATATGAAATTCTTTTGGAGTTTGTCTCTTAAATTAATTTGTAAGTTATGATTTAATTCTTATAAAATTATGAAAATTTCTAGAGTTGAATAAAATTATTCAAATTAAATTCTTAATTAGCCGCTTAGGGTTACAAGTCCTTAATTGTTTTAAGGTTTTGGGTTTAGAGTCAATAGTTCTCGTATTTAAGTTTTATCGATAATAGGGTTTCGAATTGAAAAATTAAATTCGTTTTTAAATGTAAACTTGGATTCTTAGCTTAGTTTATCCTTGGGAATATTTAGGAAGTGTTCTTAGTTGAATCACAAGTTTGCTAAAAGTAAGGTTTACAATTTATCCATATGTAATATGGCTTATAAGTAAAAATAAGGGAATTGTCTAATATGAAATTCTTTTAGGGTTTGGTTCTCGAATTAATTTGTAGGTTGTGATTTGCCTCTTAAGAAATTTTCGAGTTTTCTAGAGTTAAATAAAATTTTTTGAAATTATATTTTTAATTATTTATTTGGGATTGTAAGTCCATGATCATCCTAGGTTCTAGGGTTCGAGTGAGTTTATGTATGTTTTAGTGTTTTTCACCAACTCGGGAATAATTTACTTACACTTAGGAGCTTAAGGATTAATTGGCTTAATTATTTAGGAACACCTCTTTATTATGCAACATATATATATATATATATATATATATATCATATGATAGATTAAGAAAAGGAAATTACTTAATAATATATTTATATATACATATTGTGGGGCTACTTATGTACGCAAGTAAAATAATTTTTGTAAATTTATTAATTTATTCCTTTAATTAGCTTAATTTTGTTGTTTATTATTACTTGAAATAATCCTTGATTTATTTGTTATCCGTTTTATATGATTTCCCAAAATTATAGATAATTTTATTGATTTATGGCTTTTTAAGTGTTAAGATAATTTTATAGAGTTTAAATTTTTTTTTTTATGATTTGATATTTACGGTTTCTATTAAGTTTAGGTTTACATTTTTTTTTAAGTACACGTATGTAGGGATTGGGGTTTTCTTACATGATATGAGTTTCCAAATTATATCATTGGGTCTTTCAAGTTCGTTTTAAGTTCTAAGTTCAAAATTTTAGTCGGTTTTCATTTTATGTGGTCTTGTTGACTTAGGGAAATGTCTACGACACTCAAGTCCGACACTATGTTTAGAAGGTTAAATTTACAGAATCTATAATCTTCCCCCCCTTTTAAAAAGTTTCATCCTCGAAACTTAACAGTAATAAGTTCTTTATCTTAGTATCCTCGTGGTTGCTTATAGGAGCTTAAGTTATGGTTTCAAATTGGGTAGTTCACATGAAATCAGCATGCTTCTCAACAATATCTAATACATAGTTCTTGATATTACTACTCTTCTTCTGATGTACCTTAAAGAGTATAAGCAATTCCATCAAAATACATTACATATTTCGTAAGTAAGTCCAAACTTTGGAGTTCCTTAATAAGTTTCTTGACACCACTTCAAGTTGCTCACTTTTGGGGGCAAAAGGAAAACACATGTCTACGGTCACCATAGTTATAACATGCTTTACTCTTCATGGGGCATTGCTTGTCCCGATGCCCAGTCTTTCCACAACAAAAGCATTTATTTCTTAGTTGTGGGCAATTCCTTAGGCGGTGCTCTTGGCCACATTTCCAACATTTATTTCTAAAGGGCTTCTTCATCTTCCTCGTTGGCTCTCTTATTTGTGACCTTAACTCCTTAATTGATCTTTTCCCTTTATGTTTCGGGTCATATTTCCTTTGAAATTCTCTTTTGAAATCATCCCAGATAACAGGTTCAGGTAGGGTTATTTTCTTGAAATCCCACCATATTCTTACTCCATCTTGTAGCATAAAGGTGTCATAGGTCAACTTTAAGCTTTCTGAAACTTCATAGGCCTCAAATGATAATTCGACTCGGGTCAACCAATCTTCCGCCTCTAAGGGGTTATTCTTCTTACCAATAAAGAAATTGTTTGCTCAGACCAAGTCAGGAAACACCCTTGTCGACATTTTTGGCTCCTTTAGGGTATCCTTCGAATGGTCCAAATCTCCTTGGGCTTCTGAGGTCATGTGAAGATCGTTATTACTTTCATTTTCCATAGTCCTGTTAAGATGGTTTTTCTCAAGGTCAGTATTATTCAACAATTTATATAGTCAGGTCACCCAATCATCACCTTTTTATATTTTGTCATTCCTCGTTCAAAATTTGATCACATGGATTCTCCTTTATTTTATTTTATTATTATTATTATTATTATTATATATATATTTTTTTATACTTATTCTTTCATAGGTAACTCCATATATCATAACTTACATGTTTTTGGCAACTATTGCTATTTAGGCTTGTATTCTTCTAAGGCTTTCATCAACCTCCCATTTTCCCTATTGATCTTGGGCTTCATTGCTAATAGTAAAATTATTATCTAACGTCTTATATGATCATCCATCTTGGTTTCTTATGATTCCATAGTTTTTCTTGTGTATAGAGCTTATATTTATATTAAGTATTGATCTCCAAGATATTCATCATCATTATTATACAACTATTGATTATTCTCCTTTGTCATATAGCATTTAGGTATGATGCCTTCTTGTTGCCATTATCCTTCTTGTAATTATTTCTCCCCACCTTGTTTAATGTTGTTCTTGATAGTTTATGATCAAATCCTCAAGATCACTAAACGTCCTCATGGAGTATTAAGATAGGCTTTTTAAAATACTATTATATACATGTAGAACTTCTTGAACAACAAGATTTCCATCTTAAGTCATTAAGAATTTCAAGTCGATACTTATGTAGCATGTTGCTAAGGGTTGCTTAAAACTTCTTAGGTGATTCTATTTTCTCATTCATAACTTCAATTCTTGAACTTCCTCTTTTCTTGATCAATCATAACCTAGTAGTGCTCTATTGTACTAACTAAACTAGGTGAGTGCATCTCTCAAGGACTAGCAACCATAGAATTTGATTGATCTGGAACTTAGTTGCGCTTCACTAAGGTCACTAACTTAGGCAGGAGCGTCTTTTGGGAACTAGCAACCCTAGAATTTGATTGATCTAGAACCTATTCATGCCTCACTAGGCTCACTAACCTAGGTAGGAACATATCCTGGGGACTAGCAACCCTAAATTAGGATTGATCTAAAACCTGGCCTTACTTTACTAGGCTCACTAACCTAGGCGACAGCTTCTCTTGGGAACTAGTAACCTTAAACTAGGATCATTCTAAAACCTAGTCATGCTTCACTAGGCTTACTAACCTAGGTTAGAGCCTCTTTCAGAGACTAGTAACCTTAAAATGGGATCAATCTACAACCTAGTCGTCACAAGGCTTACTAACCTAAGTGGGAGTGTCTATCGAGGATTAGCAACCTTAGATTGAGATTAGTCTAAAACTTGGTCATTTGTCATCAAGCTTACTAACCAAGGCAGGAGCATGTCTTAGGGACTAGCAACCCTAAACTAGGATCGATCTAAAACATGATCTTGCCTCACAAGGCTTACTAACTTAGGTAGGAGTATCTTTCAGAGACTAACAACCTTAGAATTTGATCGATCTAGAATACTTGGTAGTACTCCTCTAAGCTAACTATACTAAGTGAGAGTGTCTCTCGAAGACTAGCAACCCTAATGTTTAATCGATCTGGAAAACCTAGTAGTGCTCATTTGAGTTAACTATCCTAAGCAGGAGTGTCTTTGAAGGACTAATAACCCTAAAATGGGATCAATCTAAATCCTAGTAGTGTTCTTCTGAGTTGACTATCCTAGGTGAGAGTATCTCTTAAGGACTAGCAACCCTAAAATTTGATCGATCTAGAAAACCTAGTAGTGCTCTTTTGAGTTGACTATCTTAGGCGGAGTGGGTGAAGCGCTCTTAGAGCTAGCTAAGACCCTAGAATTGAAACCCGAAGAAGAGAAGTGCCCTATGGGCTTGCTATAAGAACTTGATGAAAAGAAGTGCCTTGTGGGCTTACTTGAGAGAACTTGGTGAAAGAGAGAAACCTATAGGCTTACTAAAGGAACAGAAGTGCCCTATGGGCTTATTAAAAGAATATGATGAAGAGACGCGCTCTATGGGCTTGCTTAAGAGGATTTGATGAGTGAAGTGCTTTATGGGCTTGCTAATAGATAGTTGAAAGAAAGTGCTTAATGGGCTTGTTACGAGAAAGTTGATGAGGAGACGTGCCTTATTGGCATGCTAAGAGAGGAATTGATGAGAGAAGTGCCCTATGGGCTTACTAAAAGAAAGTTGATGAAGAGATGTACCCTGTAGTCTCTTCTAAGAGAAAGTTTGGTGAGGGAAGCACCATACAGGCTTACTAAAGACCTTATATGTAGTTGACGATAGAGGGTTTGAAAGCTGGCTAGCAGCCTAAAGAGATAGGATGGTGCCTTGGAAGCGAGCGGGATCCCTAATGTGAAAGACGGGATAACACCCTAAAGGTTAGCTGAATCCTTAAGAAGAATAAAAGATGAGTCAATGCTCCAAGAGCTAGTTAACACCTACAAAGACAGGACCGTGCCCTAAAGGCTAGCTGGAACCTTAGAAAGAATAAAAGAGCGGTCAGTGCTCTAAGAGCTTACTTGAACCCTAAAAAGAATAAAAGAGGGATTAGCACTCTAAGAGTTGACTTGAACCCTAAGAGAAAGATAGGACGGTGCCTTTAGGGCTAGCTAGAACCTTAAAATGAATAAAAGAGGGGTCAATGCTCTAAGAACTATCTAACACCCTAGAAAGATGGGATAGCACCCTAAAAATAATAGAACAGGGGATCAACGCTCTAAGAGCTGACTTTAACCCTAAGAGAAAGATGAGACAACGTTTTAAAGGCTGGATGGAACCTTAAAAGAAAGATGGGATAGCACCCTAAAGGCTGGCTAACACCCTTAAAAAGAATAGAAAAGGGGATAGCGCTATAAGAGTTAGTTTGAACCCTAAGATGAAAATGATGAATGATTGAAGAGCTAAAGTAAGGCAAGCAACCAGTTTAAAAAAACTCTTTGACATGGAAAAGTATTTATAGAGAGATTATTGAAAAACCATTTATGAACAAGGAAAAGAGTAAGGATAGGCCCCTTGATTTGAAAAAAGAGTTTGAAGGATGTTTAAAAACCACAATTGGGGAAGAATGACAACCTTGGAAAGGAACTAGATGACATGGATTAAACGCTTGACTATTCGAGCCGACATGGATTTGGACAAAAAAAAAAAAATTATGACTAGCCTTTACTTTCTCTCTTTTCTTTTTTTTTTTTTTTTGTTTTTCAAAGTTTTGCCAACAGGTATAAATTCTTATTAAGGAACAATCTTATAATCACCCCTATCCTTAGTAATCATGTAGAATTTCTTAATGCCCCTAACCCTAAGGCTAACCTTAAGGCTTCTCTTAGGGCTTTTTTGATCTCAAGATATTCCTTTCTTAAAGAGAAGGTAACTTACAATTAGTTTAGTCAAAGAGGTCTTCCTTACTAGCTCTCGGTCTAGATTTCGCCCTCAACTACAATTCCAAAAAATTATAGTCCATTTTGTAAGTGATTCACCTTGATCAATCTGTTAGGTCATTTTTTAGTTTAACCTTATGAATTTAGGCTTTTAGTCCAAGGGTTTCAAAAAGGATTAATGACAGGCATATTTTGATAGAAATACTTTTATTAATCCTGGGTGTATAGATCAAGAACCTTGGAGAAACATTAGGAGTACGCTTATCTTAGTTTCAAAAATAAATTTTATTAAAGATAAATTATCTTTCAAGATTGGAAAAGCTTTTACATGTATAAGGGAGGTATTATAAGTGGGGAGGCCTTATGGGATTTAGTATAGGTAAGAGAGGCTTTTGAGTGTTAAAGTAGAAATAGAGATTTGGGTTTCCAGGCTTAGGAGTGTGATTTAAGGCCTTATGTCTTCTAAGGCTATTTGGGCATTGACTCTCGACCCTTTGATTTGGTTTGGTTGCCCTTGCTGGGATGTGAATTATTTCTTAGGGCTTTTCATGCTTTATTTCCAGGCCTAATTCTTTGGCCTCTTTTCTTCTTCGTTTTCTTTTTTAATTGCTTTGCCCCACCATCTCTTACTATTCTCTCTTTTCTTTTGGCCCCAAGAGTGATTGTTTCTATTGTTGAGTTTTTTTTTTTTTTAAATGATTCAAGGCCCTAATTCTGTAGATTTCAAGTGTATGGGCTTGAGGTGGTTGAAAAAGGAAATTGGCTCTTCTTCATTTTAAAGAAAAATAATTTATCAAAAATAAAAGTTATTTTTGAATTAATGTTTCTCAAATAAGTATAAACTAACCTTACTCCTATCTTCTAATTAATGACCTAAACCTTTGAATTGCCCCATTGTAGGGTGGTTCTTGATAAGGTTTAAATTTAGAAATTCTCCAAATAGGTCCAACAAGGTAAACAACAAATTATTATGTTTAGGATTTAGAAATGAATGTCTAACTTCATTTTAATCTACGTATCACATTTAAAGTGAACCTCCTTTATGGAATGAGTTCAAAGTATCCTCACAATTATGTTGCTCAACTTTCAACATGTTTCGAGGGTTAGTGTATAGAATATAGTTTGCTTCTTCTCATGCTAACTTTTCAAAAAGTGAGTTATTGATTTCTTATGGAAAAGTCTTTTTTTATTTATTTATTTATTTATTTGCCTTGAATCAGGCTTTACCCTCCAGTCTCTTAAATCATGCCCTAATATTTGACTTTATGTTTTAGCTTAATTCATGATTGAGCTTGGCTTTCTAAACAGATTAAGAGTTTTGGCTTAGCTTGGTTACTTTTAGGGGTTGAGGATTGTGCTTAAGTCAGCTGCCTTGATGGGCCATGGTTCATGATCAGATTGGATGCCTAGCCTATTGGCCTGTGTTTAGGTAGGCCGATTGGATGAGCCCAAGGTTTGCATTTACATTGAATGCCTAGCCAAGTAGCCTATATTTAGGTAGGTTACCTAAATGGGTCTAATGTTAGTGTTGGCCAAGTGGCTTATGTATGGGACAAAGGGCTCATGTTGGTTTCTTTAATAGCTCTAGTGTAGGTTGAAAGCCAAATGTCTAGGTCGACTGTATGAGTAGGCTAAAGGGCTCGTGTTTATTGAATGGCCTAAGGGGTTTATATTTGGGGTTGAATGCGCCAAGGGACTTGTGTTTGGCTTAAATGGGCTAGAGGGCTCGTATTTGGCTTCCTTAATAGGTCGAGGGACCTTGTGTGGTTTGAAAACCAAGTATTTAGATTGGTTACTTGAGTGAGCCAGAGGCATGACCTTGTATTAGTTCCTTAGGCCTATAAGCATTTATAGCCGTTGGCAACTTTTCTTTTCATTTTTTTTTTAGAGAGAGAAAGGTAAAGTTTTATTTTCAAAAAATAATTTACAAATAAGGATGGTAGTTTTTTTATTCTTTTTTTTTTAATTTCTATTTACAAGTCTATGGATTTTATTTTTCCTAAATGAAATCGAATAATGGTTAGATGAAAGACTATTTGCAAAGATGGGAATGTTAAAGAATGATGAATGATAAACTAAAGAGAGCTTTATTATTTTGAAAAAGGGAGATTAGAATACAAAAACAAAGGTAAAGAACCTAGTATTTATTTTAGAACGTTATTCTAGGCTCTTTAGATCTAAACTAGAAAGACCCTACATTAAGTCCTATATACGGGCTTTAAGGTCCTCTATCATCTCATAAGTAGCCCCAATGACCTATGCTAAAAGGGACCTTAAGGCCCAGTTGTGAGCTTTAGAACACTCGAGCTTTTTCTTCAAATAGGCAATTTCATCTCTCAGCACCTGCTTGCAAAATCTAGAGGTGTCTAGTGACCTATTCCTCGCTTGATCATTCGCTTGGTTGTTTACTATTCTATGTTTACACATTTTATGGGCAAGAGTCAATTATCAATGTAATAAAAGAAACAAAAAACATAGAAATATGCAGATATTAGGGTCATTTTTGGTTAATATATTACTCCTTAAGTTGCAACCCTATTGCAATTTTCAAAAACTTGTTTACAAAAATTGTTGAATGATCAGTAGGGTTGCAATTTCTTAAAAGTAGTGTATTAGCTCAAGTTTGGAGAGAAGTATATGCAAACAGGGTGGATTCTAAAAGGTCCTTAAACTTTGTGACCTCACTTGTTTTTAAAAAACACTTTCATTGGTCATATCAAGCTTAAGTGAGGTGGCCTAATCAACTCCGAGCGGTGGTTACACTACAACACCTGAAGCTTACATAATGACCCCTCTTCTAAGATCCTAAGACAACTTAGGTTTAACCGTATTTACCTTACATCTTTGATGCAACAAATGACCCCCCATATCCCAATGCATGTGATATGCAAGATAATAGTACAAATAAGTAAACAAAAGCTGAGAGAATATAGAAGCTTCAGGTTTATCTTTTCTTTTTCTAATTTGTGATAATGTCGTCATATTAGCCATTTGCCAAGCCCAAATGAATGTATCCAAGAAAGGAGGGTTTTAGAGGTTCTTAAACTCTGTGACCTCACATGTTTCTTACAAAACGATTCCTTGGTCACATTAAAGTTTAAGTGGGGTAGCCTCTTACGAACTGAGGATAGCCTAGTTGTGGCAAACGCCGTATATTGTATGAAAAACCCTTGATTGGTTCCAATCAAAAACTTTTCACACAATATACAGGGCTCTACAACCACTAGTCTCCTAAGAGTATACAGATTCGCATGATATCTTCACACAAACATATTTATATAAAACTTAAACTACAAAGCTTACAATATACAATAATTTAGTATATCTAGGTTTATAATACTAACAAAAACAAAAGTACATGAGTAAGAGTCTACATAAATTGTTTTCTCTCAATACACAGGATAGCTCGCTCTTGCCCAAGTCCCCAAGCTAACCTGTGGCATCCCTCGACTAGCCTCTATGAACACGCTATCCTGCAATAAAAGTTCAAAGGGGTGTAAGCCTAAGCTTAGTGAGCAAAACCTTCAGCCACACCACAGGCAAGTTATAAATACATTATATTTACGCATATGAATGAATGATCAAACAGAATGCTAAACAATATGTATAGTTAACTAGTCCATATACGTAACTCAGATTTAACGCCCTCCGAAGTCAAGGTTAGAGTATATACGACACCAATCAGATCCGGATATTATACTAAAACTTACTTTACTACGGAACTCCATGTTCTGTACTTAAATAAAATAATTCTTTTATTTTCATAAAAACCAAGTTCTAGCATAATCGTGAGTGGGCCCTCATAGTCCACACTTACCCTTAAATGGAAGCCTTTAGACTCAACTTTTAGCCAGGCGGTTGGCACCTCCAACGCTTAGTGTTCCCACGAGCTAGGGTAAGGTCATTTTGTACAAGTGTACCATACAGAACCAATAAATTAATAATAACAACCCTCAAATGGCCTCTCTTTACCTCTATGTGATGTGACGGCCGGAATTATGTCTATGCAATGCATGTTAATGCATGTACCAATTTCTTTTTATAAATCGAGTATAATTAAGTTCAAATTATGCTGTGAGCATCCAATAATATACACAATCATTTTCTATACTACTATGCAACAAACATTGCATTATTTGTACTTAAGGTAAGTTCACAACTCAGCATATAACAAAATACACAAGCATTTCCCTAAACCCCATACAGTAGTCAATTAACAATAATATTTAAGTTCACTATCTACAATTACATACAAGCATAGAATCATAGGGTAAATATTCTCTCGGCCATGGCGACTCGCCCTAATTGTAGTAATCAATTGGAAGATCCTCGCTCACCTCAGGATCACCTAATCATTACGATATGATAATGCTAGTAAGTAATTGAATTAACTAGTAATTCTAAATATCTATTTATCTAATTCTACTCAAATTACTATCAACTTCTATCCGGTTAGACTTATTATTAATCATATGTAACTTTTTCGTTCTATTTCTAATATTTATGAATTTATAGTCATTTTTCATTGTTTTCGGACGTACGTTCACACGGTAATGTCCGTTTTGGATGTTAAGACCCGTGTTTTATGATATGGACTAAATTTATAGAAATTTTAACTATGGAACTTAATTAATCTTATTACTCATATTTATATCCTTTATTTATACTTAATGATTTAGTTAACCCTTAAATTCTTATACTTAGAGAATTTTACTTTGCTATTGCTAATTCATGTACTTAATTAAGTATAATCCAATTTAGAAAGTGTCTTAAGGTTTACTAAGTTAGGTATCTAATTATTATACACTCTTCTTATTTTCTCATTTTCTAAACCTATGCTTATGTCATTGCTTATGTCATCTTTTAATTACCTCATTGCTTACTTCATCATTTGATTACATATGCCTTATCACATGATTATGTAATGTCTAAATATCTTATGTACATTTCACTTAAACTACTATATGCATATACCCTTACTATACTTATATGTGTACTAGTATACTTATACATATACTTATACTTATACCATATTTATATTTGTATACATACTCATATACCTATATAGTCATATACGTATTTTTGTACAATTTCGTATGCCTAATTTTCCTCTTAAGAAAATCTTCCTAATTTTATTGTTTTGTATTTTTAAGTGTGTATTTAGCATAGTATAGGTATGTATAGTTAGGTTTTGTCTTAATTTAGGTTATGTACATGGTAAATACCTATGTACAAAGATTCCCATACTTGTATTCTTTTAGTATTTCCTTATGTACACATACTTAAGAGCATATACACATGTATTCCTTTCCTCTTCTTCATGATTCCTAACTTTCTACACTTAAAGATGGGAACTTTATGTCCTCTTCTTCAAGATCACACATAACACATGTCTATTTATTTAATCTACCTAATTTCCTAACTAATGAATAATATAAAGCAACATAAAATAACTTGATCACATACCTTAGTTTTTATTGGAATTATGGAAACAAAAAGAGAAGTGTTGAAAGTGAAATGGAAGAAGAAAGCTCACTGCAATGGAGAGGGCTTTTGTTTTTTCTCTTTTTGTTTTGTTTTAATTATGGAAGAAAGGAAATGGTGGGGTCTAGAAGGGGATGGATGGATGGCAATTAAGGAAGAGGGGGAGAAAAGAAAAACCAAAAGAAAAGGAAAGAAAAGCAATCATTAGGTGTTTAGATATTTCTTTATGCATTATGTCTTTTGTTGACTTAGTCAACTTTCCTTAAGCATATGTAATTTTGTACACATAATGTAGTAATTAAGAGAAATTAGGGGAAAAATTAAGGAAATGAAGTATTTGGTGAATTGATTAGTAAAAATAGATGATGAGGTCTTACTTTTGGTATTTATAGCCTATAAACATCATTTGGTAAACTACTTACTGTAACTAGTATGAAAAGTATTAATTAGGGCATTAAGGTTTACTACATTTAGCCTAATCTTCAACTATACCTCTAACTCTATGTAATATTATCTTAACCATATACTTAAGAGATAAATATAATCTATGATTCATTATCTTAGTTTCTAAAGGACTACTTAAGGATTCTAAATATATATGCATGATTGAAAGTCATCTCTAACCTTTTTTTAATGATTTGGCAAAATACGAGGATTATATTATCAATTAGGGTTTTAAGGTATATTATAATGAATTAGTGCACATATGTCTTTATGGTGATCATTTTAGGGTTTCTATTACTTTTGAATGAAATCTTTAGCATTTAGATACATTTAGGGTAGAAAAGTTTCTTACGCGATTAATTAATTCTTTTAAGGTTTTCATTTTCACTAGCCTTGTCAACTCTTAAATTGTTTAACATAGTTGAGTCCATCTAAAAAGCTAGATCGAAAATTTTAGGGGTTTACATAGCCTAATCGGCATTGAACGGTGGTTACCCCACTATGCTTAGAACTTAGACAATAGCTCTTCGTCTTGAGGTCCTAAGATGGCTTGGGTTTGACCGCACCTACCCTGCATGTTTGATGTAATAAGTGAACCCTTATGCCCTGGTTTATGCTATTTACAAAATAAATATGCTAATTAAAACAAATATATACATGAAATCAATAACAAATAAACAAATGAATATACAAATAAATAAACTAATAATTAAACAAGATGGGTAATTTAAAAATTGATTTTAATTTCGAAACGTTTTTAAGTGGTTAGCCCTCTTGATGTCTCTAGTGGAGTCGCCAAGCCATCGAGCCTAGATTTTCACCCTCTTGGTTCTTTTATAAAATTAAATATTATTTAAATCAATCAGTACTAAACCTAACTCTTCTAATACCGATTCTCGACTAGGGTTTAAAGAAAACCATTTTTTTAATTTAAAAAGGGATTGGAGTCGTCACCCGACCAAAATTAGGAAAAAGAGTTAAATTATAATCAATTGGGTAGATCGGTTATAACTTAGCTATTAGTCTATCGATTAAAAAAAACTAATTTATAAAAACAACTTTCTGAAAACTAGAGATCTAGATCTAGGGGTCAATTTATTAAATTCTAAATGGGCACCACTTTTCAACTTTTCGAATTTAACTTTGCTTTTAAAATATACCCTTTTTCAATTTTTTAAACGGCTAATCATATTACATGTAGCTAAAATTAATCAATTTATACGAATATCTAAAAATGGGAAAAATAAAACATTCCATATTTTAAGCTACCCCATATTTGCGTTTGGGTGCCTACATACCTGCTATTCGGGATCAGACTTCTATAGTTCGTTCACAAAAAATATAGCGGATTGATCAATTTTAATTTTTGAAAAACATCCGGGTTTATATTTTTACCTATTTTGATTTATTTGAGAAATTTCCCTAGGGTCCTAAATGGGAGATAATCGAATTATTTTGATTTATTTTTGAAAAGTTAATTTTTTAAGTGATAAAAACAATTTTCATTATTGTTTATTTGATTATTATTATTTATTTATTATTTTATCTATTTCTATTATGCTTAAAATAAATAAATAAATAAAACTAAACTATTTTTTCCCTCTTTTTTTCTTCTTTTTTTTGTTTCTCACAAGTACATTTTACAATTAGAATAAATAAATAAAATAATAAAAAAATTCACAAAACTAAAAAAAACAAAGAGAAAGGATCGAATGGAAATAGGACTTGACCGAGCATTATTGTTAGGTCGGGTTAGAGCTGTTGGTCACAATTCGGGGTACGGATATGGGTTAGATTCGAAGCTCCAACGGGTCAGAACATGACCTACACATGCACAGTAACAGTGTGTCGATAGGGGTGGTAAAGGGAGTTTTCCATTCGTCTCATGGAGCGAGTAAACCTACTTTTATGGGTATTTCATTAAACTTAGTAGGGGTAGGATTCACGTTGAGGCCAACAACAACGGCTGTTTGGGACGTGGTCGTTATTTGGGTAGCTGCAGCGATTGTTGGATATTGGGTTTGGTGGCTATGGGCATTGAAAGGTGCTGTAGAAGGAGGTTTTAGACCACCACGAGCTCAACCATGGTGGTAGTTTAGGAGAAAAACCACCTTAGTATGGTGGTTCATCAATTGGATAGTGGGGCACGTATTCAGCGAGGATGTGTTGTGGTGTCTTCGATTGTGCCGTGCCAATAGAAGACAGTGGCTACGTAGAGATGTTGGTGTGGAATGGACTAAGTTGTATAAGTGAGGGAGCCATTGGGGGTGTAGTGGAGGTTTGTTATGTGTAAGAGGGTTAGTTTACATGGTTGTGCACTCGAGAGAGAGAGAAGGCCAAGAGTGAAGAAGTGGGTTCGTGCGAAAGGGTTGGTCAGGGTATATGGGGGGTTCGATCGATTGAGAGAGAGTTTGAGGATAGCTGTGTTTATGTAGGTTCAGACTGAGTAACTCGGATGGCAGTGGCTATAGGCTTTCAGGGTGGTTAGTGATATGAGAGTAGGTTATCGAAGGGTATCAGGTTGCTATTGTCGGTCGAGAGTAGGGGGTTAGAGAGAGAGTCCAACGATGGAGAGAGAAAGATAGAGAGAAAGAGAGAGATGGCCGATGAGAGAGAGAGAGGCATAGAGAGGGAGAAAGTCTAGTCTGCTAGGAAGAGAGGGAAAGTTCGATAGTGAAAGAGATTGAACGGTTTGATAGAGAGAGTTCTATCCATCGTAGGACTCCCTTTGTGTTGTGTGTTTTTGTTTCTTTTTTTAAAAAAAACACCCCCCTTGTATGTGTGTTTTTTTCCAAAATCAAACCCCCCTTCCCTTTCGAATGTTCCTTGCCTCTTTTTTAATTGTTGTTTTGTTTATTTAAAAAGAAAGTAAAGGGAAGAAAAGGAAAGGGGAGAAGAAAATGGAGGGAAGGAAAATTTGTTGTCACGACCAATCATAAAGCACTACATATTGCAATTAGACACGTAGTTCATGGCTCCAGTAAGTTTCGAACCCTTAACCTCAAACTAGACTCAATGCCTTAGTCCAATTACTTTACCATTAGCCGTTGGCCTCTGCCTTGTCCATATGTGAAATTAAATTATATATATGGATTAGGGTAGCCTATGTTAGATTTAAATATAAGCTCAGGTCCAACGGTCTTTTATTTTATGTCTAATTAAATTAAAAATCTACTTTATCCTAGCAACTTAAAAATTTATTATTTTTTAAATTCTTTATTTTTTTTTTATTTTTCTATGACTTTTCGAATTTATTATATATTCTCCTAAATTTTTCCATTTTTTTTTGTATTTTTCAAAATTTCTTATTTTTTGTGATTTTTCCTATTTTTCTACTTTTGTGTTTTTCTAAAATTCCCATTTTTTCTAAATTTCTTCATTTTTTGGGGTTCTCTTTAATTTTCCATTTTTTTTATTTTTTTAATTTAAGACCCTATAACCTAATTTAAAAAATAAAAAAGGGGGCAAAAATCAAGTATCTACACCTTTCTTCTTTATGGTTGTGTTGATTCATTTGGCTAGTTGATTAATGTCCTCCTCATCATTAGTGGACTACTCATCATTTGAGTCTAGTTTGAATTATTTAGCTTTAAATGCAATGACTTTCCTTGTGTTTTCTTGATCATCATTATTCAAGAAGTTTGACTCATACATCATTAGCTTTGCTTAAGGTTAGCATAAGCTTACTCAAATCAAAGGCTTCTTTTATGGTCGTTTCCTTAGAGTCCAAATGCTTAGGTGCAATTCTTAGCAATTTCCTTACATGATCTGCAACATTAAACATTTTGAAAAGAGGACTTAGTTTGTGGATAATAGCAATAATGTGACTAAATGGATCCTTTATATATTCACCATGCTAAATTTTAAAGTGTTCTCATTCTGGCATAAGTATATTGATTTTCATCTCCTTGGTTATATCGGTTCCTTCATTAGTTTCATGAAATGTGTTTCATTATTTCTTAGTTGAATTACATGAAGAGATTCAACAAATTTGAGGAGGAGAAATTGTACAAAGTAAGAGATTCTTTGCCTTGTTGTTAAAGTAGTTTCTTTCCTATCAATCTTAGATGTTAATGGCCTTGTAATTTTATGTCACTTGTTACAATAATGTCTTAAGATTCAAAGTCCATAGCTTTGATAAAGGTCTTAATCACATATTCTGATTAAGTAAAAACAAAATGAGCAAAATCAAGAGCCTTGTTTGCTTCAACTAAAATATTGCTTTTGGCATTTGATCTTTAATCAATATGGTAAAAATGTTAGCTCGAATACCAATTGTTGGTCTAGTTTAATGCAATCAAGTGATTGATAAATATTTTAAAAATCAAAACTATTTCAAAACCTCTTCTAACTGCTTATTAATGCTATAAAGTATAGTGAGAATATAACAATTAAAATATAAGTGCAGGAAATTAAAAGTGAAGGTTAACAAAGATTGACTAGAAAATTTATAGTAAGTTCACCTTATATGTCTACTTATCTTCCTACATTGCTAAGGATAAGATCATCCACATTGGTCATTTCATTGTATTGAATGATTAAAGTTGAGAATAAAGTTTGAAATACTTAGCTTTTATTACTCATTGCTCTGCTAGTCTATCTTCTATCCAAAAGCTATTTACATAACCATAAATAGTGAAAAAGAACTCTCAATATGACAAATCTTTTCCAAGAAAGAATAAGGAAACAAAAGATAATATCCTCTTAATTTTCTAATGAAAACAAATATAAATAACTATAATAGATGAACCATGTTGCTACGAGCAATCAAGGCAATGATTTTTTTATTAGCTCTTACTTAGTACATGGTAATCTTCTATCTTCCTTTATTTGACAATGTTGAGTGTACTAGATATGGAGTGAATTGGCTAGTTGATAAAAATTTCTTTGTAACACTTGATTGAGATAGATAATCCTACATCCTTTTTTAACACTTGAAATTCAAACCTAGAAAATTTGTCAAAAAAATATGTGCTAAATTTTCTCTTGATATTCTCTAACAAAAAGCCTAAAAAAAAAAGCCTGCTTAAGCCTGATCTTTCGATAAATATATGTAGCCCACTTTATTTAAATTAAAAATCACATGTATGTCTCTTATAAACTGGCTACATATGAATGATAAATGAACCAATCAAGAGGAGCTACTTGTTGATATGTCAAAGGCTTTAGATAAGTTTTTCACTACTCCTTAATAAAATTGTTGCTTGTTCATATGAGCTTTAGGATTTCATGAACAAATTGATTTGAGAAATGGACATTGAGCTACTTTGTCATAGTTGAAGACTTGGCTAGCATGTTCAGCACTTAGACAAAATTCACACTTAATTGTGATGTTATAATTGAAATTGGAGTTTGCTCATTAAATTGTAGTTTGGCTATGGGAACAAGCTAGAAGTGAATTAAGCTTTTAAAACAAAACAAATAACTTTCATATTGATCTCCACACGAGGGGTTAAAGATAAGAGAATAAGAGATTTTGCCTCACTAAGACTAAACTATGGTGTAGGTCCTAAAAGTAGCCAAGAGGGGAGTGAATTGGTCACTTAAAAGTTTGAAACTTTTTTGCAAAACTAAATTTAAATGCACCTCCTTTTATTACTTGTTCATATTTAGGGCAAAACAATATGTAGACAATATAAACAAAACTTCAAAAAGTAAAGAGAGAATAGGGATGAGAAGATTAAGCAAGAGATTTATAGTGCTTTGGCCTTATGTGTTCTATACTCTTCCAACTTCACAGTTGGAGACTAGTAATCCTAACCAATGTTGTTCCACTATCCATGATTCATTAGTTTCAACAAGAAAGAAACAATTATAAGCCTTTGTACTCTATTTCATTAGGCTACTCTTACCTACACATAGTTCTACAAAAATTTGATTGTCTCCTCTAACACAAAATCTATCACACAAATAATTGTGTTTACAATCACAATAAGGTCTAAATACAATGCTCCTTTCAATTAAAGTATAAGGTAAAATCGTAATATAAAACTATAATAGATAATGTTGTCTCTCAATTAAGTATTGAATGTGGTTCTGAATTCTCTCAAATATGAAGCTTTTAGAAAACGTATGCAACTTTGATTTGATATTCTCTATCTTGAAAAATTTAAACTTATCTCCTTTTATATGTTGTAATGCAGCGTCTCTTTGCTAGAATATTGAATAATTCTCGAAAGCTTTGAAAAAATCTTGACTTAGTCGTTGATAGATATGATCCCTTAAAATATGGAAGACAAATCACACTTGAAGTTGAATTCAATTTGAATATTGTATTACTGCTCTTGAACAATTGCCCTTTTGAAGAAATTTGCAAGTATTCTTGAACAATTGCCCCAGTCTCTTCTTGTATTTCTTCAATATAATTCTCGAAAATTGAATCCTTTTTTAAAATAAATATCTCCTAAGATTTACGAGCAAATCTTGATGCTTGATGCCTTCAAATTTTTGAATCTTGAAACTTCTAGAATAATCTTGCTACTATGTCATTCATAAGAATTCTAACAAGTCTAGTGTACCTGAGTAAATATGTTATGAAAATATTTGTATAATAGCTCCTTTAAATCTGATAAAATCTACATCAACAAAATAAAGTTCATCCTTATCCTAATATATATTCTCGCATGTGTCTTTATCCTAATCAAGCTTATCCTTGAAATAAATATTTTAATTCCAACTTAATCCTTATTTAATTAACTAACTTTGTGAAATGTGTAAGATAAATTACCTAAATATATCCAACAGGTGGAGCTAAGCCTTCAAACACCTATAAGCCTAAAATACTTCTTGAAATATTCAGCTTTATAACTTCTCATACTATACTTGAAGTTCTAATTTCTAAAATCAGTACTAAAACAAAATAATTATCTCTTGTTAATTTACCTATACACTTAATAAGCTTGTTAGATATCTTTACTCTTTTTGTTATCATCAAAACATTTATGAGATAACTCAACATCCTCCTCCTTTTTTATGATAAAAAAACTCTACTTAGAAAAATATTGAACAATTTATGAAAGGTTTTGTAATACAAGTCATATAAGTTCGTGAAAAATTTAATCAAAGTGTTTTAAGTCCAAAAAATTTCTAGTATTCTTTTATATCAATTCTCATTCTTAATAAGCCATTAATATTTTTCTATATTTCTTACTCTTTTTGTTATCATTACTTCGTTTTTACTCCCCTTGAATTTGAAATAGGTAAAAGATTGATAACAATTTAGGGAAAGAAAAACTAATATTCTACAATCAAGATTGAATACATTATTTTGATTCTGAATTATACTCTAGGCATGATTTTCAAACGAAATAA
Source organism: Lumnitzera littorea (assembly GCA_024138015.1). NCBI lineage: Eukaryota > Viridiplantae > Streptophyta > Magnoliopsida > Myrtales > Combretaceae > Lumnitzera > Lumnitzera littorea. The sequence goes on from JAMXBB010000008.1 coordinate 55,989,773, forward strand.
GTAGAACACAACTTCGGGTGTTTGACCCTAAACAAAACACTAGACAAAAATAGAGACAAAATTGAAACAAGAAGATAATGTCACTTAAATACAAAATACTAAAACTAGGTAGCCTTCTTCTTTTTCTTCTTAGGGTAGCTCTTCCAAATTCGAGGAGTGTTAGAAGAACTTAGTTGTTTAGGTGATGAAGGTTGGGTAGACTTCTTCTTATGCATCTTTGGGGGTCAGACATATGGTGAGGCACCACAACAAAGCAAACCAAAAGGGATAAAATAAAAGCTAGTGAAATTTAAGCAGCCACTAAATGGATATGACGCACCACTCGATCCTACTTAGCCTACCATTCGCTGGATATAACACACCAGTCCAAACTGAAGGGTTACTCACTACTACTCATTGCTAAAGGGAATAGATAAGAGTTAAAAAATAATGAGAACACTAAGGTTGCTCAAAGTAGACGTAAATAATTTCTATATTGATGAATAATTGTCTGTATACAAGCAAGTAGAGGTTTATATACCCATCTACTAGGGCTACTTTACATGTATAAAAAGACAAAAGGGTATTCTTACAATTAGGTTATATAGGATATTCCAAAAGGGGTAAAAGAGACAAAGAATATTCAGTTGAAAGAAGAAACAATCACTCCATAAAGTAGGTGGAAGCAGAAAAGCATTGCAATTAAGGGCTGACTTGATCTAGATCAGGTTAAGAGTTAATCAATCTTGTAAAGAATTCAACTGAATTGGAGTTAGATGTTGGTGTTTGGTTTAGGAGCTTGGCTCGACTAGTCTTGGGTTGTCTTCTAGAAAAAAGCATTGTTGTTAGGTAGGAGAAGATCTAACACATGTGAGGATCTAACAACCAGGTTGGTAGAAGATCAGTTTAGAAGAGAAATCCCTGTCTTGGATATGTGAGTCCTTAGAGTCCTCTAGCTCGGCTACATATGGTTGGTTTAAGGGGCTAATTCTTATCAACTACTTAGGGCTAAAAAAAATTTACCTTCAAATCTAGAGTGGTTTCTATTTCTTCTCCTAGGGTACTTATAGGGTCTTCTTCTGCTAAATGATGAGGGATCAAATCGGATACATTAAAGGTGGAGGAAACACCATAGTCATTAGGTAACTTGATTTAGTAGGTGTTTTGGTTAATCTTCTTCAAGACCTTAAATGGACCATCAGCTCACAGAGATAGTTTGCTCTATCTCAAGTGTGAGAATTGTTCTCAGCTGAGGTGAATCCATACTGAGTCTCCTGGTTGGAAAGTGATAGTTTAGCGGCCTCGACTATTAATCTCATGTTGCTTCTGATTGAACTTGGTGATCTTCATACTTATAGATTGGTGTAGCGCTTACAATTCTTAGGCTTAGTCAACTCTGGATTAACTCTCCTTAGTAGCTATGGAGGTGTTGATCATGTCTAGGGGAATTGTCGGTTTAAGGCCATAGACGACCTCGAATGGAGTCTTCCTAATGGTGTTGTAGGCAATTTAGTTGAATGCGAACTCTACAACCGGTAGCACAAATCCTAGTCCCTTAAGTTCTTTCTCACAAAAACTTTGAGCAAGTTGCTTAGCATCTTATTCACCACTTTAGTCTAGCCATCAGTTTGAGGATGGCTGCTAGAGCTAAACATAAGTTTAGTTCCAATTCTTTTCTAAAGAGTCTTTAAAAAATAGCTTAAGAATTTTATATCCCAATCTAACACAAGAGTCTTTGGTACTCCATGAAGTCGAACAACTTCCTACAAAAATAGATCAACAATGTATAAAGCATTATTGATTCGATGGCATGAGATGAAGTGTGCCATTTTACTAAAGCGATCTACTACAACAAATATAGAATCTTTTCCTTTAGATGTTTAAGGTAACCTTAAGACAAAGTCCATGTTGAGGTTAGCCCAAGGTAAGGTTGGCATTGGCAAGGATTCTCCATGAAGCTCCCTCTTCCCCTTAGCTTGTTGGTACACTTCACAACTATCAACTACCATGTGAATATCCTTGGCTAAATTAGGCTAGTAAAAGTTTTCCTTCAATAAATTAACCATTTTGATCTCTCCAAAATGACTAGATAACCCACTACTATGAGCTTCCTTGACTAACAACTCACTTATGGAACAGTTTGGTATACATAGCCTTCAGTCCTTGAATAAATAGCCTTCCTTAAGAGAATATCCCTTAATAGTTATTCTATCCCTATACTATTTTATGATAGGGCTAAAATAATGGTCATGAGCATACTGCTTAGTGAGGAGTGAGAATCTTAATAACTTTGTCTACAAAGTGGTAAGCAAAGTTTGTTGTTGTGATAGAGCATCAGGAACCACATTTGTGCTTCCCTTCTTGTGCTAAATGACATATAAGAACTCATCCATAAACTCTAACCACTTGGCTTATCTTTTTGAGAGTTTGTTTCAGAAACTCATGGTCCATATAAATAACAAACTCTCACGATAGCAAATAGTGTTACTAAACAGTAAGGGCTTGGTATAGAGAGTATAACTCCTTCTCGTACACAAAATAGCTCAAGGTAAGTCTACTAAGCTTCTCACTATGATAAGCGATGGGTTGTTGCTCGTGCATTAAGACAACGTTAATTCCAACTCTTGATGCATCACATTCTAATCGAAAGGATTGCCAAAGTTTGGTAATGATAAGATAGGTGCCAAGGTGAACTTTACTTTGATCTCCCTAAAGCCCTGTTTAGCTCGTTCATTCCATCAGAATCCATCACCATTCTTTGTTAGCTTAGTTAAGAGAGTGGCTATTGTGCTGAGGTCCTTAATAAATTGCTTATAGAAAGAAGTTAGGCCATGAAAACTTCAGACCTCAGTGGCATTCTTTGGCGTCGGCCATTCTAGAACGGCTTAGGTCTTCTCTTCATATGCTCGAATTCCTTCCCTTGACACAACAAGCCTTAGGAAAGTCACCTCATTCAAGTAGAATATACGCTTCTTTACATTCCCATACAACTTCTTAGTTCGTAAAATGTTGAATACTTCATGGAGATGTTGAACATGGTTGTTTAGGTTGGCACTATATACCAATATGTCATCAAAGTACATGACCACACATCTTTTGATTAAGGGGTGCATGACATTATTCATTAACCTCATGAATGTGCTCAGTGCATTAGTAAGTCCGAACGACATAACAAATCATTTGTAGAGACCATGCTTAGTCTTGAAGGTAGTCTTTCACTCATCGCTTGGTCTCATACAAATTTGGCGGTAGCCACTTCATAGATCAATCTTTGAAAATATTTTGGCACCATGGAGCTCGTCTAACATGTTATCAAGCCTCAGTATTGAATATCTATACTTTATAGTAATTTAGTTGACTGCTTTGTTGTTGATGCACATACACCATGAACTATCTTTCTTCAGAATGAGTAGAGTTGGTACTACTCAAGGGTTCAAGCTCTCTCTTACATATCCTCACTCTATGAGCTCATCCACCTATCTCTTCAGCTTGGCAGCCTATTTAGGGTTTATTCTATATGTAGGTTAGTTTGGTAAAGCAACGCCTGGCTGTATGAAAATCCTTAAATTTTCCAACCTAACACCTAAAGTAGACTTGAGTGTACTATATAAAACCTTAAGAGTTGATAAAGCTAGTTAAAATGAAAACCCTAAGATAACAATTGAAAATTTAATCGCGTATGAACATATTAAACCTTAAATGCGTAAAAACACTAGAGATTATACGTAAAAGTGATAAAAACCTTAAAACCCTAACTTTAAGCTTAAATAATGTGCTTATTCATTAGAATTACACTAAAACCCTAATTGAACGTAAATACTTAACAATATGTTAAATCATATAAAGTCATCAACCGATGATCAAATATAACTTCCAATCGTTCATAAAAGTGTACAATACTAAATTAATTTATTAAAAACTATTATATTGCAATATAGATTATATTAATCCTATAATTATAGAACTAAATTAGTATTGTGTAAATTTAAGTGTTTAGTTAATATTAATACTACATATAGTCCATGTTAGTATTTTAAATCTTACTTTTCATGATAGTTATGCTATGTATTATATTAAATAATATATATAAGACATAAAAAAACTCAAAAAAGGGGTTTTAATAATTGTTTTTACTAATTATTTCATTTAATTCCATATTTCCCTTCATTTCATTAATTTTTCTCCTAATTATCCTTAATTCCTTTATTAGGTGCACTAATTACATGTAAATTTCTAAGAGTTGACCAAGTCATAAGTCAACATATGTCTTTTTTACCTAAAAATTTCTATCACTTTCTATTGAATTCTTCTTCTTTTGCACATGATTTTTTTTTTCTCTTTTTCTCTTCCTTATCTACTCCTCCTTGTTGGCACTTGTAGAAGACACTAGACCCTACTTTTTTCTTCCATAAAAACACAAATCAAGACACAATAAAACTCTCTTCCCTTTCCCATTTCAAAACCATGAACCTTCCTCATATTTTTCCCTTCTTCTAGCTTTTTATTTTACTTTTACTCCAATGCTTTTAACCCACAATTCACTACATCCAAAGGTACCACTCCTTAACCTTATTTGGAAGAAGAAAAAGGAATGTTTAGTATATTACTTTAATTGATTTTTATACAATATAAGTAGACTTCCTTTTTACCTATTTTATGAATTCATGAACTTAATATATTAGTGATTTCTTAGCTTGAATTTTGAGAGTATGACCTCGAAAGCCTTGTGTATATACACATAAATCCACAAGTAAATTTTGTTTCTTCAAAATGTATATGTATTCTTACATCCATAAACATTCATATGTACACATAGGTATAAGAGTACATATATACAAGTACATACATACCCACTTATGCATATATTTTTAGTTATATAACTAATTTTTGAATATATACATGTAAAGATTCATCAACCGAACCATAATAATGTAAATATATGTTAATACATATAGGGAATTTGATATTCATACATATAAGTATAGAAATACAAGTATATATGTGTATAAATACATATGTATATATGTATGGATATTCTTATATATGAGTACCCTTGGTGTACATAACCTGAATCAATGAAAATACTAAATATATATATATATATATCTATATATATAACATACCAATTAAACCCATAATATGCAAGAATATGACTTAAGTGAAGATTTCTTAAAGGTGTATTAAGGACATACGAAAATATGTATATCACCATAGGTACATACGGGTATATGTAAAAGTATCTATATGAGTATGTCAGAAGTACATATATATATAACATACACATAAGAAGTATAAATATATAAGTATAAAGTTAGTACATATNCATTGCCGCCACTTGCAGAAGATACTAGACCCCACTTTTTTTCTTCCATAAAAACACAAATCAAGACACAACAAAACCCTCTTCCCTGTCCCATTTCAAAACTGTGACCCTTCTTCATCTTTTTCCCTTCTTCTAGCTTTTTATTTTACTTGTATTCTAATACTTTTAACCCACAATTCACTACATCCAAAGCTACCATTCCTCAACCTTATTTGGAAGAAGAAAAAGGTATGTTTAGTATATTACTTTTATTGATTTTTATACAATATAAGTAGACTTCTTTTTGACCTTTTTTATGAATTCATGAACTTAATATATTAGTGATTTCTTAGCTTGAATTTTGAGAGTATAACCTTGAAAGCCTTATGTATATATACATAAATCCATAAGTAAATTTTGTTCCTTCAAAATGCATATGCTAGGTATATGTATTCTTACATCCATAAATATTCATATGTACACATAGGTATAAGAATACATATATACAAGTACATGCACATCCACTTATGCATATATTTTTAAGTACATAACTAATTTTTGAATATATACATGTAGATATGTATCAACCCAACCATAATAATGTAAATATATGTTAGTACATATAAGTAATTTGATATTCATACATATAAGTATAGAAATACAAGTATATGTGTGTATAAATACACATGTACATATGTATGGATATTGTTATATATGAGTATCCTTGGTGTTCATAACCTAAATTAATAAAAATACTAAATATATATATATTTATATAACATACCAATTAAACCCATAATATGTAAGAATATGACTTAAGTGAAGATTTCTTATATATAACATACACATAAGAAGTATAAATACATAAGTATAAAGTTAGTACATATGTAAAATACAATACAAATATCTAACATACTATAATATAATATAATAAAGTAATAATATATAATGTACATATATATGTAAGTATGGGCCGAAACTTATAATGGACCCATAATACATATATCAACTTATAATAACCTTATGTAAACATAAGTAATAACAATAATGATGTAAAATTATAAAAATATAAGAATATGATAAGTAATTAAATCATAAAGTGATAAAAGAATATACAAAAGTAATAAATAAAGAATATTTAAGTCACAATAACTAAAATTATAATAATTTAAACCCATATAATAAAACGTGAGTTTTAACATCCAAAACGGACTCAGCTATACGAACATACATCTAAAAACAATGAAAATCAGTTATAAGAATATAAAAATTGAAATTAGGATAAAAAAAGTTATAAGGGACTAAAGATGTAAGATAAACCGAAAAGGATAAGTAGGATAACTAAATTAATTGACTTTATAAACTAATAATGAGGAGAAATAAATAACTAAATAAATAAAGTATCATAACTTACAAGTATATGAAAATAGTTACTATTGATCCCACTAAACATGATAAACCCTATACACACCATACTTGGGTTATATTGGGTAAATAGATAAACTATAATGGACTTTTAATTAACTAAGGAGTCTAGTTTCTCAAAATACTTTTGAATTTTATAATCTTTTAGGCATTTATATGTTGAGTTCTAAAAAGCCCAAAAGGATGAAGAATTAGCAATAATCCAGATGAAGGAGTTCTAATGACTTGCTACCTATTTATGCATGTTACTTGTATGATGTGTTACTGCTTGTTGTTGCCTATATGTCTAAATGACTATTTTACTTGTTTGTTATCATCTGTGGATCACCTTCTTAAACCAATAAATATAAATATCTAACCAAAATAACTGGTTATATTCGTTACATGTCCATAACTCAATAAATGTATGGATGGAGAGTGCTAGCTTTGCAAAATTTTGAGAAAAATATATTTTGGAAAAAGTTTTTGTAATCTTAAACATATTTTTATATGATTTCCATAACGGCTTGTGGTGCCGTAAATAATATTTTATCATTAAAGCAAAGCTAGCATAAGATCTCCAATTGATAGCGAGAGGACTTGCTTTATTGTGCCCGTAAGGCCTTGAATGGATTTTGATTGAGAGAGGACTTACATGTTTGTGCTTGTAAGGCCTTGGATGGTGGATGGCCCCAGTTTAGAGTCTACTTATTTGGATTGGAATTCTTTTCTCGACTAGGGTAATAGTCAAGTGTCACCTAAAGCGGTGGTGCCCTTAGGCAGCCTTATATAGGTAAGCCAAGGTACCTTGTACAGGTAAGTATAAAGGATAATCGAAGTATAGACAATGTAATTCTATACTATCCATAGTTTCGAACTCCTTTGGATGTGTTGATTGCATTCATCGTACCTGCATTCATTTCGTATGTGAATAACTTGTATGTGTATTAATAATGTTTGATAACTTGCTTGAGTGGTAATGATGAGGGACGGACTCACTGAGCTATTTTATGCTCATTCTCCCTTAGTTTCTTTTGCAAGTTTACTTGTGTTGGGATTAAGATTAGTCTCAAGTGCCAAATGTAAGGTGAACATAAGTATAATAGTATTAGAATTAGTTAAGACATTTATAGGTGATACAGAAACATCATTTGTAGAAAATATTTATATATTGAAATTCAATATAATTTAATTTTTCTTGTAATTTTATAAAGTTGGTATATCCTGTCTTATTATTTGGTAGGGGATACCGATTCTCTGTAGTTTTGAGGAACTGTGAGATATCAGATATCCACAGTTATTATATTTTACAATAAATTAATTAATTAATCACAAATTAGCAACCTTAGTGACTAATCATTTAGAGTCTTGTAATCTCTAACTTGTAAGATGGTTTCCATATCATAGGTGTACACATGCTATGGAAATTTTAGGCAATCTTACTAGGCTCCCTTTAGGGTCCTAACACTATAGACCAATACGGTGCTCTATACCTTAGACTGGAGGCAATCCCCTAGGTAATTCTTAAGGGAATAGATTAGCGAACTCATCCAGCAGGCTACTGATTTTGTTTAGAACATTCTTTAAAACTCTCACCTCTAACAATCTCCCAACCAACAAGAACATAGGCTCTTTAGCTTTTTTAGTAACTTAGAGCTCTCTTCGACTCATAACTAAGGTCTTCTTCTTATTGGCTCAAGTGAGCTAATGGTGGTTCTTATTTACTTGGGATGGGGTCACGAGCTGCAATACGGTCTTCTTTCCATCCTTAACAAAGGAATATATGTTCTTATACTTGTCATGAGTAACACATCGGTCAAACAACCATGGTTGTCCAAGAAGTAGATGTGAAGCTCCCATGGGGACGACATCGCACTCTACTTTGTCCTTATATACACTCCTAACATTGAATGATACAGTTACTTGTTTAGTCTTGTGTAAAGTACCCTTATCATGAAGCTAATGCAACTTGTAAGGTTAGGGATGTTTTGAGGTTAGCAGATCCAACCTCTGCATAAAGGACTGTGCTACTGTGTTAGTACAACTTCCTCTATAATGATTGTACATAATTGTCCTTTGATGGTGCACTTGGTAAGGAATAAATTTTCTATCTAGTCTTCCTTGGAGTTCGTTATGGAACTTAGTACTCATCTTAAGGCTAAGGTCATAACTTCTCCCTAATCGACATAGATATAGGTCTCTTCTTCCTCTTCAGCTTTAGCTTTTCTAACATCCTTTTCTTCCTTGGGGTTGGTCTCGTTGGTGCTATCTTGATGGGAATCAATCTTTAACCATATCCAAGCCGAGGCCTATCAATGCTTGTTGAGGCCGAGTTGCAACCAAAAGGACAAGGGGAAGGAAAATAAACACTCGGCATCAACTCTATTGTCAACTGAGGTGTCGAGAAACCATAAGGCCGAGTACCCTAAACTAAAGAACCACAAGTCATGACTTCGAGAGACTAGCACCGACTAATTCTAGAACTCAACAATTATGGGCTGACCACTTTAGTGTCTTAGCCAAGCTATGTGAGATGTCAAGGATCCCTTCCCAAACCCATACATCCAACTACTGACCCCGTTCAGTTCGGATACTACTCTTCCCAGGATATGCTGAGTGACTGCATGCCAAGTTTTGTAAAACACATAGTTTTATATTCTTGTACATGTTTTCCCTTTATTTTATTTATGGGCTCGATTCTTTAGGGTTTAAGGCCTTGTACTTTATTTATAGTTTTGCTACTAGGGTTTAGGACTTGCTATAAATAGTAACATTTGTACTAATATAAAAAAGATAGATACAGACAAATAGATATACAGAGATATGTATATAGAGAGTGAAACTTTCCTCTTTCGAGTAAGGCTGTACTTAAGCTAATAGATCTTGTGTTTGCTGGATTATTGAGTAAGAATTACCCTCTTTAATCTCTCCCATGTTTTTATCAATCTTATTCTTAGGATTGTGGTGAACCCTTTCATTTGAATTGTTTATGAGTTATATCTAACCCTCATTTGAATCTTGAGTGACATTTAGTATTTGTATTCGTAAGTTGTATCGAACACTATTTTGAGCTCAAACTTCCATATTGTGTTTGTGTCTTGGTGAGTTATATCCATTCACATTCACCATTAAAACCTTCCTATTCTTTGTACCCATATTTCTTTTTGAATACCCATTCTTCTTCATTTCTAGATCTGCTGCCTTATCTTATTTTGATCCTTATCATATTAGTATCAGGGCTTTAGGGAGACATACGAGCTAGTATTCTTCAAAGTAGATTTGTGATTCTAATATTTCTGCTAATCATTGTTCAATAGTGTAGTGTACTATTCGTAGTAGTTTATTTATCAATAGTAGTAGCAAAAGCTAAGTAGTGGTTGTTTCTGAGTTATTGTAATTCTGTTATGTTGTTTCTTCAATTTTCTAGAGAAAATTACTGTACGAACAAGAATATCGGAGGATAGTGTCAAAAATACTAGTGATAGTCCTCACGGAAGCTTAAGGCGACGTGTTGATAAATTGAAATACCAAATCCTGAATCTCATTGACTTTATTCAGGAGCTTACTGGGTTAGTTAGAGGCCGTAGACGTAATGGCTAAGAAGGAAGAAGTACGTAAACACCCACAAGTGGAAGTGGTTCTAATGAGCTTGAAAATGATGAGCGACAGCCGAGAAGAAGAGAATACCAACTTGTGCTGAGAAGAAGAAATGAAAGGAGTGCTAACTCCAAAACAAACCAAGAAGTGCGGAGAAGAGAGTCGAGGGTGACAAGAGGTAGCCGAACCAAGGAGAATCGACCAGCTCGGAATGCAAAGGATGAACCTCGAGCACCTAGCCGAGGACTTGACAATGTTAAGCTAAAACTACCAACCTTCTATGGAAGTAGCTAACCTGAAAAGTTCCTTAATTGGGTAACCCAAGTGGAGAAGTTATTTGAGTGCTACGAGTGCGATGATCGAGCAAAGGTTAAGTTGGCTTCTTTATCCCTTGTTGAATATGCAAGTCTTTAGTGGGATAAGTTGGTTGCCAAGCGAGATGCTGAAGGAGAGGAGTCAATTGGAACTTGGAGGCTCATGAAAAGATTGATGAACGAATGCTTTGTGTTGACTTATTTGAAGTAAGAGATGCTTCATGCTTTTCGGCACTTGAGACAAGGTCAAAATACTATTGAAGAGTATTTACAAGAGTTTGAGACCTTGATGAGGAAATGTGAAATTCCCAAGCTATAGGACCGCACCATTGCCAAATTCCTGAGTGGACTCCGAGACGACATTGCCAATATAGTTGAATTGTAGCCATTCAACTCTCTAGACAAGCTAATTAATTTGGCATTAAGAGTAGAGAGGCAGAGGAGAAGAAGGCATTAGAGGATGAGTAGTTGACCTCAACAAGGCAGCCTTGAGCCTAAGAGGTATGTTGAGAGAAGGCCAGAAAAGAAGATAGAGAAAAGAGAGCCTAGCCGACTAGTCTATGCCAAGAAATGGATTGTTGAGAAAGAGAAGGCACCCGACAACAAGGCCAAAGAAGTGAAGTGCTTTAAGTGCTTAGGCTATGGACACATTGCGTCCCAATACTCGAATAAAAGGGTTATGGTCTTGAAGGGTGAAGGGCTCGAGGCTTAAATCAAAAGTTAAAGTGACAAGAGCATAGATGACCAGTTAATAGAAGAAGATGTTTATCCTAAGGACCTTGATAAACTCTTAGTTATGGTGACACGAGTTGACCTAAGGGTAGTTCTCAAACAAAGGGAAAATTTATTTCACATACAGTGCCTAATGAATGGGAAGACCTGTTCCCTAATAGTAGATAGAGGTAGTTGCACCAATATTTTCTCTATTGAGTTGGTAGAAAAGATGAAGTTGCCAACCTACTTGCATCACCGGCCCTATGGATTGAAATGGTTCAATGATAAGGGTATGGTCCATGTGCATAAAAGAGCGCGGATAGCATTCAAGGCTGGACAATATGAGGATGATATTGATTTTGACATCGTGCCTATGAATGCCACAAATCTACTTCTTAGTCGACCTTGGGAGTATAATTGAAATGTGATCCATGATAGCTTCCTCAACACTTATACCATTCGGAAGGATGGGAAGAGCTATCGCTTGACCCCCATGAGCATTGAGGAAATCCAGAAACACTTGGCACCCATAGTAAAGAGAAAAGGGAAGCAAAGTTTATTTGGCATCCCGACCCGTGCTTAACACTTAACATCGAGGATGACTTCCTTTCAAACCTGCAGTGATGATGTGAATCAGCTTCCGACCATATCCAAGTCGAGGCTTATCAATGCTTGTCGAGGCTGAGCTGTAGCTCGAAGGATGAGGGGAAGGAAAATAAACACTAGGCATCAACTCTATAGTCAGCCAAGGTATTAAGAAACCATAAAGCCGAATACTCAAGACCAAAGAACCACTTGACATGACCTTGAGAGACTAACACCGACTAATTCTAAAACTTGACAATTATGGGCCGACCTCTTTGGTGTCTTGGCCAAGTTATGCAAGACATCAAGGACCTTTTCCCAAACTCGTACATCCAACTGCCGACCCTATCTAATTCATATATTACTCTTCCCAAGACATGCCAAGTGATTGCATGCTGAGTTTTGTAAAACGTACAGTTTTATATTCTTGTACATGTTTTCTCTTTATTTTATTTATGAGCTCGATTCTTTAGAGTTTAAAGCCTTGTACTTTATTTATAGTTTTGTCACTAGGGTTTAGGACTTACTATAAATAACAACATTTGTACTAATATAAGAAAGATAGGTACAAATAAATAGATATACAAAGATATATATAGAGAAAGTGAAACTTTCCTCTTTCAAGCAAGGCTGTACATGAGCTAGTAGAGCTTACGTTTCCTGAATTGTTGAGTACGGATTACCTTCTTTAATCTCTCCCATGTTCTTATTGATCTTATTCTTAAGATTGTAGTGAACCCTTTCATTTGAACTAGTTAGTGAGTTATATCTAATCTTCATTTGAATCTTGAGTGACATTTAGTGTTCGTGAGTTGTATTAAACTCTATTCCAATTTCACACCCCTGATTGTGTTTGTCTTGGTAAGTTATATCCATTCACATTCATCATCAAAACCTTCATGTTCTTCGTACCCATATTTCATTTGAATACCCATTCCTCTTCATTTCTAGATCTACTGCCTTTTTCTTATTTTGATCCTTATCATATCCATTACATCTCCTTAGAGAATTATAATATGTTGATTTAGACACTTAATAGCCATGTATCTAAAGCCTAAGCATTTAAAGTACTTCACCTTGTTGGTCTTTTTTCTAGATGTTTGTCCTTTCTCATATGTTCTCAAGGTTGGCCTAGCCTCAGTTCAGCTTGATTGACCTGCTCGGCCCTACTAGTTTGCTCGGCTATCACTTGGTCAATCATTCCTTTCTTCGACTTGGTATGGCCTCCTTGGCTTAACTTGAATAGGTCAGTGTGGAGTTGGGGTCCAAGAGAATGTTGGTCTAGATCGGCTCAAAGCATTTCTCCTCTACTTTTCAACCCTTTATATAATCTTAATCACCTCTTCCAAGGTATAAAACCATTGCACTTCCACAATGTTGTGAATCTCATACCTGATCTCATAAATGAACCTTGATACTATGCGAGCCTTGTATTCTTCCACGTCGGCTTAGATTATAAACATCTAGAGTTCTCTTACATAGTCATCAAAAGATCAGCCTCCTTGGCAGAGTTCCAGTAACTTTGCAAATGTATCTTGTATGTAGGTCACGAGTACAAATCTACCCCTTAACAACCTTTTCATCTCATCTTAGGTCCTTACTCCTCATCGTCCATCTTATGCCTTTAGCTCAAGGGGGTTGAATTAAGCAATGGGCTCGGCTACCTTAGCCATTACCTCTCTTGGATATTTTCTAGTAAGTTGTCCAAAGGTATGCCTTGAGTTTGTTGCCTATTGACTTGCATTGTTGTGACTAGACTCTCGACAAGTTTGGTGAGTCAGTCAAATTTGTCATCGACTAACCCTAGTGTTGATAGTCAATTTTTGTCCACTTGGCTTGACAAGCATTAATAATTAAAGCTCTACTCATTCGTCCATTCAGCTACCGACAAGACACGTAATACACCTTCTTAGCAATATGCTAAGTACCACAGATCCATCTCTAGTTTGAATTCAAACTCATGGCGCAAACAGTTATCACAAGCACGGTTATATTACATAACTTCCTGCTTTCCTTACATTTCAGGGAATGTGTCTAATCAAGAAGTTTCCATGTGTCCTAGCCATTACCACAATAACTGTGAGTTTAGACACAACATTTACCTATAAATATGAGAAGGAAACATTGTAAGAGACATTTAATAATTCTTGACTACTCACTCTACTTTCCTTATTCCTGCATACTAACTTAGGCATTGAAGTGGCTGCACCAGATTGGCCCCAATACAAGGAACATTCTTTTCTTTGCATGACATTCCTAGTCACCAAAATCTACCAGTAACATTTGGTGTAGTTTGTTTTTCTCAAATATACCTACATGGCTAAAACTCAATTGACCAAAAGTGCAAGTTCTAATACTTCCTCCCAATACCTTGATGGGGGGAGTAAGCATACTGATAAGCCACGTCTGGTTAGGCTCAAGCAAGTTTGCCTCAAATTAGCCAAAGAAAACCAAGAACTAAACAAAAAACATTAAGAAACCCTTAATCTCCTTCATAACATTGTTCACCCAAATCAAAACAAAGAGTATGGTCATCATGACGTAAAGAATAGCGATGACTCAATTTATTCAACTAAGATGCTGAAAAAGCAAGCTAAGGTTGCAATGGGACCTTTGGCTCCTACACACAAAAGAATTGACAAAGGTAAGGAATTGTAACATGTGCACCATGGTGGACCTTGGCATGTCAGTACCCTTGCTACAATGAGTAAGCAAATCCAAATTAAAAAGAGCCCCTTCACTCTAGAGATTTTGATAGAGGTGATATCATGGTATGTCAAGTTGCCACAGTTTGAAACTTATGGTGGGACGAAAGATTCTGAAGATCATTTGGAGTACTATCGCATGTTGGCCAAATTGCACTGTTTGAGTGATGTAGTGGCCTATCAAGATTTTCCCACAACATTAAGGAATGCGACTAGTACATGGTTCAACCACTTGAAACCAAACACCATTTCTTGTTTTGATAAACTAGTAAAAGTGTTTCTTCAACACTTCCTTGCAACTAAGCTTCCTTTTAAGGATTCTTCAATCCTTAACACAATAAAAAAAAAAAGATCAGATGAGTCAATTAGAGACTACTTGGTAAGGTTTATGGCTAAAGTGGTTCAAATCCTAGAATTAGATATGAGTGTGGCCTTAAACGCCGTAATTGATGGAGTTAAGCCCCATGGAGACTTTTTCAAGTCTCTCGTAAAGAATAAGTCGAGAACTTTCTCCAAGTTTAAGGCCAACGCCACCTCATACATTCGTTAGAAGGATAACATAAAGGACAGACAAGAAGCCTGTCAAAATAGAGGAGATAAGAAAACGATAGGAGGAGAAGTGTAAAGGATAAACTTGGCATAGATGATAATCAAAGTTCGAATGCTGAGAGAAAGAGACAAAGGATTCTAACATATTCATCCCATATGCACATCAATCGTCCATTAAACATATTGATGAAGGTACGTCGGTAGAGAGACATTTTGTAGTGGCCAAAAAGAATTAGAGGAAATTCCTTAAGGAGAAATTCCAATAAGTATTGTGATTTCCATCGTAACAAAGGTCATAACACAAGTGAGTGCATCTAACTCAAGAATATGATTGAGGATGCGATCCAACATGAGCATTTGCGAAAGTTCTTAAGGCATGATACCAAGAATATCGAAAGACCATCTCAGAGAAGATGTAAGGAATAGGAGAATGATGCTTAGCCAGCTGTTGCCGGGAGAGATGCAAGGAATGCAAATTCTAGTAGAGCATCTAATGAAGTGATTAACACTATTGTTAGCGGATCCACTATAGGCCAGTTAATCTCTTTGAGCTTGATTAATGCCAAAAATTATGTTTACAACATCTAAGGGAAGAAGGTTAGGATTGATAACATAATTTCTTTCATAGAGGAAGACTTTGAGGGCATCCAGAGGCCACATGACGATGCATTCGTTATCAGTCTAAGAGTTACCAACTTCGATGTCAAGAAAATTCTTGTTGACATAGGAAGTTTGGCAAATATCATTTTTCAGCATAATTTTGACTAAATGAGACCCAAGATTAAAGCACAACTAAGATCTTATAAGAATGATCTATACGCCTTCAACAATCAACTTGTCCAATTAGCCAAAGTAATTTCTATGTCGATATAGATTGGTGATGATGAGCATGTCGTAGAGGATAAAGTAGACTTCTTCATCGTCAAATGTTGATCCCCATACAACATGATCATGGGATGGCTGTATTAGCATCTATTTGGTATTATCCCTTCAATTGCACATCTTAAAACCAAGTTCCCTACTCCTACGGGAGTCGGTATGTGCAAAGGGATTAGCAACTGATAAGGTCCTTATACATGAGGGACTTAAGACAAGAAGAGGTATTTCAAGTAAAAACCTATTCGAAAGGCAAGTCAGTTGGCATAGAAAATGACAAGAGTGATACTAAGGAAATTTCTTTAGGAGATGACCTTAGGAAAACAACAAGATAGGCAAACCTTTGTTAGTAGATATTTGGCAAAGCTTGATTAACTTCTTGCGAGTCAACACTGATGTGTTTGCATGGCCCCCATACAGGTCCTTCGCATGTCAGTACCCCTGCTGCCTTAAGCAAGTAGTTCTAAATTAAAAAGAGTCCCTTTGTTTTAGAAATTTTTGAGGAAGTGATACCTCGGCACATCAAGTTACCACAGTTTAAGACTTATGATGGAATAAAGGACCTCGAAGACCTCCTTAAGTACTACCATACGTTGGCTAAGTTGCATGATTTGAGTGATGCAGTAGCCTGTTAAGCTTTTCCTTCAACATTAAGTAATGTAGCCAGCATATGGTTCAAATACTTGAAACTAAATACCATTTCCTATTTCGATGAACTAATAGAAGTGTTCCTTCAACACTTCTTTGCAAGCAAACTTCCTATTAAGGACTCTTCAATCATTAACACCATTAAACAAAAATTCGATGAGTCAATAGGGATTACATAGCCAAATTTATGGCTGAGATGGTTTAAATCCCAGAACTAGATATGAGTGTGGTCCTTAATGCCATAACTAACAGAGTCAAGCCTCATGGAGACTTTTTCAAGTCTCTCACAAAGAATAAGCCAAAAACCTTTGCTGAGTTTAAGGCTAAAGCCACCTCATACATCCATTAAGAAGACAATATAAAGGCACAGTGAGAGGCTGATTAAAGTAGAGGAGTTGGAAACAATGACAAGCGAAAAAGTGCAAAGGATAGACTCGGTACGGACAATGACCATAGTTTGGATGTTGAGAGGAAGAGACCGAAGATCCTAACATACTCATCCCATACACCTATGAATTGTCCAATCTTGGACATTTTGATGGAGGTACGAAGGGAGAAAGGCGTCCTTCAGATGAGTGCATTCAACTTAAGAATGCAATTGAAGATGTGTCCTTTAGTGTCTAGAAGGCAAGTTAGTTGGCATTGAGAATGCCAAGAGTGATATTAAGGAAATTCCTTTAGGGGACAACCCAAGGAAAACAACGAGAATTAGGAAACCCGTGTTAGTAGATATTCAGTGAAGTTTGATCAACTTCTTACAAGTTAACATTGATGTGTTTGCATGGTCTCCTTCAAACATATTGGGTATCCTAAGAGAAGTCATGGTGCACAAGCTCCAGATTGATCTGGCATCTTACCGACCAAAAGGAGACGTTTGCTACATTGAAGAGATACAGCATGAAACTTAACCTATAGAAATGCATTTTTAGGGCAACATTAGGAAGATTTTTAGGTTACATGGTTACTCGGTGTAGCATTGAGGCCAACTCGAGGAAGATTGAAGCCACAAGGAACATGAAATCACCTTGCACGATCAAAGAAGTGTAGGAACTCATTAGGCGAATTGCTGCTCTTAATAGATTTATGTTGAGAAGTGCGGATAGCTGCGTGTTATTCTTTAAAATTTTAAAGAATCCAAATGAATTCAATTGGATTGATGATTGCGAAAGAGCTTTCAACGAGCTCAAGGAATTTCTTGCAACACCCCTAATACTCTTGATACCTATTCTTGGAGAAAATTTATATTTGTACCTATCGATCAGCTGTCGAGGTCTTTCTTCTATACTGGTCTGAATTGACGGCAAAGAACATCGACCCGTTTATTATGTGAGTCATGTTCTGTAGGGGGCAAAGCTTAGGTATACAAAGATTAAAAAATTTGTTCTAGGAATGGTTCTCTCGGCACAAAAGTTAAAGCAGTATTTCGAAGCTTATCAGATCATTGTTCTCATTAATCAACCATTGTGATTGGCATTACAACGACTTGATTCCTCGGTGAGGATGATGAAGTATGCCCAAGAGCTTAGTACTTATGGTGTACAATATAAACCCAGAACAGCATTGAAGGCTCAAGTATTGGTAGATTTTGTAGTCGAATTTACTGGTGAGGAAGATTGTGTGGAGATTACAGAGAAACCTATTTAGTTCCTTTATATAGATGGTTCTTCGATGTGAGAAGGAAGTGGTATAGGTCTAGTTCTTTAAAGCCCCTATAATGTCAAAGTTCATTACACTTTGAAATTCGAATTCCCAGCCAGTAACAATGAAGTGGAGTATGAAGCTCTAATTGTCGGATTGAAACTAGCAAAAGAAATTGGCATCGAGAAACTTGAAGTGTTCTTTGATTCCCAATTGGTAGTGAATCAAGTGATGGGAAGTTATGTAGTAAGGGAAGAACAATGAGCAAGTACCTACTGGTGGTACGAACGCTCATAAAAGAATTCCAATCTTTCTCCATCTAAAAAATTCCGAGAAGTAAGAATATTGCAGCCAATAAGTTGTCGAAGTTGGTTAGTATGGCCTTCCCTGAATTGAGTGATAAACTTTTTGTTGCGTTCCTTCTATAGAAAAGTTTATCTACTCTCTCATAAAGCTGTGAGTTAGTTCCTTACCTGAGAGAAGAATCATGGATGGATCTCCTAGTAGACTATCTAATAGATAGTACTTGTTGTGAACCGTAACCAAGAACAGACAAGGCTTATCACTGGATGGGTCTAAGCTTACAACAAGCTTGAAAAAGATTAATAGGAAAAAGTGCAAAAATGAAGAATGAAATAGTAAGTAAAAACCCATGAATAGCTCTAGAGGATAGGACGCACCAATGGAACTTCCGATGACTCATTGCTTAACTCGACATGATGCACAAATTGGTCCGATAGGGTTATTCGCCACCTAACCTTACTTAAGGGAAATGATAAGAGTGATACTGAGAGTAAATAAACAGTGTTTACGCAAGGAAAAAATACTCAAAGAGTGTATATTAAGAGTGATAAGATGTTATCATAGTTACAGGTATAAGGGTATTTATACCCATAAGTTAGGGCAACTTGCCTAAGAGGAAAAGACAAAAGGGTATTTCTTAAAGAAGTAATATACAAAATACAAAAGGATAAAAAAGAATATACAAGAAAAATAATCATTGGTGCAATGGATTCTACACATGATATTGTATACATAGCGATACAATATTAGCGAGGTCACTAGAAGATGTGGACAAAAAGTATAGACAAATGAGCTTATTTGAGTAAGGATGGCTCAATTAGTCTGGACACTCTCTCTCGGCTTTTTAGCAATGTCAAGTAATTGGTCGGTTCAGCATGGGAGAGTAATCATCAACTTGGCATACTATAGAAAAATGGGCAATCATATGATACGGCACGAAGGGTGACTCGGTAAGGAAGTGCTCGGCCTCAGCAGGGGTTAATTAGAACGAAAGGATTTGTCATGCTAGCTCCTCTAATCCTCGAGTTCGGTTGCGGGTTGAGGTTTGGTAGCCTAATTCCCATCATTCTAGTCAAGTTGTTTTGGATTTGGGATCAAATCCAAATGTTGTTCCCTCAATTCTCCATTAGGGTGATAAGGACTAAAGTCAGCAATGTTGAAGGCATCAGAGACCCTATAGTCCTCAGGCAATTCTAACCTGTAGGCATTGTCATTGATTTTTAGGAGGATTCTAATAGGTCCTTCCACTCTTGTAGATAATTTGTTTCTCTTCTTGTTCGGGAATCACTCCTTACTGAGGTGCAACCACATAAAGTCTCCTGGTTGAAATTGTTTAGGTCAACCCTTAGTCCTTTCTCACTTTCTTCTAACAGCTTGGTTGATGTACTGAGTGACCCTATCAGAGATGTGCTAAAGGGATTGTGCTCTGGCTATTGTGTCAGGGTCCTCTTGCGTAGGTATTGGTACAGGGGCATGGTCGAGGGGTAACCCAAGATTAAACCCATAGACTATCTCGAAGAGAGTCTGCTTAGTGGTGTCATCTACTATTTGATTATATGTGAACTAAACTACTGGCAAGAAGACGTCCTAATCAGCCAAGTTCTTGCCTACTGTAGCCTAGAGTAGTGACCCTAAAGTACAATTAACCACCTTTGTTTGGCCGTCAGTTTAGGGATGACATGAGGTACTTAAGAGTAATTTGGTTCCCAACCGATGCCATAAGGTTCTCTAGAAATGGCTCAAAAACTTTGGGTCTTTGTTGAAGACTACACTTTTCAGCACGTCGTGTATCTACACAATCTCTTGCAAGAAAAGAGAAGCAATGGTCAAAGCATCGTTAGTCTTAGTGTAGGGCACAAAGTACATAATCTAACTGAACCAATCCATGATAACCATTGCAGAACCTTTGCTTTAGGCAGTTTGCAGCAATTTGAGAACAAAGTTCATGCTCAATTCAGTCTATGGCCTTGTCGAAATAGGTAAGGGCATCGCTTTCCCTTGTTTAGCTTAGCACTTTGCCTTCTTGCACATGGCATAACTTTCAACTACTCAGTGCCCATCTTTCCTGATTTTTGACTAGAAGAATCGACCGTTTATCAATTCACATGTCCTCCTTTCCCCAAAATGTTTGAAGAGATCTATACTATAGTCTTTCCTAACTAGTAGATCCCTTAGTGAACAAGTCGGCACACATAATTTTCTGCATTGAAACAAGTAGCCAATCTCCATATGATATTTGTCCACTGTCCTACCATCTATACATTGCAAAATTATAGGTCTAAAGTGTAGATCCTTCGAGTACTGTTCTTTAATACTCATAAACCCAAATAATTTGGTCTACAATTCTAATAAAACCATATATCTCCTTCAAAGAGCATCAACAGCTACGTTTCTCTTTCCCTACTTGTACTTAATTACAAAATTGAACCCTTAAAGGAATTCAACCCATCTCGCCTGCTGTTTTGATAACTTGGTCTAACTTTGGAGGTACCTCAACGATTCATAGTCAGTATATATGACAAATTCTCTTGATAGTAAATAATGCTACCATACTTGCATTGCTCAAATTAGTGCCAAAAGTTCCTTATCATACATAGAATAATTCAATTGGTGTCCCCGAAGCTTCTCATTGTGGAAGGTAATTGGTTGGCCTTCCTACATTAGGACATCGCCTATTCCAATGCCCGATGTATTGCATTCCAACTCAAAAATTTTGTCGAAGTCAAGTAGTACTAATACTAAGGCAAAGGTTAACCTTTCTTTTACCTTAGCAAAGCTCCTCACCTCCCTTTCTCCTATCAAAAATGGGTGTTTTTCTTCGTTAGTTCAGTAAGTAGTGCAGCAAGGGTACTTAAATTCTTAATTAAATCTTCTATAAAATGAAACCAATCTATGGAAACTTCTTACGTCGACACAAGTAATAAGAGTTGGCTAATTGACAATTGCTCGGATCTTCTTACCATCGACTCGCAAGCCTCCTCTATTGACTACATAGCCTAAGAATACTACTTTCTCCTGGCAAAAGCAACATTTCTTTAGATTGCCAAATAGTCTCTTAGCCTGAAGGATATCTAGGACTGCTCTAAGATGTTCACAATGACTTGGCTTGTTGACGTTGTAGATTAGGCTGTCATCAAAGTACATAATGACACACTTCCCGATGAGATGTCTCAACACATGGTTCATTAATCTCATGAAAGTGTTCAAGGCATTCGATAAGCTGAAGGGCACGACCATCCACTTGTAAAGTTCATGTTGAGTCTTAAACATAATCTTCCATTCGTTACCTCGTCTTATGTAGATTTGATGGTAACTAGATCCAAGACCAATCTTGCTAAAAATCTTGGCTCCATTCAATTCATCTAACATGTCTTTTAGCCTTAAGATCGGACACCTGTATTTGATTGTGATTTTGTTCTTGGCTCGACTATCTACACACATTCGCTCAGTGCCATCCTTCTTCGGCACTAGAAGTGTAGGCAAGGCATAAAGGCTGAGACTCTCTCTTACATAACCTCTCTACAGCAATTCATTGACTTGTCGTTAGAGTTTAGAAGTCTACTCAAGATTTATCTAATAAGTTGGCTTATTCAAAAGTGCAATGTCGAGAATTAAGTCAATGCAGTACTCTATTCTTCAAGTTGGGGGCAACCCTTGAAGTAACTATTTTAGAAATAAGTCGGCATATTCATCTAACAACTCTTTGATCTCTTGGGGTAACTCACCCCACTCCCTCATTTCCAACAATTGCTTGACCAACAAGAGGGTTGGCTCATTAGCATTGATGGCCTTCTAGAGCTCTGCTCTACTTATCACCAGAGCCTCCTTCGATTCACGAGCAAGTTTTGTCAACAATTTAGTAAGTTCTTTTGGTGGCATTGGATTCAGCGTGATCTTTCGGTCATCCTTCTTGAGCATATATGTATTCCTTTAGCCGTTATGCATAACTCTCCTAGCAAACAACTATAGCCTACCCAACAAAATGTAGGACATGTAATGCTCCTTTCTCACTCAACCAGTACAGCTTGTATGGCCTTGGATGTGAAACGATCGGCAACTTCAATTTTGAAACAAGATTCATTGATGTTACATTGGTGTAGCTTATGAGGGTATACATTTGATCATTCACCTTACAGGTGGTATGGAATAAATTCTCTCTTTACTCCTCCTTCCGTAAGGGTCCCATGTTCGTAGTGCATCAGACAACCATAAGTAACTAATCTAAGTCCTTAGGAAATACGTCCTCTTTAATTAGCTCTTTCTCGGTAGGAACCTCCTCCTCCTTTGATTCCTCATTCATCTCTCTACTTCTAGCTTCAAGATATCTCCCCTAATGACCATTGTCCGTCAATTCAAGCACTAAGCAGCCATATGTTTGAACCTATAGCACTTGAAGCGCTTGATCTGGTTAGTCTTCTTACTAGACCCTTGCCCCTTCTCATACATTCGGGTCAGCACTACATCTTCAGGTCAGCCCTTCTACTTGACTCTTACATCAATTTTTCTACTTAGCTTTATACTCAACTAAGCTTGATGACTTGCCTGTCCAAGTCAGCTAGTGGGCATCCTCACTAGTACTCGTCTCCTTCTTTGCCTCTCTACTTGCTGGGCAATCTTAGTAGCTTCATCCATCGTATTGAATCATTGAAGCTTCACAACGTCTCGAATGTCTCCTCTCAACCCAATAATAAACCTTAAGACTATAGGAGCTGGTGGTTGCTCCACTTCATAACGTAACATAAGCATTTAAAACTCTTGAATATACTCATCAATAGTTCGGCCTCCTTGTCTCAACTCCTGAAGTCAAGTAAACGTATCTTGGAGGTATGTTTTTGGTACAAATCTATTTTTTAGCACCCTCCTCATCTCGGGCCAAGTTTAATCTCTCAGTACTCCTCTCGTCTTCTCATGGCTTGAAAATTCTTCCACCAAATGGTGACATATCCAAAGAACTCAATAGCAACAGTTCTCATTTTCTCATAATTTTCATATTGATAATAACCAAACACACGCTCTACCTTCTCTTCCCAATCTAAATACTCATTAGCATTCCTAGATTTATTGAAACTTGGAATCCAAAGCTTCATATGGTCGACTGCTCTGGGGATTCGTATACGCTCCTCTTCAAAATGCTCCTCTTCCTCTTCGTCTAGCTCTCTCAGGTTTATCCTTTGCCTTATTCATCCACCAAATCCTCTATCGTGAATAGGTCGAGCTGGGGTCTAACCTCTAATAGGTTGAGCAGCTTGTGAGGTGTTTTGCGTAGACTCAGTAGGTCGGCAAGATAGTGCATGAACAACTCGGGTCAAATCTACTAATAAGTTAGCTATGTCATCAAGCCTCTCATCAATGCTTCTGGGGGTTCCCTGAGATTGTCATCTATGGTGGATAACTCCACTGTCATCACCAGTATTAACATTCATACTTAGGTTTGTCATTTTTCTTCACAAATTCAAAGCTCAACAAATACGTCGAAAAGTGAGCAACTAACAACACAATAGTCAAATGAACACAATAACTTTCTTTGTTTCACACACAAAAAATAAAAAATAACAGAACTTCAAGAACAACTACTACAATTCACACAAAACCTTTGCTTTGATACCAAGATGTTGCAAACTGTAACCAAGAACAAATAAGGCCGGTTGCTGAATGGGTTTGAGCTTACAAAAAGCTTAAAAAAGGATCAATGGGGAAAAGTATGAAAGAACAAAAATGAAGAATGAAATAGTAAGAAAAACATACAAACAGCTCCAAAGGATAGGAAACACCAATGAAACTTCTAAGGGCTAACAACTCAATTCGATATGACGTACGAATTGGTCTAGTAGGATTACTTGCTACTTAACCTTGCTTAAGAGAAAGGATAAAAGTGATGTCAAGAGTAAATAAACAGTGTTTACGCAAGGAAAAGGTACTCAAACAGTATATATTAAGAGTGATAAGATGTTATCACAATTACAAGTACAGGGATATTTATACCCATAAGTTAAGGCAACCTGCTTAAGAGGAAATGACAAAAAGGGCATTTCCTAAGGAAGTAATGTACAAAATACAAAAGGGTAAAAATGAATATATAAGAAAAACAATCATTGGTGCGACAGATTTTGCACACGATATTGTACATGTAGCGTGCTACATTGGCAAGGTCATTAGAAGATGTAGACAAAAAGTACGAATAGATGGGCTTGTTTGAGCAGGGATAGCTTAATCAGTTCGGACTCTCTCTTTCGGCTTCTCAGTAAGGAAGATACTAAGTAATTGGTCGGTTAGATGTGGGAGAGTAATCATCAACTTAGCATACTGCAGAAAAATGGGCGATCATATGGTATGGCATGAAGGGTGACACAGTAAGGAAGCACTCAGCTTCGGTAGGTTTGGTTGGAAAAGAAGGATTCGTTGTGCTAACCCCTCTAATCCTCGAGCTCAGTTGTGGGTCGGAGGTCTAGTAACTTGATTCCCACCAGTACTCTGCCTGATGACAAGAAAGGAGCATGAAGATTGGCATCAGGTCATGAAATACACATTGAATGATGGTCAGCTGTATAAATGCAGCATATCACAACCCTATCTTCAATGCCTTCTTTTGAGAGATGCTTAAAGGTTGTTGTCCGAGCTACAATGTGGCGTATGCAGTAATTACGTAAAAGCACAAATACTCTATGTCTGAGCACTGTGACTTGGCTATTACTAGTTGACTATGAGAGAAGATGCAAAGGAAGTTGTTTGGCACTGTACCCAGTGCTAGAAGCATGAGTCACCAAGTCATATACCTGCAATTAAGTTATGTAGCCTAACCAACCCTTAGCCTTTCGACCAATGGGGTCTAAATATTCTCAAGCCCTATTTGAAATCTATTGCCCAGCGACAAGTCGTTATTGTTGCAATGGATTACTTTACCAAATGGGCAAAGGTTGAGGCTGTAGCGAAGATCATTGAGCAGAAAATGGAAGTGTTTGTCTTTAACTCCATCATATCAAGATTCGGAGTTCCTTACATGATAATTATGGATAATGGCTCGCATTTTGACAACAATAAGTTTTGAACATTTTGTGAGAAGCACAGCATTCGCCTCAACTATACTTCTGTAGCACTCCCATAGACAAATGGATAAGTTGAAGCTGTAAACAAGATCATGCTGTACAGCCTAAGATGGAAAGTGGATCAAGTTAGGGGGAAATGGGCTAATAAACTACCGAATATTTTATGGGGGTATTGAACCACCCATAGAATTGTGACTAGGAAAACGCCCATAAGGTCAGCATACAACACGGAAGTCATGTTACTAATTGAGTTAGATTTGCCAAATCTACAGACTCAGAATTTCGATGTTATGGTTAATGAAGTTAGATTAACTGCAAATTTAGACACCATTGATGAAATTCGGTATAT
The DNA here is from genome assembly GCA_024138015.1 of Lumnitzera littorea. Taxonomy (NCBI): domain Eukaryota; kingdom Viridiplantae; phylum Streptophyta; class Magnoliopsida; order Myrtales; family Combretaceae; genus Lumnitzera; species Lumnitzera littorea. Next base: position 56,015,779 of record JAMXBB010000008.1, read on the forward strand.
TGCAAGAGCTAGGATTGTAGCATATTAGCATAGAGCAATAAGGTATTACAATTAGAAAGTGAAGCATAGGGTCTTTCAACATAGGGATCTGGTTTGCTAAAAGATGGGAGCTACTGGTACAAGACCAAATCAAGGGAAGCTCGGCGCGAATTAGGAGGATCCTATCAGGATCCAGGAAGTCGTTGGTGAAGGGGCCTATTAATTGGAAAGGCTGGATGGATCTATCATCCCACGGGCATGGAACACTAAGAATTTGAAATTATACTTCAATTGATAGCTCCACTTATTTGTAAGGTGACAGTCGATAAGCTTGTAAGATTATGGTGCTTTTTATTTTTAGAATTATGTTTGAAGTCTTATGTTTCTTATTCTTCTTACAAATGACAAGTTGATAACTTTTAGTCTACCGTAGCTAATGAACTGCATAAATATACTTTACAGTAGAGTAATGCGGCTAATCTATGCCTTAAATAGCTAATAGATAATGTCTATAAAGACGTATAAATTGGGCGTATGAAATAAAACGTGCTGAGAAATGATTGGGCGTGTGAAATAAAATATGCTAAGAACAATTGGGCATGTAAAATAAAACATGCCGAGAATAATTAGGCATGTGAAATAAAACATATCGAGAAATAATTGGACATGTGATATAAAACATGTTGAGAAATAATGGGTATGTGATATAAAACATGTTGAGAAATAATGGGTATGTGATATAAAACAAGCCAAGAATTAGTTATGTGAAATAAAACATGCCAAAACATAATTTGCGTATAAGTAGAAACATGCTGATGAATAAGGACATGTGAAATAGAACACGAGGAACTCTTGGTGTGTGAACTAAAACATACTAAAAAGTCATATGAAGGATATTTCACTCAATCAATGCAGCTACAAATGTATGGCCTAACAATTTGTTTAAACAATTACATGAGAGGATGCAAGATACAAAGAATACATAAGAATCCTATGGCCTACTGTTGGAATCAGCAGAAGTAATTCTTGTATTGGAGGCTAGGCCTTTCTCCGAGAAAGTCACTTTCTCGACACATGGGTTCTCACCTTCTCTTAGATCCTTAGCTTGAGCTTCATTATCACCTTTATTAGCAATTTCGATATCTTCCTCTTTGTCTTCATTGGCATTACTGACTTTATCATCAATGTCGGCAAAGTCAAGGGATGAGAGATTGTAATTAGGATGAAGCTTCAAGATCTCCTCTCTTGCCACTTAAACCCCCTCTAACAACTTCTTCCATAGAAGCCTCTCATATTGCTGACTAGGAGTGACTATATTGAAAGCCTCTTCAACTGATAGCCCTCTCTTCACAATCTACTCCAATTCGGCTACACGGCTTTGTAAGTTTGAGTTATTGGTCTCCAACTCTTTAATCTACATTCTGAGCTTATCTTCCTCCTTGTTCATCATGCAAAGAGTTCAACCTAAGCCCTGACACTCTCATTTCTTCTTTTATAACTCCTCTTTTAGGCCTTCAAACTTTTTGTACTGCTCTTCCATTTTGGCCTTCAAGGTTGTGACTTCATTGATGACAAGGTTATGTACCAACTTCTCAGCAGCAAGGTCTTTTGGGAGCTTTCTCACCTCCATCTTAGTGCTTATCTTCGCATTCTCAGCAATAGTAGTTTGGGCTTTTGATGCATTATATGCATCCTCAACTCTCTACAGCAAATTTATTTAACACAATCAAGAAAGATTCGGCATAACACATGGATACAACTAAGGACATTACCTTCTTTGCCTCTTTGTTGGCTTTGTCCAAAGCCATCAGAATGTGGCTGTGCATTTAGAAAAAGAAACGTGTTAGTAACCCGAATGAATTTGATAATTAAAAGCAATAGTTATAGATACTTACATCATACAACTTGGCCACAATATAAGCCTTATTACAATTGCCGACTCTGTCAACATCCCTCTTCGCAAAATCTCTATCCTTAGGAAGAATAACTCCTTCCATTAAAGCTAAGGACTTTGTCTTATCACCCTAGGTAGAGTCAGTGTCCAAACTTGTGTGGTTCCAATACGGGACGTATTACTTGCTAACTTCCTTATTGGGGATGAATTCGGAACTATTGATGCCGTATGCTTTATTACGCATTGCCTCCTTCATCCTCTCATCCAAATCTTTGGACCTTTTAGTAGCTAGTTGGCCGACGAGTTCTTTTCTTGGTCTTTTATTCTTACTCAGCGCTACGTCCACTATCAGGGATGACCTTTCGGCAACATTAACATTAGCCTCACTATGGGGTCAAATCTCCAAAATCTCCTTTCTCAGCTCTACAATGTGTGGAACATCTTCAACAATCTTGACAGGTTCCCTCGAACCAACAATCTCAATTTTGGCTAGCAGATCTTTCTTCATCTTCTTCCACTTTTTGGCCAGTTGAGAAGGTTTCTATTGCGCCGCAGGCTACTTGGTTGATTCTTTAGCCACCTTTTTCATAACTATCAGTTGAATGGTGGATGTAATGACCGTACACTTGTCGGCCTTTGATTTTTTAGCCTTTGCCTAGGCTAATAGCTTGGTAGGATTTACCTCACCAGCACACATATCTACAACATGAGCACACAAGTTAATAATAACTCGAGAAAAGAATAAACCTACATTTTCTGTGCTAAGCGAGACTCAAAGGAGACAATTTTTCCCCTAAATCATGAGAATGGCTTTCCTCTTATAGTTATACTTGGTACGGTAGTAACTCATTATTGTACCTTCCTTTTTAGAAAAAATTGGTTCTTCGCTTTCGTAATGCTATATAATTCTCTCGGCATCCTAGAAGAACGTTTTATTCTTCCTCCTTTCTTGAATTTTCTTTGTTGCTTTTGCAACGTTTGGCATTAGATCAATATCTTTAGTATGAATTAGCTTAATTTATTAGGTCTAAAAGTCTAGCTCTTCATTAGATACTATCGACATGAATTTATCATGCCATTTGTGGATCTTGGACTCTAATCCATCCATGAACTTCCACTCATTCCTTGTAGTGGTAAAGTACCACCCATCAAATTGCCTCCTAATTGTGAAGAAAAATCGAAACAGTTAAGGTGTAGCCCTAACTTCGACTTCTTTGCAAACTATCTCAAAAACCACTAGAAGCTAATATATATTAGGTGAGAACATACTTGGCACGACTCTGAAATAGTTGAAGAAGCCCTTAACAAAAGCCAAAAAAGGGAACTGCGATCCAAAATCCAAATATTTCTAGTATATATAGAACTTGCACTCTCTTAGGAAGCATACTCTCTCCTTCTCTCTTGGCCTCCTCAAATTCTATGCTTAGGGAAGGTCTCGCTAGTTTTGATTGTACTTCATGATAAGAACTCTATTAACAAAACTGGCGGTTTCAATTAGAGAGTCACAAAATTAGGCAATGGTGTTGTACAATTGCCTTGCTGAAGACTGACCTTCTTTGTCCTCGGGATAATTATCTACGGCAAGTTCGTTGATTCAATTGAGTTTATCCCACCTTACCTCAATGCTTTTATCAAAGTTGCCAAAAGAGTACACTGCCTTGCTCCTTCTTTGGGGGGGAGAAGTGGCTTCAGTTTCTGTTGCTTTGGAGTCAAAAAGAACAAGTCAATGGGCAATGTTGCGAACCATACTTGAATATCTATGAATATTATCTTAGAAATTGGAGAACTTATAAGAGTGAAGACAAGAAAGGAAGGAAATATGGTTGTGATGACTGAGTTTGAACAGTAGTGATCCAGATGTCGAAGAGTCCATTATATATGGACAATTCACCCTCATAACTGCAAATGTATTTCTGATAGTGATGATCACTGATTTGATAAGTAGTGCAAATTGACGACACGTGTCATGTCTTTGAAATCTAGCGGTCGATAACTCTCTAACAGTTATTGAGTTTGTGATATAGTGGATATTGAGGCAACAGGTGTCATATCACCTACTTTTTAGTCACTTCAATAGGCAAGAATTCAAAAATTGTGACTTTTCAACTAGGATGCAAATTGCCTTGCTCCCTCTTTTGCATTGCATCCAAGGAACCACTCCTACTCGACCTCTAGTGCATTATATATTACTTCCTTTATCGATTACTTGAATAAGGGAGTTGGGGGGCAAATGTTGATAGTCAGTTTTTGTCTCCATCTTACTTGTCTATTCAGTTGCCGACATGCTGTACAATCTATATTCTTGGCACCTCACTGAGTGATCGATATTCTCAGCATTACATAAGTAACTTCGACCCATCGCAAATTTGAATTCAAGTCCATGGTGCAAACAATTATTATAAGTACGGTTATGATTGCATAACTACATACTCTCCCTACATTTTAGGGAAGATGTCTAATCAAGAAGCTTCCATTTGTCTCGGTAGTTATTTCAATAACTGCTCCTTCAAACAAGACAATCTCCTATAAATATGGCAAAAGAACTTAGTAAGAGGAGGCAAATAACTCTCAACTTCTCAATTCTACTATTTTCATTCTAACCTACTAACCTAGGCATCGGAGTAGTCGTATCAGATTGGCCCCAGTACAAAGTATTTGTCTTATCTTTGCAGGATATTTCCAATTCTCAAAATTCACCAACAACAACAACCATATCAAGATGGATAAAGAAGATGAAGTCCATACATCATTTGTTACTAATTTTGGAACATAATGTTAGACGGTAACGCCCTTTAGGTTGAAAAATGCCAGTATAACCTACTAGAGACTTGTTACCAAGATGTTTAAACCATAGATCTACAGAAACATTGAAGTATATGTTGATGACATGATTGTGAAGAGCATGAAGGAAGATTGGCATCTTACCGATCTTGAGGAGACATTTGCTACTCTAAGGAGATATAACATGAAGCTTAACCTACAAAAGTACGTTTTTTGTGCAACTTCATGAAAGTTCTTAGGAGATATGGTCACTTGGTGTGGCATTCAAGCCAACTTGAGAAAGATTTAGGCAATAACAAACGTGAAATCCCCTCGTATGGTAAAGGAAGTACAAGAACTTATTGGGAGAATAGCTGCCCTCAAGAGGTTTGTGTCGAGAAGTATGGATAGGTGCACAGAATTCTTTAAAATCCTAAAGACTCCAAAAGAATTCAAATGGTCCGACGAATGTAAAAGAGCTTTCAATAATCTCAAAGAATTCCTTATATCACTACCGATACTCTCGATACCTATCTTTGGAGAGAATCCATATTTGTACTTATCAATCAGCTACCAAGCTCTTTTTTTCTATAATGGTCCAAATTAATAGCAAACAACATCAACCTGTTTATTACGTATGTCATCTCTTGCAAGGGCCAGAGCATTAGTATACGAAAATCGAGAAATTTGTTCTAGCAGTAGTTCTCTCGGTAAGGAAGTTAAAGCCATATTTTAAAGCTCACCAGATCATAGTACTTACCAATTAGCCATTACAGTAAGCGTTGCAATGACCAAACTCCTTCAAGAGGATGATGAAGTATGCCTTAGAGCTAAGTGCCTATGGTGTATAATACAAGCCTAGAACGGTACTAAAAGCTCAAGTGTTGGTAGATTTTGTGGTCAAGTTCACTTGTGAGGAAGATAGTTTAGAGGTTACCGAGAAACCCATATGGTACCTTTATGTGCATGGCTCTTCCATGAGAGAAGGAAGTGGTACAGGCCTTGATCTCCAAGGTGCCCATAACGTCAAGTTAATTATGCTTAAAAATTCGGATTCTCAACTAGCAATAATGAAGCAGAGTATGAAGCTTTGATTACTGGATTGAAACTAGCAAAAGAGATTGGTGTTGAAAAACTCAAAGTGTTCTCTAATTCAAAACTGGTAGTGAATCAGGTCATAGGTAGTTATGCAACAAGGGAAGAAAAAATGAGCAAGTACCTACTAATGGTACGAACGTTCACAGAAGAATTTCAATCTATAAGGTTTTGAGAAGTAAGAATATTGCTACAAATAAATTATCAAAATTTGCAAGTATGGCATTCCCTGACTTGAGCAACAAACATTTTGTCAAATTTCTTCTATAGAAAAGTTTATCAAAATTCGCCAGTATGGCTCCTTGCTTGAAAGAAGAATCTTGGATGGATTACATTGTAGATTATTTAAGAGATGGTACTCTCCCTAATGACAAGAAAGGAGTATGAAGATTGGTTTACTAAGCTGTGAATTACATGCTGATTGACGTTCAATTATACAAACACGACATATCATAGCCCTATCTTTAATGCCTTCCTCTAAGAGATGCTTAGAGGGCGTTGTCTAAATTGCATGGTTGTGTATGCAGTAATTACGTGAAAGCATAGACATTGTATGTTTAAGCACTATGACTCGGCTATTATTGGCTAACAATGAGAAAAGATGCAAAGGAAGTTGTTTGGTACTATCCATAGTGTCAAAAGCATGAGGTACCAAGTCATGAGCCTGCAACTGAATATGTAATCTATCCCGTCCTTGGCTTTTTGCCTAGTGGGGGTTAGATATTCACGAACCCTTCTTGAAATCTATTGCCTAGCGATAATTTATCATTGTTGCTATGGTTTACTTTACAAAATGGGTAGAGGTCAAGGCAGTAACATGAATCACTAAGCAAAAAGTGGAAGCGTTTGTATTCAATTCCATAATATCAAGATTCAGAGTTCCTTAAATGATAATCACGAATAATGACCTACAGTTTGACAACAATAAGTTCTGAGCATTTTACGAGAAGTATGGCATTCACTTGAACTATAATTCTATAACACACCCTTAAACGAATGGATAAGTTGAAGTCGTAAACGAGATCATGTTGCATAGCCTGAGGAGGAAAGTAGATCAAGTTAAAGGAAGATGGGTTGATGAACTGCTAAATGTGTTATGGGGTTACAAAACCACCTATAAAACTGCGATAGGGGAGACTCCCTTCATGTTAGCATATGGCACAAAGGTAGTTTTGTCGATTGAGTTGGATCTGCTTAATCTGCGGACGTAGAACTTCGACATGATGGTTAATCAAGTTGGATTAATGGCAAATTTGGACACCATTGATGAAATTAGAGATATTGTAAGGAGAATGACTACAGCATACCAGCATAGAGTGACTAAGTATTATAATAAAAAAGTAAAGCATAAGGTTTTTCAACTTGGAGATTTGGTTTGTCGAAAGATGGAAGCAACTGGCACACAAGATAGTCAAGGAAAGCTTAGTGCAAATTTAGAGGATTTTATCAAGATTTGGGAAGTTGTTGGCAAGGAGGCTTATAGACTAGAATGGTTGGATGGATCAATCATCCTATGAGCATGGAATGTTAAGAATTTCAAACCCTATTTCAATTAATGGCTTGGATGGTGTTCATCTCCATTTGTAAAGCAACAACCTACTTTCTTGTAAGATGACAACCTATTTGTTCATGACAATTATATTTGAAGTTATATTTTGTTTTCTTGATCTATTCATGACTGATGAGTTAATAAGTTCAAACTGCATGGTGAATGAATTGACATAAGTTTTAGCCTATTGCATTTAACGAACTTTGATTAATCCTACAACTGAGTAAAACGGCTAGTCCATGTCTCAAATGACTAATGGACAATATCTACAAAAGACGCAAGAAAGGCATGTGAAATAAAACATGCCAAGAAATACTTAGCGTATGAAATAAAACATGCTGAAGTATAAAAGTGTGTGAAATAAAACATGCATATTAATGAAAGAGACCATACAAGCCAAGAAAATGCAGTGCATGAAATAAAATGTACTGGAAATTCCAACTTATATGAATAACGTATTTTTCATTCATCATAATCTTATTATAAATACTTAGCCAATCGGCTTAGACTACTATGCATAAAGAACAAAAGTACAAGACTATCCTATGGCCTATTTTCGGAGTGAGTAGATGTGATCTATGAGTTAGAGGCTAGGGCTCTCTTAGAGCGTACTTCTTTTTCGGCACTTAGGAGTCTCAAAACAAGTTAATTTCTCCTTTCACTCATAGGGGATTTCCTTTGACATATGCTTTTTGTCTTCCCTTAGATCCTTTGCACAAGCTTTGTTATTACCCTTCTTGACATTCTTAGTACTTGATTCTTTGTTATCACCCTCATCGTAACTGTTGACTTTATCGTCAACGTTAGCAAAGTCAAGGCAAGAGAGATCATAATTAGGGTAAAACTTCAAGATCTCGTCTCTTGCCATATCTAAAGCCATCAAAACATGGCTACTTATCTGGAAATGAACAAGGGTATTAGCTGCTAAACAAACTCAACAATTAAAAGAATGTTATGGATACTTACATCATATAACTTAAGGCCAAAGATTTTGTCTTGTCTCCCAAGGTTGAGTCATTATGCAAGACAGTATGGCTCTAATATGAGATGAAGTACTCGGTGACCGCCATGTCGGGGACAAAATTGGCATTACTGATGCCAAGAGCTTTATTACGCATTGCCTCCTTTGTCTTCTTGTCTAGATCTTTGGACCTTTTGGTAGGTAGTTGGCCGGTGAGTTCCCTTCTTAGTGTCGAGCCCTATTTTTGTTTCCTTAATTTAACCTATATCGAGCCTAGTCCACTTAATATAAATTACTTGACATTAAATTAAGGAAATTTCTTTTTAAAAAATTAAAAAAATTGAAGTCGCCAACCAGTTCAAATGGGAAAAAAATAAAATTAGGGTTTTCAGGTGGGAAAATCCTAATTTGATCACTAGTCTGCGGATATTCTAAAAAAATTGAGTTTTAGAAAATTAAACTAGAAAAAACCGGGTTTGGGGTTTAACATATTAAGACCAAGTCATTATGTAAAAACTAAAGAAAAATTAATGGGCTTTTATTTTTTATAATTTTCTAACAATTCTAAAAATATACCTAAATAAACAAAAGATAACTAAAGTGATTTTTTATTATTTTTTATTACGAATTTCTAAGAAAAAAAGGAAAAAGGTTTTTGTCTTTTTTATGTAATTACCTTGAAGGTACCTACATACTTACTAGTTAGGATCAAACTAACCATAGTTATCTTTTTATAAAATATTTAGTAGGTGGATTCTTTTTATTTCGAAAACCGAGCCTAGTTTACGTTTATTTATTAATTTATTATTTAAAAAAAACTAAGAAATCTAATTTTCACAAATTTAAAGAAAACCTTTATTAACCATATCTTTTGTGAAGAGCTTGATTAAGATTTTTTATTTTTAAAACCACTACATATTAAATGATATTTTTTCTAAATCCTAATTATAAAATATGTTGAAAATATGGTCTAGATACATATTTCTTAAATCCCAATTGTAAGATACGATCTAGATACATATCCCTATATATATATTTTCTAAATCTTAACCGTAAGATATGTACCTTGATACATATCTTTTTAAAATCTCAATCGTGAGATATGCTAAAGATACGTTTATTTTAAAAAACAAAACACAGTTTTACTAAAAACTCAATTTAATTAAATTTTATTCGAATTTTCTTAAAAAACAAAGACGTAATACGAAAATATTAGAAAACCTGCACTAAAACACAAATAAATTAGTAAAAATAATAGAACTAAAAAATAAAGAAAACAAATAAAATAAAATAATTTTACCTATGCGTCGAGTTATGTATGATCGTCGGGGTGTCTTTGTGTATGCTAGTGATCTCGGTGGGCATGGACTTATGTAAACTTTGGATTTTTGTTGGCTTCAGACGATCAGATTAGACTTGTTAAGTAAAGGAATTTCGGTTTTTTGTCAAGCTAAAGGATTTCGAATTGGATGCTTCAGCTTTTGAAATTTGGATTATAAACTATGGCATTCATTGGATTTCATCTGGACTCGGATGTTTTCAGATTTCGCCTAGACTTGGCTTTTATTGGATTTCATCTAGACTTGGAGCTTAGATTGCTGGAGATTTATGCGATTGTGGGATTGTGGAAGAAACGTGCCGAACTTCTTCGAAAATTCCCTATTTATAAACCTACTTATTGAATCTTTCGTATCTCAACAAATTGTAGATATAGTAACAAACTTTAGATACGGAAGATACATTTTAGATTTTTTAAAGATTTTTCATAGTTTTCTAGAAACTCTACTTAGTTTGGGCTTTCTATTTTTCAAAGCCTGACTTGATCCAATTTGGTTTAGTCCAAGAGTCCACTTAATAAATTAATTTAATCTAGCCTAATATAATTTAGATAAAAAATATATTTTATATCAAACTAGACCAAAATTATTTTAATAAAGCCCAATTCCCTAATGACTTAATGATTTATTAAATTGATCACACACCGTCATCTAATTTAATATTAAATGATCTGACGTAACTTAACTCGATTTGACCTGATACGATTCGACTTGATACGATGCGATACGATGCGATACGATGCGATACAACTCGACTCTCTTTTTTTTTTATATATATTTTTTATTTTCGTTTTTTTATAAATTTATTTTTATTTTTTATTTTTTGGTTTTTTCTATTTTTTTTTAACATGGCTCAACTAAAACAAAACGAAAATAAAAAATGGTAAAAATGAGATGTTTATACTTGGTCTCTTATTAGCACTCGACTTTGCCTCTACAATCAATGATGATCCTTTAGGGGTAGTGGTAACTTCAACCTCACTACAAGTTTGGGTCTCTTAACCACTCTTTCTCAGCTTAGCAGTAGGTTGAATATCCTAAACAGGAGGCTTCCTAAGTTAAGCAACCAAAACCGTTACAAGCTTCTCACTCACCTTCTGCTTCTCGACTGGTTGGGAGACTTTCTTCTATGCTGCCACTTGCTTTGTTATGTCCTCCTTTGCCGCTTTCTTCATGACAACCGCCCAAGTGGTAGTGGCTGCGATGGTTACTCGCTTATCAACCTTCGATTTCTTGCCTTGGCCTGGGCTAGCAACTTGGTAGAATTAACCTTGCCAGCACCCATGTCTATAATGTAAGTAAACATGTTAATATTAACATGGGGAGAAAGAATGAACTTACATTATCTGCGCCTAGCAATGCTCAAAGACAACAATTCTTCTCCCAAGTCACGATAACAGCTTTCCTTTTATAACTATAGTCAATACGGTGGTTACTCTTTAGCATACCTTCCTTTTTGGAAAGGATCAGCTCTTCGCTTTCATAATGCCTTATAATTCTCTTGGCGTCTTAGAAGAATATTTTGTTCCTTCTCCTTTCTTGAATTTTCTTTGCTACTATGGCGTCACTTGTCATCAACTCTAGATCCTTTATATGGATTGGTTTAGTACATTGAGTTTAGAAGTCCATCTCCTCATTCGACACTATTGGCATGAATTTGTTGTACCACTTATAGATGTTGGACTCCAACCCATTTATGAACTTATGCCTATGCCTCATAGCGGCAAAGTACCAATTGTCAGGTTGCCTCTTAATTATGAAGAAATATCGAAACAGCTGAGGCATAGCCCTGACTTTGACTTCTTTACAAACTATCTTGAAAACTGCTAGAATCTAATATGTGTTTAGTAAGAACATACTTGGGGCGACTTGGATGTAGTTGAAGAAGCCTTCCACGAATGCTGAGAAAAGAAAGCACAACCTAAAATCCAGATTTTCAGGTATATGTGAAATTTATGCTTCCTTTGGATACATACCCTTTTCTCTTCTCTTAGCCTCCTAAGATTCCATGCCCTTGGAAGGTCTTTCCAGTACTTCTTCTATTTTAAGACAAGAACCCTATTGGTAGCACCAATTGCTCTATTCGTGAATCATAGAAGTAAACTATATTATTGTATAGATACCTAGCTATAGATCTTCCTTCCTTGTCATCTCAATAGGCATCTATCGCAGGAGAATTGATTCGGGTGAGTTTGTCCTACTGCTCCACTACACTATCAACTGAACTACCCAAGAAACACACCATTTCATTTCTTTTTTAAGGAAGAGAAGTGGCTTCAGTCTTTATTGCTTTAGAATCCAAGAGGATAGGTCAACGAATTATGTTGCGAATCATACCTGATTGATTATGAGGAATTTCACAAAATTTGAAGAATTTGAGAGAGAGTAAAGATAAGACTTCGAAGGCAAATGGAAGCTTATGGAGGTGACTAAAGGAATCTGCTTTGATTTTGAATAGTCCTTTAAATACAAATAGTTCCTCTTCGTAATGGCAAACATGTTTCTGACGGTAATGATGTGCTGATTAAATAATATCACGGATTTTCAACACATGTTTCGAGTAAAAAATCTAACGGTTGTCAAGTCTTTGACAATTATTAGACCGACGGCATAATGATGACCGAGGTGACAAATGTCATACCTTCTACTTTTTGGTCTCTAGATAGGCAAGAAAATGAAAGTTGCGACTCTTCATTTAAGATGTGATCCTCTCCTTTCCTACCTTACTTGGCATCTAAGGAACTGCTCCTTACACAACCTACAGTATATTATATGTTACTCCCTTTTTTGAATTCTCGAACACGGGAGTTGGGGTGCAAATGTTGATAGTCAATTTTGATCAACTTGGCTTGATAAGCGTTGATAATTAAAGCTTCACTCATTCATCCATTCAGCTGTCAACAAGATGAGTAATCAACCTTCTTGGCAATATGCCAAGTACCATAGATCCTTCCTTGGTTTGAATTCAAACTCATGGTATGAACAATTATCACAAGCACAATTATATTACATAACTACCTGCTTTTCCTATATTTCATGGAATGTGTCTAATTAAGAAGTTTTCATGTGTCTTAGTAGTTACTATGTTAATTGTGAGTTCAGACACAACATTCACCTATAAATATGGGAAAGAAACACTGTAAGAGACATTTGATAATTCTTGATGACTCACTCTACTTTTGTTATTCTACTTGTTGACTTAGGCATCGAAGTGGCTACACTGGCCCCAGTACTAAGGAACTTTCTTTTCTTTGTAGGACATTCCTAATAACCAAAATGCACCAACAACACCTGGGATGTTACTACCATTATGACCATAACTAGGTTGTGCACCATAACTCTGGTAACTAATAACACCTTAAACACTTGAATCCAACATGATATAATGTCTCTAAAATAGATTAACAACACAATACATAGGAAATAATGCTTTCGTATTTCCTAAAACCTCAACTGACACACCGACAATCTTAATACCTAATAACAACTTAAATAGAATGTAAATGAACTTGCTCTACATTCATGGTCAAAAATGGGGCAAGAATAGGGTAACGATGAAATCACACTTAACAACACACAAACCTTCACTGCATAGCTTACAATCCCAAACTTCATGCGAACACATTACAGCAACTATGAAAGGAATACATCAACTACTAACAATAAAGCGAATAAAAAACTTCACTGCAACTTCACATACTACCTCTCGGAGCCTTGCTCCAGTACCAACGAAGTTGATGCTTCTCTAGAGGTCGGACATATGGAAAAGCACCATAATGAAGTGAACTACAAAGAACAAAAGAAAAGCTAGCAAAATCCGGTCAGCTACCAAATGGATATGATGCACCACTAAATCCTTCTCGACTTATAACTCGCTAGATATGACATACTAGTCCGAACTGAAGGGTCACTCACGACTATGTCTTGCTAAAGGGAATCGATAAGAGTTGAAGAATAATGAGAGCACTAAGGTTACTCAATAAAGATGTGAATAATCTATATATTGATGAGTTTGCGTACAAGCAAGTAGTGGTTTATATACCCGTCTACTAGGGCTACTTTATATGTATGAAAAGACAAAAGGATATTCTTACAATTAGGTTACATAGGATATTCCAAAAGAGGTAAAAGAGACAAAAAAATATTCAGTATAAAAAAAAAAAGAATCATTTTGGAATATTATGTCAAAAGACACAAGTCGCTTGGTAGCTAGACATTAGAATTATGATTCTAAGTAGGCGGAAGTAGAAAAGTGTTGCCATCAGGGGTCGACCTGAACTAGATCAGGTTAAGATCCAATTAATCTTGTAAAGAAGTCAGTTGAATTAGAGTCAAATGTTTGTAATGGGTTCGGGAGCTTAGCTTGGTTAGTCCTGGATTGTCTTTTGGAATATAACATTGCTGCTGGGCAAGAGCAAATCTGAAACATGTGAGGATTTAATAGCTAAGTTAGTAGGAGGTCAGTTTAGAATAGAAATCTTCATCTCGAATATGGCTTCAAGATATTGTTCTTCGCATGAGTCCTTAGAGTCCTTTAGCTTAGCTACATGTGATTAGTCCAAGGGGCTGATTCCTATCATTTTCCATGTTAACATTAGCATAGTTGTTGAAGGAAGTTGAGGTAGTAATTCCTTTAATGCTTCAACTTATGGAGATGAAACTTTTATAGTTAGAGGTAAGGATTGTGGTTGAGATGCAGTAGAATCAAGAGATTATTTCTGTTCTATTAGAGTTGGAGGTTGTGAAGATGGTGGATGATTAGTTTGATCATAAGTTGGAGGATTAGAGAGTGGAATCTCAAGTTCCATAGATGGTTGAGGAGAGGATTTCTATGGTAAAGTAAGAGGTGCTGGAGAATAATGGAATGATGGTTTTTAGATTCTTCTTTCAGAGAAGCTTGGAGTTAACCCAGCAGCTAGTCCATTTTTTTTATTCTATCATGAACTCTATCTCTTTCCTTGGAACTACTTCTATTTTTGAAGTTTCTCTAAGTCCTTCCTTCATAAGTGGTTCTAAATCTAAATCTGAATCATCTTCTGATTCAAGAACTTTCACTTTCTCCTTAATCTCAAGTTTTCCTGCAGTCCTAACTTCATAATCCTTCTTGGATTTATTTTTCTTTCCTCTTAAAATTTCCTTACCCTTTTTATTCTTAGTGGTCTTTTTCACAAGTTTTGAATTAGATTTTGCGATAGCTTCTAATAACTTTCCCTCAAATAGTGCTTTGGGTAACCTATTTTTCTTATGTTTATCATGGACATAGAATGCTTAATCATCAGTATACCAGATTTTGTTCTTTACATTAATACCTATGTGATGGTAATGATCTCATCAACAAATTCCCATACAGCTTTTGTCTCCTTGTCATGAAAGCATGTCTAATTGTTTGTATAGCAATGGCTAATTTCCTCTTTCTAAACATGGCTAAGATAACTATGGCATCTTCCTTTAAAATGCTAGTTGTACTTGCCTTCTTTAGAAGTATACAACTAATAACTAACTTATGGAGTATTCATACGATTAGTGTAAAATTAAAAATACTATCTTCCTTTCTAGGCCAAATCCTTTCACTCTTACTCAGTTCCTCAAAAATCTGTTTCCTTGACCATTTCATTAACTCCCTATCGTTATTCATTCTAAGAATTCTAAAACAATTTTGAACATCTTCTTTTGAAATTTGTAATTTCTGTCCATTCATAGTGGACAGCCACATTTCCTTTGGGTTCATATCAAGATTATCATAAAATTCAATCAACATTTCCCCTTGTACGGTAGTCTCAATTGTATAAATGTTGTTGCATCCTAGAACATCTAAGAACTAATCCCAATATAATCTATTTTTTTCGAAAAATTCAAATTCTATTATGCTTGGCTTTATGACCTATTTTTTGTTTAGAAGATGAAACATACATAGTTCTAGACTTTACCTTTTTCTTATCAGCTGTAATTTTCGCAAAACGCTTAGCAATGGTCTTTGCTTTTGGTTGAAATTTTGGATCTAATTTTGCCTATGGTTTTGATTTTGAATTCTTTCCTTTTTCCTCACTTAAAGATTTCCCTTCTTCATCAATTTCCTCATCATCTTCAAATGTTTACTCTTTAGTTTAAGCAATATCCTCACTTGATGAACTCTTAATCTTGTCATCAATCCCCTTCTCTTTGGAAATTGTTTTAGTTTGATTATAGTTAGGGTTAAGGTTTGGATTTTCCAAGCTAGGGTTTTGAGATTCTTAAAGAGAGGTTTGTTTAGAATATGAGGGTTCGTCCACTAGTGAGTATAGGTTCTACTTTGTATTCTTAAGATCCTTCTTAGTTTTAAGACCAAGACATAAGGATTTTCTTGGAGCTATAAGAGAAATGAGCTTTGAAAAGAAATTAGAGAATGTAAGAGAGAATGAGGAGATAGATTGTAGAGGAAGTGATTTGTAGTTGTGAGTGAGTAAGGATTTAAAGAGATCTAAAGCAGGACGTGATGAGAATAATGTGAAGAAATGGAGAAGAGGAAGAGAGGAAATATAATATGAAAGAGAATTAAAATGAAAGAGAGAGATATGGATGTTACAAAGTTTAGTAGCTCGCTAGATGTAGGAGAGGTTTATGCATGATAATGAAAAGTAAGAAAAGTGATTGTTGAAAAGCTAACATGGGAGGAGCTAAAAAAAAAAAAATAGCTCATTTATTTCTTCTAGTGATAAAAACTAAAACCTAATTAACTCTCCTTAATTTTACAAAAACTATTGTCCTAAGATTCTATGTTTGGTAACTAATAATATTTATATTATTTTATTGGCTAAATATTCGGTAACTAAATATACAACAAAAATTAATAAGTTAGAAAAACAAAATAATAATAATAATAATAATAACAAATCACATAATTATACATATGCACATTATTTATATAAATTTCAAAAATTAATTAAACTACATAAACATATGAATAACATACTTATTTTTTGCAATATACTAATTATTTAAATATTCATGCAAATGGATAGCAAACACCAATGTCATTTCTTATAAACTCAAATTTCTTCTTACTAAGAGGCTAGGTGAAAATATTAGCCAACTAATTATTAGTTGATACAAATTCAATATTCATATCTTCATTGTTAACACAATCTCATATGAAATGATGTCTTACCTCAATGTACTTAAATCTAGAATGATGCACTGGATTTTTAGTAAGTTAGTTGCACTTGTATTATCACATTTTATTGGAATATTTCACAAATTTAGCCCATAATCAGATGATTGTTGTTTAATCTATAGAATCTGAGAATAATAATTACTAATTGAAACATACTTAGCTTCAATTGTAGATAGGGCAACATAATACTGCTTTTTAGATGATCAAGAAACTAATTTGTCCCCTAGAAACTAATAAGTACTTCAAGTGCTTTTCCTATCTGTCTTACATCTAGTATAATTAGCATTTGAGTAGCCAATCAAATCAAAGTTCTAATTTTTTAGATACCAATTTCCTAACTTTATGGTGTAAGATATATGCTTGAAAATTCTTTTTATAGCTAAAGTGTATTTTAGTTAGTTTAGATTGAAATATAGCATAGATACACACACTAAACAATATGTGTAGCATGGATGCAGTCAAATACAATAGTAAACCAATCAAACTTCTATAAAGCTTTTCATTGATTTTCTTACCTATATCATTAAGATCCAACTTAGTTAAAGATGCCAAGGTATAGATGTTCCTTTGACATTTTCCATGGAAAACTTCTTAAGGATCTACTTAGTATATTTCTCTTAGTGTACAAAGATCCCATCATTGGTTTATTTGATTTGAAGTCCAAGAATGAAGTTTAGCTCACCCATCAATGACATTTTAAATTTAGCTTACATAAACTTAGAAAACTCGCAAAATATCTCATTAGTAGATCCAAAAATAATGTCATCAACAAATATTTAGACTACTAAAATGTCATGACCATAGTGTTTAAGAAACAAGGTTGTATTTACTTTACCCCTTTTGAATACACTCTTAATTAGAAAGTCACTTAACCTTACATACCAAGTTGTAGGAGCTTGTTTTAATCTATATATGACTTTTCTCAACCTATATACAGTCCTGTTTAAATGGATCTTCAAACCTTGGAGGTTGTTCAACATAAACTTCTTCTTCTATATATCCATTTAAAAATAAACTTTTAACATCCATTTAGAACAATTTAAAGCCTTTATAACTAGTAAAACCAAGAAGAAGCCTTATTGTTTCTAACCTAATAATTAGAGCATATGTTTCATCCAAGTTAATTCCTTCTTCATGAGAATAGCTCTTTGCAATCAACCTTACCTTATTCTTAATAGTTTTACCATGTTCATCTTACTTATTCTTAAATACCCATTTTGTTCCTATGATAGATTTATCTTTAAGCCTAGGAATAAGTGTTCATACTTGGTTTCTTTGAAACCGATTTATCTTTTCTTACATAACATTTATCAGACAAAGCTTCATCAATAAAGTAAGCCTCAAACTCAAATAACAAAGAAAAATGGTTTTCAATGTTTCTTAAGCTATCCCTTGTTTTAACTCCAGTATTGATATTACCCATCACTTGTTCGAGTGGATAATAAGTTTTAAACTCGATAGTTCCATAAGGCTTAGATATTATCTAGGTAGGTTCTAATTTAGTTTCTAAATTTGCTTTTGCTTCTAATTGTGAGTCTAAATTTGCTTATGATCTTGGTTCTAATGAACATTCCACCTTAAGTTCTCTAATTTGATTTTGCTATATGTTATCATTCTTACCTTTAGCTTTCTCATGTGAATCATCATCATAATCATCAACTTTAATCTCATTAGCAAATTTAACATATATGGATTCCTCAACCATTTTAGTAACCATGTTAAAAACATGATATGCTTCACTACTTAAGGAGTATCCTAACAATATACCTTCATCAACCCTTTCCTCAAACTCACAAAGGTTAATACCTATTTTCTTAGTGTAACATGTAGAACCAAACATATGAAAATATGATACCATGGGTTTTCTACCTCTATAAAGTTCATACAATGTTTTCTTAGTGAATGGTCTAATGTACAAACGATTGCTGATATAGCATAATATAGATATTTCTTTAGTATAGAAATATTGTGCCACACCACTTTCATTCAACAATATATGTGTCATTTCTTAAATGGTTCTATTTTTATGGTCTACTACTGTATTTTGTTGTAGAGTGTAGGGTGTAGAAAAGTTATGAATTATACTATTATTCTCACAAAATGTTATGAATTCTAAATTATCAAACTCTTTTCCATGATCTATCTTAAGACTAATTATAGAAACTCCTTTTTCATTTTGAACTTGATTAGAAGAAACCTCAAAACTCTTAAATGCATCAATTTTATGTCTAAGAAAAAGAACCCATGTAAATCTAAAATAATCTTCTACTATCACTAAGCCATACTTGCTTTCACCAAAGCTCAATGTATGTATAGGACCAAACAAATCAAGATGTAATAATTCTACAGGTCTCTTAGTTGATATAACATTTTTTGCTTTATGTGAAACACACTTATTTTATTCTTAATGCATGTAGTATAGCGAAAATCATCCTCAATATGCATTTTAGGCAAACTAAAAACAAGATTATCTTTAGAAAAATTATCTAATTGATGGAAGTTAACATGACCAAGGTTTTTATGCCATAAAAATGCATTATTAGAAACACTTAAGAAACAATTTTCAATTTCTACTTTAGCTAGTTCAGCAAGATATATGTTCTTTTTTCTATAACCTTCAAACAACTTAGTACTATGTTTATCATAGGCCTTAACTTTATCTTTTTCAAACACCATTGTATAGCCTTTATCACACAATTGACTTATGCTAAAAAAATTTCGTTTCAAGCATATAACAAGACTAACATTTTCTATAGTATAAGGAGGTAGACCGATTTTATCAATTGTGATGATTTTACCCTTCCTATCATCTCTAAACTTCACATAGTGTTAATTTCTTTTCAAAACAATGAAGCATTGCCACTCATGTGATGTAAACACCCATTATCCAAGTACTACATTCCTTTTAATCTTGCTCCATGTTCCTATAAGCATCAAAATAGAGTTAATTTCTTTTCAAAACCTAAACTAGCTTAGGTCCACCAAAATTCAAGCTTGTATTATGTAAAGATCTAGCTTGTTGTGTACTGAGCTTGTTCATTTTATAGAAACAATATATTTCAGTATGACCGAGTCTATTGTAAAAGAAACAAGCATAAGAATTAGATGATCTATACTAGTTACTTGCTTACTTGTTCAAATTTTAGCTTTGATAGCCTCTAAATTTGCTTTTGATGCACCTCTGAATGGATACTTGTTATTTCTACCAATATATCTTTTGTTATACTGATTTCCTTACACATTAGATTTAAGCTTAACATGCATATTGTTATTATCAATAGATTTCATGCCAACCACTTCCTTGCCTTTAACAAGTCTAATTTTGTTACTAGACTTAGAAGTTTCACCATGTTCATAACTGAGTCCCCTTTTAGAATTATCTAGCCTTTGTAATGATAACAATAATTGTAATTTCTTATCACTTCCATTGAACTTGTTAAATGTTGTATCTATTGTGCAAGATAGATAATTAATTCTAACCTTCATATCATTAATTTCCTCCCTTAGCATCAAATTCTCCTTTTCCAAATTATCTTGTTTTGTCCTTAGCTTGTCATTATCTATCTATAATACTTTAGTAACATTCTTCAATATATCATTTTTATCAACAAACAAAGAGTTTGTTTGTAACAATGCATCATTTTCACTCTTTAAAGCCTTAATCTCATCATCTTGTTTATTTAACTTAGAGTTGGTCCTTTCAAGTGCTTTTAAAAGACTCTTAATATGTTTCCTAACACTGTTAGGCATAATATCATCACCAAAATTAGAATTTACCTTCGAAAGAGCCATTAAACATAAGTTGGCTTCATTGTTTGCTTCTAAATTTAGTTCCAAATCAGGTTCTAATTCATCTAGGTTACTCCAAGTAGCCAATAAAGATATCTGCTTCTTCTTATACTTTTCTAGTTTCTGCAACAATACTAAACATTCATACTTAATGTGCCTAGGCTTCTTACAGTTGTATCACCCTAATTTATTTTTCTCCTTTTTCTCTTTCTTCTCCTTCTTTTCCTTCTTCTCTTCTTTGTAATTCTTTCCTACATCATACATGAAACGATTAGCGAAGGAGCATTTATTAAGGAACATTTTCCTACCTTTCTTCTTGAGAATCCTGTTAGTCTTCTTATTAGAAGTATGTTGTCATCATCATCTTCTGGTTCTGAATTTGATTCAAATTTAAATTCTAAATCAACGTCTTGAGCCTTGAACACGATAGTCTATTTACTGCTTTTTGGTTCATTGATGTACTTGATATGAGATTCATAAGCAAGCAACTTTTTTCTAAGTTAGCTCATATTCATCTTTGTCAAATCTTGGGCTTCTTCGATTGTCATTTTGTTTGCATACCATGATCTAGGTAAAATCCTTACTATTTTGCAAACAAGATTAGAGTCTTGAATCTTTTTACCTTGTAAAGCCAATTCATTAGTAATGGAAGTAAAATGATTAAATACATCTCAAATATTTTCACCTAATTAAAGTAATGAGTTGATCCAAATGTCTTTGATTGTAGTTATTCCTTCATAATTCTCGATCAAGGTATCCCAAATGTCCTTTGCAATGCTAAAAGGTGAAATAAGATAATATTCAGAATGTGCTATTGTCATTAATAGTAGATGCCGATAAGCATTGAATCTTCATTCGTAGCAATTTGTATATCTTTGTACTCATTGATTTCCCTAGATCTAAAATCAATTGCTTTGACATATGTCATCATCCTACATTTCCAACATGTAAAGTTAGTACCATTAAAATAAGGAGCATGATTTGTAGCAATAGATATATTGTTTTATACCATGGATCTTTGAACTTGAGATAATCAAGAGCTAAACTCTAATACTAATTATATCTCCCAAAAGTAACCATCGGGGTAGGGGGAGGTGGGGTGATGTTCGCTTAGGGGCAGAGTTGATGATGAGGTCTCACCATAGAACTGTAACCAAGTGGATCCTTCGAGATATCGAAGAAAATGAGGATAGGTAGGTTAGTAAACACAGTACTTTACATAAAGCTACTAGAAGATATGATTCACTAATGAACACAAAACGACTTATTACTTACCTAATGGGACGTACAAGCTAATGCTACGGTTCACTCGCTGTTGATCTTAAGCTATATGACAAGATTAGATAAGAGTATAAGAGAAAGTGTACTCAAAAAGGGTTATCTTAAAAGAACAAGAATATTCATTAAGTACAAGGTATATGATGATTTTGGCGACAAAAGATAAGAGACTATTTATAGTAAGTCTTTAAGGTAACAATGAAATACGTGCAATTACAATAAAGAGTAATACAAAAATACTAGCTTAGTACATTGCTAAAAGGGTAAAAGGGAACAAATAGTATAAAGGAATATAGTACAATGTCAAAAAAAGGAATGATAGTTGGTAGGCTGTGATTAGGTTTGTATTCTAGGATCTTAGGGCACTATAGCTAAGCTATGCTAATATTATGGCAACTATTGACGAATTGTAGTTGGAGTTGTTAAGGCAAATAAAGGACGCTATTGTTTAGTAAGCGGAAAGAGTGGAGCTTGGCTTGTAGTGGCATCAGCCTTGGTACTTGGCAAGTCAACCTAGTTACTTGGCATTTATGTAGGTTAGAAGAGTAGGGCTCGATGTGTACTATGTAGTGACCTCGGCCTCAACATATGAGTGGTTAGCGACTAGACAAGAGTTTAAGCATAGTAGAATATGTCTAAGTTGGGACCTTAGAGAGTTCACACACAACTCTTCTGTATACAAGAGCTTATCCTTAGCAAGCTGATAAGAGAGCATCGTCCTCGTAAGATATTGTTAGCCTTAGAGGTAGGCACGAGTGAGTGGTTTAGAGGTTAGCAGTCCATAAAGGAAGGGAGGAGTGAATTGGTTACTTAAAAGATTGAAACTTTTTCATAAAACTAAACTTAAATGCACCCCCTTTGATTACTTGTTCGGATTTTGCACAAAACAATGTGTAGACAATATAATTATAACTTAAAAAAGTGATGAGAGAATAAGGATGAGAATATTAGGCAAGAGATTTATAGGCTACTCTTGCTTAGATCTACAGAAATTTGATCCTTTCCTCTAACACAAAACCTATCACACCAATAATTGTGTTTACAATAACAATGAGGACTAAATACAATGATTCTCCTGATTAAAGTACAAGACAAAGTTGTAATATAAAACTAAAATAAACAATGTTGTCTCTAAATTAAGTTTTGAATGTGGTTTTGAATTCTCTCGAATATGAAGCATTTACAGAACATATGCAACTTTGATTTGATATTCTCTATCTTGAAAAATTTGAACTGATCTCTTTTTATATGTTTTAATGAAATGTTACTTTGCTAGAATCTTAAATAATTCTTCATAGCATTGAAAAAATCTCGACTTAGTTGTTGATAGATGTGATCCCTTAAAATATGGAAACCAAATCACACTCAAAGTTGAATTCAATTTGAACGTTGTACTGCTGCTCTTTTATTTGAAAAAATCTTTGAGTATTCTTGAACCATTGTCCTAGTTTCTTCTCATGTTTTTTCAATATAATTTTTGAAAATTGAATCCTTTTTGAAAATAAATATCTCCAAAGATTTAGGAGCAAATCTTTATGCTTGTTGCCTTAAATTTTTTAATCTTCAAAAATCTAGAATAATCTTACTACTATCTTGTTCGAAAGTATTCTAGCAAGTCTGGTATAATTGATTAAATATGCTTTGAAAATATTTGTATAATAGCACCTTTGAATTTACATCAATAAAATAAAGTTCATCCTTATCCCAATATATCTTCTTACATGTGTCTTTATCCTTTCTTGTTTTGAAGTCAAATAAAATCTAAATTGAACTCATTAAGATTCTCTTCATATCTTGATAATAATCCTCTAATAATTTCATGAAAACTCTAACAAAAATGTTTTCAATAAAATCTGCCCACTATTATGAGATATCATATCTAATCAAGCTTATCCTCAAAATAAATATTTTAATTCTAACTTAATCCCTGTAGCTTTGATTAACTATCCTTATGGAACATGTTGGATACATTACCTAAATATATCCAATAAGTGGAGTTGGGCCTTCAAACACCTATAATACTTGAGGTTTTGAATTTATCTCTAAATTTGGTTCTGATTTTCAAAATTAGTACTAAGACAAAATTTCTATCTCTTGTTCATTTACCTGCACACTTAATAAACTTGTTAGATATCTTTACTTTTTTTGTTATCATCAAAACATTTATGAGGTAACTCAACATGTAGAAATCATGACACAATGAGGGTTAAGCTTAAGATGTTTGTTTCTTTGCTTGATGTGGAGAACACATCCAAAAGGCTTACCGATTGACCATGTTATTTCATATAATCAAACATGAATTGCTTTTTTACTTGGTTTGTAAATCCAACTTATATTTTTTAAAAATCAATGAAGTCAATCATATTATTCAAATATGTTTGACTGATTGTACTAAGCTTCAAATGATTATTAAAATAATTTAATCCACCAAGAATACTAATTCTATCAATTGTCATGTCTCAATCAGGAGGAGTCATAACGGTCCCACCATGTAAGCTAATCTAAGATAGAAGTTGAGCTCATAATTGCAAATGTAGAAGTAGCTTACACAAGGTATATTCGACTAACCAGCTTGAAGCATTCAGTTTGGTACCTATTAATAAAAAACCTTGTGGTATTGCTCTTTCAAAATACTTATTTAAAACAAGCTATAATTCGATTCTTCATGACATAGTAATATCTACTACATAAGTATATTTACATCAAAATGTTTCAAAGTTCATAAAAAATTTACAAAAAGCCACGAGTTTTTACGTATATGTACATCAATGTAGGAAACTAATCAGTGTCTTAAGATATCTTAGGTAGTTTCCATGAAAGATAAAATCAAAAGCCAAAACAAAAGTCTATGTCCTCTAAGTCCTCCAATTTCCTCACTTCCCTAGCCCATTTCATACTAACCTAAGGGCAATTATAGTGCTGCATCTCTAAATTCTTAGTCCGTACTTGTAAAAGAGTCTATAGAGATGTGATACAAGCTTAATATGCAAGACAAAGAAAAAATAGTACATTAAGCACAAACATGGTTTTCAATCATTAGATTTTATTAAAATGCAATGCAAACAAACAAATAAGGTATCACACAATATTAACTGGTCCATTGTGAGGGTAAAGAAATTACATCTGCTTTAACTCAGATTAAGGAGTTTCAACGAGACTTAAATCAAACCATACCCAAACTTGTTCAATAGAGAATACCCTCCTCCTGAGACTACCTTTGAACTACGGTTGTCAGGACCCTAAAGGGGGCCTAGTAGGATTACCTAAAATTTCCATAACATGTGTGCACCCATGATATGAAAACCATCTTGCAAGTCAGAGATTGCCAGACTCTAAATAATAAATCACTAAGATTAATGATTTTCAAGTAAATAATTTATTATAACATGACATAATATATAATTATAAATAACTATGGATGTTCGATATCACACAGTTCCTTAGAACTGCAGAGAATCGGTATCCCCTACCAAATAATAAGACAGGATTACCAATATTATAAAATTGCAGGTAGAATTAAATTATATTAAATTCTAACATGTGAATATTTTCTACAAAGAGTGTTATGTATCACCTATAAAGATCTCAACTAATCTTAACTCTAATGTACATATCTTCATCTCACCCTCAGCACTCGAGACTTATCCCAATCCTATCGTATGTAAACCTGCAAAAGAAAGACTATTGGGGAATAAGCTACAAGAGCTTAGTGAGCTATCCCTCCTGCCATACTGGCAAACAAGTTATCAAACAAATTATTACAACCATATGAATGCATGTACACACAGAATGCCAAACAATATATGCAGTTGACCGGTACTGCATATAATATCGGATTTTAACACCCTCCGAGATAAGGGTTGGAGATTCATCGGCACCAATCACGACCGGGCTCTAGTACCTGGGTTTTTACTCATAACTTTGAATTCCATATTTCACAAAAACACATTGCCATTTCCAAAAATCCAATAATTCACAAAGTCCCAAGCCTAGCGATGAGGTGACCCCCGCAGTCCACACTCACACCCTACAACGGTGGTCTTTAGACGCGACCCCCAGCTACCCACAGTTAGCATGTCCGGCGCCAGTAAAACCCGCAAGCTAAGGGTAGGGTCTTGTTGTACCCATGCTCCTGCACGATACTAATCAAATCATGTGGGAATCCATCCCTCCAAGGCCCTTCATTACCAACCGCGTGAAGTGACGGCCAGAATAAGTAATGCGATGCATGGATAATGCATGACCCTTTTGATTTAAGATAAGCCAAATATAATTAGGTCTGATTATGAGGCGACCAATCAATATCAGCAAACCATCTAAATCCTATAAAAATCAGTCATACCATCAAATCATCAATTATCGTATTTAACAATATTTCTTACAACAATCAATCAATATCAAGCACACGCATATCCCGAAACCCCATGCATCAAGTTATTGATATTCAATTTAAGTTCACTAACTATAAGCACAAACAAGTATAGAGTCATCGGGAGTACTCACTTGACTATGACGACTTGCTCTAGTCATAATAACCGATCGGGAGATCCTTACCCTCGTCGGGATCACCTGATCATTACGAGATAACAAGGATAATAAGTACTTGACTTAACTAATGGTTTTAGACATCTACCTACCTAATTCTACTTAGATTACTATCAAACCTTATTCGATTAAACCTAATTGCTAATTGTACGTAACTTTTTCATTCTATTTTCAATATTTACGAGTTTATAGTCGTTTTTCATCGTTTTCGGACGTACGTTCATACGGTAATATCCGTTTTGGACATGTAGACCCGTGTTTTATGATATGGGCTAAATTTATTGAAATTTTATCTTTTTGAAGTTTAATTATTCTTATTGCTTATGTTTATGCCCTAGTTTACGATTTAATGATTGAATTAGCTATTTGATTCTTACACTTAGGAAATTTTACATCAGTGCTACTAATCCACATACTTGATTAAATTTAATTCAATCTAGGAAGTGTATTAAGGTTTAAAGGGTTTTTGACTTCTAAATACATGTATATACCTATGTTATGTGCTTATGTAACCAATTGATGATGTTATGGCGTATGTAATGCTTAGATGATGTCATGGCTTATGTAATCCATTTATTACATGTAAATATATATGTCATTAAGTACTTATACATATACCTATGTTATATACCTTCCTACACTCATAACATACTAATATGTATACTTATGTACTTATACATATATTAATACATATACCTATATACACATACGGTGGCATACATATTTTTATACGTATTTTCGTATGCCTTATCTATCCCCTTAAGAAAGCTTCACAATTTCATTCTTTTTGTATTTTAAGGGTATATTTGACATGATATATATATGTATAGTTAGTATATACCTTATTTTAGGTTATGTACATATTGTATACTTATGTACAAAGGTATTTATACATGTATTCTTCTAGCATATCCTTTTATACATATACTTAAGGACATATGCACATACATATCCTTCTTCTTCTTCATGATTCCTAGATTTCTACACTTAAAGAGGAGAACTTTGTGCTCTTTTCTTCAAGACAACACTAAACACATAACTACTTATCTAATTTACCTAATTAACTAACTAATGAATAATATAAAGCAACATAAAACAACTTAAAGACATACCTTTAATTGTGTTGGAATTAGGAAGGCAAAAGGAGGAGTAATCAGAGTGAAATGGGAAGAAGAAGCTCACGGCAATGGGGGGTTGTTTTTGTTTTGTGTTGATTATGGAAGAAGGCAAATGGTGGGGCCTAGAAGGAGAAAATGTGGACAGTAATTGAGAAGAAAAGGAGAAGAAAAAAAATCAAAAAGAAAGAAAAGAAAAGCCATCATGAAGTTAAGATATTTTCCTTTATCTCTTAATGTCTTTTGTTGACTTTTCAAAGTGTTGACTTTGTCAACCCTTTGACTTTGGTCAACATGTGTTAACTTAGTAAACTTTCCTTAAGTATGTGTAATTTTGTACACATAATGTAGTAATTAAGGGAAAAATGAAGGAAATGAGAAGAAATGAGGTATTTGATGAATTGATTAGTAAATATAGTTGATGAGGTCTTACTTTAGGTCTTTATAGCTTATATATCTTATTTGATAAATTACTTTAGATAACAAATGCAAAAAGTACTAATTTGAGTATTAAAGTTCACTACATGTAACCTAATCTTCAATTATAACCCTAACTCTAAGTGAGACTATCTTAATCACTTACTTAAGAAGTAAATATAATCTATGACTCATTATCTTAGTTTCTAATGGATTACTTAAGGATTCGAATCATATAAGCATGAATGAGGGTCATCTCTAACCTTTTACTAATGATTTGGCAAAATATGAGCATTATATTATCAATTAGGGTTTTAGGGTATATCATGGTAAATTAGTGTTTTTATATCCTTAAAGTTATAGTTTTAGGGTTTTTATTACTTTAGGGCACAATCTCTAATGTTTTTATACATTTAGGGTTTCATATATTCTTACACGATTAAATCTTCGATTGTTATCGTAGGGTTTTGATGAGGTTTGAGGTTTTAGGGTCTTCGTATGCGGTTAGGGGTTCAATTGATGATTTAAGGTTTTTCGTATCCACTTTAGGTTTTGGATTGAGATTTTATTGGTTTTAAATCTCATTGGCTCTTTTGAGTTTAGGAAATCATCTACAGTTTGGACGTTTGTTTCTATACTTAGAAAGCTAAATTCGTAGGGTTTACAACGGCTCCTAACCTTCCTACTACCTCCTCTTCTATTACTTAGTTTGACTAAAGGTGAGGAAAGCCATTTTAACTATACTTAGTAAAGGGGTTGGTATTTGGTATGACATACCTAATCGTCCTACTAGTGGGTTGTTATGCATGTCTTGTAAGGTTAAGGGTTAGTCATTAGTTGATTCCAGTTAAGAGTGATCAACAACTTCATTAGGTAGAGCAAATAAAACATTTTTATACAAAGCAACACTCTAAGTCCACAATTCAAGTAACCAATCACACATGAGGCATGTATACATTGAATGAAGTTACAATTACAACCAAATGCACTCCCAAGTCTTCAAGCACTCTAATAGAGTACTCTAACATGCTATGATGCATGGATCCTAACTTACATGTATTGCATTAGTACACTACTCTTGACCATTGCCTTCTTAGTCTTCAGTTGTAGCTATACATACAAAGTAGAATATTTTTAATCTTTGTTCAATCCTTGAATCAATAGTAATACATTCATTTTACATGATTTTAGTTGTCTTGACATAAGTTTTATAAGTTATTTTTATTTACATGTTAAGATTTCTTAAAGGGATCATTAGTTGTTATAAGTTAGTTTAGGTTACCAAATTACGCTTTAATTTTGACTAACCCTAAAGTCTTCATGAAATTACCTTCTGATTTAGATTTTGAATTCCTCTATATTCACATTTCACTTTTACAAGTCAAGTGCATAACACGACATACATGATTGATCCAATAACCAAAGCAAAAGGAATCTTATTTATGCGATCTCGCTCATCCTTTGTCCTAGGACATTGAGTCTTGCTAGGATTTGCATAATGAAAAATTAGTAAGAATGCTCTTTTTGAATCACACGTACAGAACCTATTCAGAACTTTGTCTATGTACACACTTTGACTTAGGCTGATGGGCCTTCTAGATCTATCCTTATAAATCTTAATGCCTACGATATAGGCAACCTCACCTAAGTCTTTCATTGAGAAACATTTCCCTAACCAAGACTTAATACTTTGCAAGGTAGGAATATTGCTTCTAATGAGTAATACGTCATCTACATATAGCACTAGAAGTACAACTGCACTCCTACTAATTTTCTTATAAACAAAAGATTCATCATCTTTTTTAACGAGTCTAAACTCTTTGACTACTTCATCAAAACAAAGATTCCAAGTCTGAGATGCTTACATCAATCCCTAAATGGATCTTTGAAGCTTGTAAATCTTTACAAAATTCTTAGTATAAACAAAACCCTCAAGCTGTGTCATATACATATCCTTGAGTAAGTTTCCATTAAGAAACGTTGTTCTAACATCCATTTGCCAAATCTCGTAATCATAATACGTAGTTATAGCAATAAGGATCCTAACGGATTTAAGCATGGCAATTGGTGAAAAGGTTTCATCATAGTATATACCATGAGTTTGTTTGAAACCCTTAGCTACTAGTTGTAATTTAAAGGTATGTACATTGCCATCTATGCCAGTTTTCTTCTTGAAAACCCATTTGTACCCAATGGTCTTAGTACCTTTTAGGTGGATCAATCAAAGTCCATACTTGATTGTCATACGTGGATTAAATTTCAGATTTCATGGCTTCTAGCCATTTCTTAGATTCTGGACCCAGCAAGGCCTCTTGATAGGTAGTGAGCTCATTTTGATCCATCAACAACACATCATGACTATCTATTAAGAGAAATCCATATCTCTTTGGCTCATGTCGCACCTTACCAAACCTATATGGGCCTTGTGCTACTTGTGGGGGCTTAACAACTAACTGTGAGTCTTGTTGAGTTTTCACTTACAATTCAATGCTATTTTGTGGATCTCATACTTCTTCAAGACGTACTTTTTTTCCACCGGTCCTTTCATAAGTAAAATCCTTTTTCCAAAAAGATTCCATTTCGAGCAATAAACAATTTGTTCTTAGATGGATTATAAAAATAGTATCGTTTGGTTTCTTTTAGATGCCTTACAAAAAGACATTTGTTAGATTTAGGTCCTAATTTGTTTGAGACTTTATGATTTACAGAAGCTTCCTAACCTCAAATCTTGAAAAATGACAAACTAAGTCTCTTCCCAATCCATATCTCTTATGACGTCTTTTCAACTGCTTTAGAAGGGATATGGTTTAATGTGAACACAGTTGTTTCTAGGGCATAGCCCTAAAAGGATGAAGGAAGATCTATTTGACTCATCATAAATCAAACCATATCTAAAAAGGTTTTATTCCTCCTTTTAAATATACCAATATCGTGTTTCAGCTAGAGTTAATTGTGTAATAATCCCACAATTTCTAAGCTAATTAGTAAACTCTTAGCTTAGATATTCACCACCTCGATTTGATTGAAGTGCCTTAATCATTTTGCTGAGCCGATTTTGTACTTCAGTATGAAAAGTTTTGAACATTTCAAATGATTCATATTTATGCCTCATCAAATCGACACACCTGTATCTACTGAAATCAATAGTAAATGTGATGAAGTACTAATAATCTCCTTTAGTAGTGACGCTTACTGGACCGCATACATCAGTATGTAGTAGTCTTAATAAATCAGTTACCCTTTCACTGTGTCCAGTAAAAGGGTCCTTAGTCATCTTGTCTAACAAACAAGACTTGCAAACATCAAATGATTCAAAATCAAATGAGTATAAAAGTCCATCTTTATGGAGCTTTGATATGTGATTATCATTTATATGGCTAAGGTGATGTTGCCATAGATAAGTCATATTTAAATCATTTGATTTAAATATCTTAGTAGTTATGTTATAGATAGATCCATTGTTGGCCTTAACGTTTAGAACATAAAGACCATCATGTAAATCAGCATTTGCATAAAACATTTCTTTATAATAAATGAAGCATTTATTATTAATAATAATAAATGAAAAACCATCATTATCTAAACATGAAATGGAAATAATATTTTTACTTAAAGCAGGAACATAAAAGCAATTGTTCAAACTAACAAAAACTCAATAGGCAAAATCAACTCATAAGTCCCCATTGTTAAAGCAGTAACTTTTGCTCCATTGCCCACTTATAAGTTGATTTCTCCCTTTTTTAGCTCTTTACTCCTATTGAGACCTTGCACATTTGTACAAATGTGAGATCTACATCCGATATCTAATACCCATGAAGTAAAAGTAGATAAATTGATTTCGATAACATAAATACCTAAAGTAGTAGTCTCACTACTCTTCTTTTTCTTTAGATCTTCTAAGTAAAGCTTTCAATTCCTCTTCTAATGACTAGACTCATTGTAGAAGTACAAACTCCTTCCTTAGGAGGCTTTCCCTTTAGTTTAGGCTTGGGCTTAGGCTTTGAATTCTTTATTGCCTTTCCACTCCCCTCACTTTTCTTCTTCATCCCCTTCCCTTTCTAAATCATTAAAACACTACTAGGCTTCTTTCTTATGTTCTGTGTAGTAGTTTTCATCATTGCATGCAATTCAAAAATTGATTTCTTTATATTATTCATATTATAGTTCATGAAAAACTAGTCATAACTATCTAGCAATGAATTTAAGATCAAATCTATTGCCAACTCTTGACTTATGGGAAATCTAAGCTTCTTAAGATGATCAATGTAGCCCTTCATTTTCAGAACATGGGCACTCACTGACCCTCCCTTAGCCATTTTGCAAGAATGCAAGGCTTTGGTAGTCTCATACCTTTATTTTCTAGCTTACTATTGGAACATTTCCTTGAGATAGGTCACTATCTCATAAGCTTACTTATGCTTTAGATCTTTTTGAAGTCAAACTTCGCTATAGCTAAGCTTACTATTAGCCTATCAGCTAGAGCCAAGCTTCGACCACGATTGCTTATCGCTTCTAGCATGCTTATTTCATCACCCAAGATCCAAGTCAGCACAAGGAAAGATCTCTTGATTCCTTAGGGCTGGGCCGACTTAGAAGCAAGCTACTTATCGCCTATCTTACCCCCTTTCCATTAGTAAGATGGGTTTCCCATTTCACCTTTTCTCTAATAAGAACATAAGCTTACAAAGGTCCTTCCTTTAAGTGGGTGAGCCTTCACTTTTTAGATCGTCTTATGCCTAATGTAGTACCCTCCCATAGTTTTCTGGTTCCCATTAGGTTTACCTTGTTCACAAGTCAACCCTATAGCAGTAAGAAAAGGTGATCTTATGCTATACTTTGGTGATCTCTTTCCTATCGAAGCATGAATATGCCCATCATCCCTTAGATCACATTCTATGAGTCAAACGGGGAAGCTTACTCATCCATTAGCTCCTCTCATAGATCTGTACAGTTTGATGAAGCATTTAAGCACAGTTCAGTTCGCTTGTGTTGATTAATTAAGAGTTTTACTGCCACTCCTTAACTTGAGGTTACCTGTTTATCATACACTTCTTATAGTCTTTCATCCACTTCATAACTGCCCCCTCCACCCCCTCTCCCCCCCCCCCCCCCCCTTCTTTCTTCTTAGGTAAAGGACCAAGCATGGTGGGATAAGAGCATCTTATCGGCAATCTTTTAGGCTTGACCAAGAAAAGAAGTCTTATGTCCTCCGAATCACTTAGCGTTTTAATTGAAAGAACTTCTTGCACAATTCTTGCCTTTCTGTTTTCCATTTCAAATTGTTCTTTGGACTTTTTATTAATATGAGGTGATCATAAGATAGTATATAATACTCATGATTTAGGAAATCTAATCTTATATATATAAGGTAGAAGCCCCCAAAAGTGGTTATCAAAAGATCAAATCACTATGTGTATCTTGGTAGTCGTTACTTTTGGTAGTCTTTATTTTTAGCTAACTCCTCTTTATGTTTTATTGATCAAAAGCATCTAATAGTGCCATGACAGTTCATAATTCGATTAAGAAGGATCTCCTACCCATTTTCAAATAGGGTAAGTTTTGATCTACACCTAGCTAGCATCAAAGAGCAAAGTGTGACTTCGGTTTCCTCATTTGTCACGAGAGCAGCCATGATGCGCACCATAGCTAAAGGCAGACAAGGCTAGTCACTTGGATAGGTCCAAGCTTGCTAAAAGCTTAAAAAGAGTAATGGGGAAATGAGTGAAGGAATAAGAAATGGAATGAAGATGAAAAAAGCCCATGAATAGCCTTAAGGGATATTACGCACCAATGGAATTTTCAAGAACTCATGGCACAACTCAATATGATGCACAAATTGGTCCGGTGAGGTCACTCGCCACCTAGCCTTACTTAAGGGTTAGGATAAGAATGAAATAGGAGTAAATAAAAACAGTGTTTATGAAAGGCAGAATATTCAGTTGTATTGATCATAATCTGATCATTATGGCTACAAATACAAAGGTATTTATACCCAATAAGTTAAGGCAATTTGCAAAAAAGGGAAAAGAAAAAAAGGGTATTGCCCTAAAGAAGTAATGTACAAGAATACAAAAGGTAAAAATGAATATTCAAGAAAAGTGCTGATTAGTGTATCAAATTCTACACATGGTCCTATATAAGCAGAGGTACATTGATGATGCCGTTAGAGGTGCAGACAAAAGAGTATAAGAAAATTGCTTGTCCGAGTAGGGGTGACTAATTAGTGTAGGGTGTATCTCTTGGTCTTTCAACAAAGGTGATGCCGAGCAATTGGATAGTTCAAACATAGCTAAGCAAATATGCGAAGTTTGGCAACTTTCTTAGCATTCAACAACTTGGAACATAACTTCCGAAAGATGGGTAGTCATACAGCTCAGCATACAAAGTTGATAAGTAGTTTAGAGTAACTCAGGCTCAGCAAGAGTTGGTTGGAGCAAGAAGGTTTGCCTTATCAGTCCCTATAGTCCTCGAGCTCGGTTGCGGGTCAAAGGCCCAATAGCCTGATTCTTATAAGGCCCTAACCTAAGGAAAAATTCAATACAATCTAATGATAGGTTCTCCTTATTGCTACTTCTTACAATGTGCAAAAAGAGTTTCATCGAAGTTTGAATCATAACCCCTTTCTTAGGTAGGACCTACCATTTGTTTAAGACCTTAGCTCCAACTTTTCTCATTAATGTGAGAATGAGATTCTTAACTTTCACATGATAACTTGAATTAAAGTGGCATTATCTCAGAAAATCCCTATTGATGGATTCTAGCAAAGAAATGAAATTAAGAAAGTAGGTAAAGTCATTTTTTTCCCCAACTCCAAAGGAAGGGCATTTGGAGAATAGCCTGCTTCCCATTATTCAAGAGGGCAATTCCTTACAATTCCCACTACTCGAGCTAATGATAGAAGTAAGAACACTTTCCAACCAAGTCCCATTAATTGATCATAACAATACAGTTGAAATGTTATACAAACTAATATATATAGGAATAGAAAGATAATCACCTTGATACTAAACCAGATTGACCTTAGGTTCTTCATGAAAATGGGAAGATCTATGATAGGTGGCTACCTTCCTAGAGAGAGCAACGTGCGTAAACTAGGTGAGTAAGGATGTAGCTCCATAGACCATTCGTTAAGCTTAATAGGTGGTGATATCATACCCTTCTTAAAGGAACATGATACTCTCTCATCATATGACTCCATCCTAGAATCAAGACCTCCTCCTTCCTTTGACCAATGAGTCCTCAAACCAACATGTCCTCCATTTCTATTCCTTGGTAAGCGGTTCCTTTTCATTCATTCACTAATTGATTCAAGGTAGTTGTAGCTTGCTTCTAAGTCTAAGTGTTGGCAGTAGAAGCTAGTCACTAGAAACAAACTTTCGAACCGACTACAAGACTACGTCTACATTACAAGTCATGAGTGATAACGAAGCTAAGCTAGATAGGCTTTATTATTTGATGTCGAAAGCCTTAAAACTAACTATCTTATAGACAACTAACGCAAGCCTACTCAACTAATCTTGTAAGTAAATTCCTATTCGCATCGTAATTAATAGAGAAAAACAACTACTAGACTAGATTAGTAGTTGGGTGCTCCTTGTTGTTTGAATCTTGACCAAGTCCAAGCTTTCCAAGCTTTATGTTTTTAAGGAACTCTATAGGGGTCTTACTACCTTCTTGATTTACGATATTTAAGTCATTTGAGTACTTGAGGATTATAATCTACATTGAAGATTCGTGCTTGTGGGCTAGGTTAAATATTGCAGACCAACGGATTTGGTGTTTGACAATCTTTTAGACTTAGTAAAGGTTTTTGTAGCACCTATAGTACTTATTACAATGCTTACCAACCAATTTACAATGTCTTCATCACTAATACTCATCAAGCAAGCTACATAGATTGGCTAGGGTCTTCTTTAGCTAATGATACATCGATTCTGAAGGCTCTAGAGTATCTTTTTGATAGGCACCTTTATCTATATGGGGAATTCACTACCGATAGATCTTGCCTTATGTCCTCCTCCTTACTCCGTTGCCTTTCAACCTTTGAAACTATATAATGACAACTTTTGGACACTTATTCTTAATCGTAAGATTGCTTATTAAAGGTCCAATAGCACCTTACTCCAACCTAAGCTATGCAACAACAAGATACCCCTTGATCCTTGCCAGATGTGCTTGATAGTCCCCCATAATATGCTCACTTGGGGACTTCTTACTCTATCTATTCCAAGAGTCTTCACTAGTTAAACCCAGTCTAGTAGACTCTTTGTTTTGCTCATCCCCTTTGCAAGCTTTTTTATTAGGATACTATTACCTAGGTTCCTAAACTTAGAATGGATGGTAAATCGTAGGTAGCAAGTAGTTGTGTGGATACAATGCTTTACCCGTAGACGCTTCTCCAATTCTCACAAGAATTTGTCGAGAGTTGTCTTCGAAGGGACTTCTTGAATAACTATACTGAGGAATTCTACCGTACTTTGTACAATTATTGTTTTTGACCCTACAGAGCTTACCCTAAGGTTCAAGTCAAATTATAGGAAGTAGGCAATATATTTTCATATTTCTATGAGAAGCTCTAAGAAACCCACAATTCCTAGTAGTTAATCATCAGCATATCACACATAACAAATCCTTATTAAGTAATGGCTTTTTAAGGGGGCTAACTTATGGACCAAGCCTCTCTTTAACCTGATAACTAGTATTGCCTCCTTGCTTAGCTCTATCAGTATGCCTTTTCTTTTGTAATACAAAATAAGGTCTCTCATGGCCCAATTATTATTACAATGTTCCCTACCAATCTTCAAGGGTAACCCAATGACTTTTATAAGGGAGGTGATGTAGGAAGCTCGAGAGCTTGTCAACGAAGGTGGCAAGGTAGACAAAGGGGGGCAAACTAAAGGCCTTTTATGGTCCTCCCTAAGTAAGGGGGTGCTTGTATGTAGGGGGTGGGGGGGAGGGGGTTGGGGGGTTGCTATGCCATGACAAAACAAAGGAATGAAAAGCTGCTTTGCATTAGAGGCTCTTTACCCTCCCCATAATAAGGGCTCTATTGTCTTAGGGAGCATTGAAGCTTGCTTCTTCTCTAGAGTTTTCTTGGTCAACAATATAACCTATCCTTAATATAACCACTCTAATTCTCTAAACAATTAGAATTTCATACATTTTTTGGATCCTCCCTTTATCTTGATTGAGCTTATGTAGGTAGATGTTACCCCAGTAAGGCTAATAATATTTCACCGTATGGGACGAAGTAAAGGCCCTTTTGACCTCCTATGATTCATCCAGCAGAAAAGACTTTCTGAAAGGAGTCAAATAACTTAGAATTACTTATCTCTTCCTTAAAGATTAGGATGAGTAGATGTTGATCAATGGTGTGAAAACACTTCCTAATGTTCGATTCCAAAAACTAGCGAGAGGTTCCCCACTCTTCTTTGATCTGTCTTCGGGTTGAGTGGCAACCTCGACTTGAGTAAAAGTGCGATATGTCTAAAAACTTGAGATCATAAATGTATTTTAGTACCATTCTCATCACCTCCTTCATGATCTTTTCTATAGGTAGAACTTTTGAGTGGTATAAACTTTGACCCTTCTTTCTTTCTTCATATTGTAAGGTAGAGAAAAGCTTATCTTTTGCTCCCTCTATTAGATTGAAGGCCCTCCTACCATCATTTTAATGACTCATAAGGCTTCCCTTAGCTCAATCTTCTTAGTTCTTGTGAATGGTCACCACATCCCCCAAGACCAGAATGATTATCCTTGCTCGATAGGTTTATATCCATCCTTGAATGTCACTGGGTATTGTTCACTTCCTAGCCAATCTTATAACGTAATCTGTACAGGTATGTTTGTACCCCTTGAGTAGATGAGAAAGAAAGGAGTAACCCCCTAGTTCCAAACCTAATAGCCAACTTTCTCGTATGAGGATTCAGTACATGTATCAGTCCATGGAAGAGTGCAAGGGTCACCACTATTGAGGATGTAAGCCCCAAAGTTAAGCCAATTGACCGTAGGATTGAATTTAGAACCCAAGGTTTAGGGCGATCGGTTAAAAGATTCGATCAAACCCAAATTATAAACTATTGAGAAGAATATTAGTGAAAATAACCTCGTAAACTTAAATTTAATAAAATAAGTAATAAAATAAGTGACTATAAAATTTTCAAATTTTAAGCATAATAATTGCTAATTACCGAAAAGGCAAAAAGTATAATCTAATAACTAATAAATTACTAGAGATAGATTATATGTATACTAAAAATTTTAGAATGACCAAAATAATAATTAGGAATGTTCACATGTACCCCACATGTATTTACGCGTAGATAAAAATACACAAAATTACCTAAATTAGCTAAAAACTTAGTAAATAATTAAAAAAAAATTATAAACTAATTGTGGAAAAATCAGAAAAAAATCAGAAGTGTAGAATGATGTAAAGTTGGTTGTGGCAAGTCAGAATCTGAAAAAGAAAAATCAACCAATTAAATCAGAACAACACAAAAGCCAAAACTTTAGAGATAAGGTAATTGTCTTGTCCAAATTAATGCACAATAAATCCCCTAAAGCCTTATAAATAGCAGGAAAAATCCAGGAACTCATTTGGATAGTTACAAATAAGAGAAAATTTGGGAGAGGCAAAAATTAAGAGAAAAATTCGAGTTAGAAAAAAAAAAAAAAGAAAAATTGTGCAGTTAGGGCTTTTAAAGGGAACCTCCACCAGACAAGCAGCTGGAAGTGGACGGCCACTACCACCACACGGTGGTTGCAGCGCTTAGGTCGGCCGATAAGGCCACGGTGGCCCGCAGTGGCCGAAGCCACCCAAACCGGTGAGTTCAATTTCTAGCCCGATTCTTGTGTAATTTTGTAAAAATAGTAAATATTATTAGAAAATTATGAATTTTGTTATTTTAGGATATTTTGATATGTAGTTTGTAGGAAAAATATTATTTTGATGAAAACATGTCCTGTAATTTAGGTCCTTAAGAAATCATGTAAAACCGAGTATATTTCGGTTTAGAAATAAATGACTTTAGGAGTGTAGTTTCGAGCTCAAATTTTTTCTGTAGGATGCTCATGTGATATAGAACAGTGCTATGAAGCCATTTTTTAAAAATAATTTTCGAAATTTTTAAGTTAATTTTTAGCCCTAAAATGATGAAAAAATTGGGTAATTTGAAGTTAATTTGGTGATTAGGATATTAATTACTAATTTAGATAGTAATTAGATGTTTAGGGATGTTAATCTCTGATGTGGAAACCTAATCCTAGTCTATGGAGTGTTAAGTGTAAGTAATGAAGGTGTTATGTGGTAAATGTAGAAAATTAGGAATATATAGAATTGAAAATTAATAAATATGGAAAAAATTAGGTTTAATTAGATAATAAAATAATGGAAATCAGAACATAACAAATCTGAAACAAGATTCAATTTTAGGTAATTTTATGAAAAATGTAAAAATTTCTCACAACATGAGTAAATTCGGTACACTAATACGGATTTAAGTGTACTAGATGAAATAAAATACTGACTAGGGGTAGTGATCGTATTTAGGATATCTGGAAATTATGTAGTTAGCTTCACATTATGAGTTGAAATAAATTTCTAGGGTCCGGGTACAAAACAATACCTAGAAATCGAATTAGAATCTAATTTAAAAATCGATGCGGAACCCGAACCTAAACCCAAACCTAGAATAATTATAAAAGACTTAAGACCTAGATAATTAGGTATATTAAACCCTAAACAACACATAACAATAAGCGTTATAGGATAAAATAAACTTATAATAGTTATATGAAAAGCTGAAACCATGTTTGTGTTATAGGGATGATCGGCGATGGCCTGAGCAAATCAGACCTCGAGTGAGTGAGCGAAGAGTTGAGGTAAGTTGGGATTAATATAATGCTATATTTTAGAGGCTTAAGATTATGCTTAGTTGTGCTTGTTAGATAGTTGAATGTGTGCATGTGCTTGATTATGGGTGATGCTATGATTCTGTTTGTTGCTCTAGCACGTATTGTATGAATTGTATGAAAGGATTGATCACCCTAAACCGGACTTAATTAAATATCCAACCAGTAATCATAATCGGACATGCATGACAACCCGTTAGGGAAACTTAGGACTCTCCGGCCAAATACCGACCCCTTCGGAAGGGATAGCGCAGGATTGCAAAATGGTCCCTTCTTCATCCTCAGTCTAACTAAGTGACAGGAGAGGAGGTCGCGGCGAGGGTGAAGACAGTGGTTCGAAGGTAGCCGTAGGAGGAGTAAGGTCTCCATTACACAAGCTTGGGTTTGGTCGTGAGCTATTGCATTAACGGCAACTCCTCAACCGGGATTAGAGAGGGCACAATTTCTCTAATCTCACGACGGGCCGGACAACGTCGTGCGATGGTATTTGCTTGCGCATGCATTGCACCTAATAAGTGATTGAAAACCTTGTTGTGTGTAAGGTATAGTTTTAGGTTCTCCATCCTAACTTACTGAGTTGTGGTTGCTCACATCCCTATAGACGTCGTACAGGTGCTGGCTAAGAAGCGGCAAACAATTACTTTGAAGCTAGCAACTGCTGGATCCTGGGGAGTGAGGAAAAACATTTGAAGAATGAACATATATTTTTAAGGTTTAAGCTTTTACTTTAGAACTTCTCATTTTTGAATAATGTAATAACTAGGAAATATATTTCGGAGAAATATTGCAAACGATAATTGTAATAACTAACTTATAGTGAATATATATTTCCTCACTTTCTTAGATTAATGATTTATTTAAATTACAAACTGTTTACTTCAAAGCGGGTTAGTCGTTGACGCCATGTGTAAGTCAGGTCTAAGATAGCGGTTGTAAGGCCAACTTCTATCTTAGGATGGTTTACACGGCGGGGCTGTTACGACTCTGTCGTTTCGGGGCGTGATAGAGGATCTCCCCCCTAATCTCGAATAGGTCGTTTAAGGGTTCACTACTATTGATT
Organism: Lumnitzera littorea; assembly: GCA_024138015.1. Classification (NCBI taxonomy): domain Eukaryota; kingdom Viridiplantae; phylum Streptophyta; class Magnoliopsida; order Myrtales; family Combretaceae; genus Lumnitzera; species Lumnitzera littorea. Next base: position 56,056,621 of record JAMXBB010000008.1, read on the forward strand.
GTTGTACTTACACACTAAGTTACCCTTCTCCAAAAGCTCTATGGGATTACCTACCACTAGTCTTCGACTAGAGTGGTTTATAGCATCAAAACGTAAGGATGCAAGTTCTCAAAGAGGGAAGCCTAACGAATATCAAATGCAAAGCCCTGTAACTCATTAAGATCACATTGGTATATTCTCCACTCCCCCCACACCCCCTATACCCACCCCCCCTCTAAAAAAGAAAAAAGAAGAGTAGACCCCATTGAAGATGAGATTGAGTTACAACAAGGCAATTTATGTCCACTGCCCTTCTCATGAAGTCGTACGTAGACGTTACCACTCATACATCTCCTAGCCAGCAAGCAGTTAGCCTTCTTCTATAAGGAATGGAAGTGTAGATGAATTGACATCAAGAATTTGATTTTTCTTTTAAAAAATAACATGATAAGAGCATCCCTTTCACAAAAACCTATAGCATACCCCCTTATCCTGCCACTTTATCACCTTATGATCTTTGAGAAGATCATTACGAGCCCTCTCTTAGGATGTTTTTATAGATTTTGAAGATTCCATAATGGATAAGGACAAGAATGAATATGAGAATCTAGGACATACTCATCTTAGAGCTTCTACTCTTCTCTAGGGAGGGGTTTTTTTAGATATAAAGGTGAGTTGAAGGTAGCCTCCCATTTGACTGATTTCTTGAAGTCAAAGGAAGATCTCACATCTAATGACCCTGAACAAGAAGGAGCTGCTCACAATGTGAGATCAGCAACAAAAGAAAGAAGAGGAAATAGATGCCCCAGAGCAGTAGCCTCCGGAGTTGGCTTAAAAAAACACATACACAAGGGACTAGACAAAAAAAAAAAAAAAGTTAACAAAAAAAGGGCCATGATGATGATGATCCTATCTTCATTTTCACATTATCCTGATGAGGTACTCCTTACTCGCAGGGCTACATACCAAAAGAAGAAAAGGACTCTCTTTATTACTTTAAGAAGAGAATCATTAGTTTTATCGATAGACTACATAGGAAATACGAGATCTAGGCAAGCCATTACATCTTCTCCCCTTTCCTTTTTTGGATAGAAGAACTACTTATCTTCTCTTAAATTGCGGCCAATCGGTTCACATGGTCAATCAATAGGTCCATGGATCTATTCTACTATATGAGAAATCACCATCTCCTAGCACTACATGAGTACCCTTCTTCTGTCTAGGTAGTCTATAGGTAGCAAAATTTAGTTTAGTGAGATCAAAACTCAGCAAGATGAATGGCAGATAGGAGCTAGCAATTGACCCTTGACCTAACAAAGATACTGACCAACCTAATCTAATCTCGATTAGAATAGAAAATGTCAATCCACATTTTGGCATTAGTTAAGGTATGGTCTTTAGAGTATCAATAAGACATAGCAAATGACCTTCCTTAGCCATTAGCAAAGTAACCTTTCTCATTGACCCTCCCTCAACCATTTTGTAGGAATGTAAGGCTTTAGTGGTCTCATACCTTTCTTGTCTAGCTTATTGCTAGAACATTTCCTTGATATGGGTGGCCATCTCATAAGCTTCCTTATGCTCCAAATCTTTCTGAAGTTCTAGGCTCATGATAGCAAGCATCAAGCATCTTACATCAAAAGAGTCATTAAAATGCTTCTTATAAGAATCCTTCCAAGCTCTTGAAGTAGTGGCTGGAGGCTACTCAAGAATGGGCTAATTAAGGACTTAAGGTTTCCTTTTTTACTTGAGAACAATTCTCAAGTTTCTAAACTAGTTGAGGAAACTAGTTCCAATTAGCTTGTCCTTCTCAAGGATAGATCATAATGATAATGTGGAGGTGTTGTTTGTAGCCATTAATCTATAATAAGATATGCAAATTTCATTATTTAGAGGCATAATTTTAGAAACTCCCACTATTCCAATAACTGTCAATATTAATGTAGTTACATTCAATTATTTCATTTTTATGGGCTATGAAACATATTTTACCTAAATCTAAGTTGGCTTCGGCATGACACTTAAAGTTGAGTTATTTAGGTATGTAACTCTTTACCAATTACATTACATGCAACTTTTAAATACTTTATAGGATTTTGACATCATATGTCTCAACATGTTTCAATCCCTTTTAATGCCTTAGACCCAAAACTATTTTGATATCTTAATTATGTTCAACCATATTAAACTCATAAGTAACACCATTACTCATCCTGCCTTACAAGATAACCTAATGTACTCTACTTTGGTAGACCTACATATTAATGATCAAAGTCTTGATAAGTGTTTAATTATGAGTGGCATTTGACTTAAAATTTGTTGAGGGATTTTAATTACTAATATTCCATTTTATTACCATATTTTAATGGATACTAATCATGGATTGTTGCATATGTGGTAGCACATACATATACATGTATCATCATGTATGATACATCATACTCATAAAAGAAATAAAATAAACATGTCATTACATAGCCCTTAAAAAATAATGATCTTCACAAGCCAATATAAAGATCAATATTCAACCATAGGTATATGTCCATCTCCATGGACATGAGATGGAAATCATTCTTATATCTTGATTACGACCCTTACTTCTCCATCACCATGGACTAGGAATGACATTGTTAACATCTTTATGTTTTCATTACGATAATGAAAATATGATACATAAAATCCTACTACCATTAGTAGAATTAAATTACAACAAAACAAAAATGACACATAAGCTGTATTAAACAATAAAATAAAATAAAACCTACCAATCACATAGGTCATAAGGAGCCATGCTATGCACCATGTACATAACACAAATCACATTTGTAATATGCATATATAACATTAACGTTCCAAATTAACCAATTTTAATTGTTGTGCTATAAGTTAGCACGACGGTAATCTATTGTATCTTGAATAGTGTCATATACAATTGCTAAACATTAGATTTATTCAATGATTCAACAATTTGTGTTTAACAATATTAAACATAGTAAATCCGTAGTAATCTATTGTAATCTAATTATATCAAATGTGATTATAGTAATCTGTTTAACCATAATTAATCTATTGCAATCTAATTACAGTTGATCCATTCAACAATTAAACAATCTGTCATAATTATATATAACATTGACTCGTATTGATTATTCATGCAATTCATTTGCATCATATATACAAAATTTGGTTCAACAATTAAACAATCTGCAATAGGTATTAATTCATATTAATCATCGAAGCTATGTTCAAATGTATCATGTATATATAAAACATACGAGATCAATTTAATTATTAATTTAATTGAAACCACAAGTGGCTCTGATACCACTATTGGAATTTAGGGATCTAAAAAACTCTATTTGTAGTGGATTTTTTTTAAACATGAATCCCCAAACATTAGTAGATCCATGCGGTAAATTAAATTGATACGAGAGAAGTTCTATTACCTTATATGAATCTCAAGCATGTTAGTGATGCAAATCTATAGGCAATGCAATCTTGCAAGCCTTCTCTATGGTATCTACACTTGAATGAACACACTATAAATAGACTATAGCATGCTAACATCAAAATGGATGCAAGAAACCTTCCGAATTTCTCACTCTTTGCTCTATATTTTTTCCTATAGAGTTTCTCTATGGATCTAAAGTTGATAATATAATGTCAACGTAACCTTAATAGAGAGTTATCTATGTCTATATATAGACTAGTGAAAATATATTCTATAAGAAATTATGAGATTGGTGAGATATTAAAGGATATTAATAATATTAAATACATTATTTATTATTCTTCATAAAAAATAATAAACATAATTATTCATCATTCTTAAATCATTAAGAATAATAAATACTTTTTGCTAGGTTTAATCAAAATAAACCCATTGCCTATTTTGTTCGTTCATTATGTCCAACCATATAGGTTCACTTAATGTTGCAGTAGGCCTAAAAACTCCTTTTGGGCCTATAAGACATAAGTAGTCTCTAGCAAGATGATATGTCTACCCAAATTAAGTAAAGATTAGCAATCCAACTTTAACTAATCCATAACTTATGTTATAATCCTTTTGTCACATGATGTCTAGATTGAACATAAGATATGGATAGTGTCACCTTATATTTTTCAACCTTTATAGTTTCTCAATCTCTAAGTAGATTGATATGACAATTTACATTGATTATATTATCAATTCATTTGAGTATTGTCATGCATATCTTAGTCTCACTTATCGAGAGGCCTAGAGATATCTATCTTATTATGAGATAAACAAATCCCATCTTAATTACTCATCTCCCTCTACATGATTCACACTATGCCCAATCTCAACCTTTATAATTATCCAAGAAAAGAAAACATTTGATTAAGTCGAATCATAATGTTCCTCATGTTAGAATCTATGGTGATTTCAGGTCTAAGGATGCAATGACATCGTTATAATGAGAATTACTTGTGACATTAATCCATGTATTGACTTAATAGTGTACATATGAGTTTGATTTGTATCTCTATACCAAAAAACATTCGATGATTATCATCAAACCTCATACTAGATTTAATTCATTATTGGTCCCATAATAATAAGCATCTAGAGATATTTAGAATAACTATATGATTATTCAAGGATATTATTATAGCGTAAACATGTAAAAAATATAATAATGAATGACCTTTATAATAATATCCTTGAATAATTGGCTTAGGGTACAATCACTAACAAAATAAGTTCTTTTTGTTTAGGCCTAGGCAATTTTCCTTATATAGATTTTGTTTGCACCAAATAACAGGGCATGGGCAAACAACCCATTTGGTATTACACTTAGTCTTAGTATTGCAAGGGAATCATAGGTCTTAGGTTCGAAACTTGTTAGAGGTATTAGGTACCATTTTTCAATTTTTTAAAATGCCACATGTCGCCTTACCGTTGGCCGACACATTTCTTTTCCTTCTCTTTCTCAATGTTTCCTTCCTTTTCTCATGTACACATAGCTCAATCTCTTCTGTTCTAGCCTTCCTTGATTGAATTTTCTACAAGATTTTACCAAATTAATGGTAGAATCTTGTAGATTACTCGTAATACTTTGTATCTAAACCCATAGATATCCTAGATTTAAACATTAATTGGGTCAAAATGAGCATTAAAAATAAAAAAAAAGGGAATATTCAGATTTTCCTTCAAACATGATTCTAAGGGTATTTTAAGAAAGAATGAACATCCAAGGATTACATTTAAATGATTATTTCAATAGAAATCAAGCAAAATCATATTAAAGTGGGATTAAATTGCATCAACCTATTAATTCCTTAATTTGGGATTCAATGACGAATTTGAACTTTCCTTGCAAATATGGAGTTTGATCATTATAAATTGTGGATTGTAGATTCATTTGGATCATCAATCAACAATTAAAAATCCACCATACAAGTTGTTCAACCCCTTTCTCCCTCTAAAGCCCTAACTAATGAACACTTATCTTCTCTCTAGCTTTTTTTCCTTACATAACCCATCTTGAATTATAAGATTAGTACCAATGAGCTTATGATGAACTTTAGTTTCATAAAGTTCTAATCTTTTATTTCAATTTTCCTTCATTAGTTCCAATCAAAGTCTTTAATACAATTTGTATAGCCACCTTGCAAGACACCACCAATAACTACGTTTTAAAGAAATTGGACACTACAAATGGGTTTTTGGTATCTAAAAACCTAAGAATCCACTCCCATTTTAATTGTAGCAACCACACACAGATCACATAACCACCACTACCAACCGCTCCTTATCCAACCACCAAATGACATGGTACTTTGCTTACCCCCAATTCCCCAATCCACCATACACAAAAATGTCTCCCTCTCTCTCCTTCTCTTTCTCCAGGTTTATACAAGTGCTGCACATGTACGAGTCACATGACCCAATCCAAACCTTGACCTGATCCACTCTAGTGACTAAGTTTGACCCACAATCTAATGCATGTTCTATCCCCTTTCCCTCTTTCTTTGTCTTATATCCTTTTATTTATTTATTTATTTATTGTCTTTGTAATGTTTTATTATATTTTAGTGCATTGCTTTTTTTATTTCTTGTTTTCTTTTCTTTTTCAAATTCTTATATTGTAATAAAAACTTGTAATTAAAAAAAGAAAGAAAAAAGAAGATGACAAAAAAAAAGAGAAGAAAAAGAAAAGAAGGCTTTGTTGCTTTATTTATTTATTTTTTTGGTTAAAGAAAAATTTATAAAAATTAAATAAATAAAAATAAAAATAAATGTATAGCAAAAATAGTTTTCATCATTTAGAAAAATTATTTTAAATAAAAGGGAAAAAAAAATTTAATTAACCCTTGTTCCAAATTTAGGTATTCTTTTAGAATTTTACAAAAAGGAATAAATTACCAAAATCACGATCCTTTTAGAGTTTTTTTAAAATTAAATTAAATTAACAAAAATGTAAACTTGGTTATTTTATGAAAATGAAGGAGATGAGCACACTAAAATTTTCTAAATAAACTACAAAAGTCTAATCTCCAAAGTGGGTAAGTAGACACCTGTACGAATCTCTAAGGCGACTTAATAAATGTAAAAAAAATTATTTTACCCCTTTTGTAAGTTTTCTATTTTTTTTTATTTCTTCATTTTTGTAAGTAGATATAACTTTACTTGTTTATTTATCTGTAAATTCAAATAAATGGCTATATTGAAAAATAAATTTAAGTTTCGAAGATGAAAGTGGTACCCATTAAGGTTTAATAGGTTAGTCTCCACACTCAAAATATCTAGTTTTTGAATTCTTTTTTCAAAAATTGGTTTTATTGAAGGTTATTAGCTAAGTTATAATCAATTCATCTAATTGGTTAGATAGCTGTAAACCCTGCTACTTAAGTAACATGTAATTAACTAATAGCACTTCTCGATCATTCCTAAGGATCAACTAAATTAAGAACTAAAGTCTACATTTAGAAATCAAACATAATTTTTTAATTCGAAAGTTCATTATCAATAAAAACTTGAACACAAGAATAATTGACCCTAAGTCATTTAAAACCCTAAACCTAAGGATAATTAAGGACTTATGACCCTAAATGAATAATTGAAAATCTAATTTGAACAAATTTTATTCAATTCTAGAAAATCATAAAATTTCTTAAGAAGCAAATCATATCCTATGAATTAATTTTTGAACCAAATCCTAAAAGAATCACATAAAAGACAATTCCCTTATTTCCCCTTATAAGTTATGATATGTATGGATAAGCAACCCAACCAATTACATTAAATAACTTATCAATTGAGAGTTGGAATCACCTATCAATTGATAACCCATTAAAAGCTTGTGATAAGACCATTTCCTTATCTTAACATAACTTATCCTACATATAGATTAGTTATCTCATCACATTATTAATTTAATTTTAAAACATGTGATGCGACAAACCCATATCGTAAAAGACAACTCTATGGCCAATTTGGAAAAGAGGAGTGGGATGCCATACCATGTCATTCAACAATCAATTCATTTATCTTTCACATCTACTATTTGCCCCTTATTGCATACCTCATCTAATCATTATAAGGTAAGGCTTATGTACTAAGTTAAAGACAGCAAAATGAGGCTTGCTTGGAACTTACACACACGCACACATTTCAACCGGCCACTCTCCTCTAAAACACTCTCATTTTCACTCACTTTTCAAACACATTTCACTTACAAACATAAGAGAAAACCAAGCCCCACTCATCGTTACAATTGTTCCCACTTTTATATACCCTCACAGTACAAAAAACATACTTTTGTTACCTTCACTTTATCTACATCAAGAACCATTTTAGGAAACCTTTGGACATCTAAAACCAACCTTAAACACCAAAGCTTTGGCAACCTAAGGAGCTACAAAAAAAGAAAAAAAAAAAGGGAAAGGAGAAACGATGATCAAAAGAGGACTTTAAGTGCACAACTACTCTCTATACTAATATAGGACGAGTAAGTTTTTTTTTTTTTTTTTTTTGAATACCTTAGTATGCCATGCTTAGGAGCTTATATATTTTCATGAGGATATTGACATACATATAAAGCGATATCATAGCTAGTTTGTTTTAGGTATTAAGTTTATGAATCTTTTGCATGGAAGTTAGACTATGAGCATACTGAGCTTAATATTATTTAGGATAAATGTCTACCACTTAGAATGGAAGCTTGTGACTTGAGAAAATCAAGAAATATGTACATGGATGATAGAATAACACGTTGGATGTGAAGTATTTTTAGGGTATTTAGATGTTATTTTTATTTGGTTACATATGCTTAAATCTAGCTTTAGGTAAAGAAAAAACTACTACATGATGTTTTCATCAGGAATCCATTCTTTTTTAGATGTAAACTAAGTTATAGAACTTATGATAAGTATGTGATCTATAATTTTTACTTAGTACATAAACTAAATGATCTTCTTATGGAAGATAAGTTAAGTTGGAGTTAGAATATAAGTAGTGTAGGTTCTTGATTTGTCACATAAACTTAAGAAAATAATGAAACAATTTGAATAACCAAGTTGGAGAACCATAAACCCAAGTGACTAGATCTAGAACCACAAGAAAACCCACTTAAAAATACAATAAAAAAAAGTGAAAAGACCAATCGAAGCAAGTATAATAAATGTTTAAAGCCTAAAACTCTAAACCGGGCTTAAGAACATTCCAAACAAGCTTAGATCTTCTAGTTGGGCATTCATAGAAAATTCTGACCAGCACCTTAATTAATCAGGAAAAATTTTTTTAAGGCCGATAAGAAGTCCACATAAAACTCCTTAAGCCCAATAAAGTCACTAACTTTAGTTTAGACCAAAAACAAGTTCATTTAACCACATAAGCCCACTTAAGAGTCTAAGAAAATTTTGATAGCACCAAGGTCATGTGAGAAGGATAGAAATCTAACCTTGAAGAGTGTTTTAAGCTTAGAATAAAGTCCTAAGCCTAAGCCTAAAAGATTTCCTAAGATAGCAAAAAGCCCAACAACTAAACTAAGCCTAAAAGAGCATCAAACCTTGAGGAACCCTACTGTTCTAACCAATCAATAGAATTGTGGGTCTTATCTCAAAAATATAACCATACCATGTTAAAGTACACTTGAAAATGATGGAAATAGACTATAAGATCATAAAAATAAAATTTAAAATGAGAAAATTATACACGATTAAAGTTTTAAGTACAATTGGGAAGAATATGTAAACTAAGTTAAAAGTGTAACTTAAAAAACTTTAAAATAGCCTTCTAATTTTATTTCAATTGCTTATAATATCATATTTGCAATGTTCGGGGGACCCTACCATTGGAGATGCCCTACCCCCAAACTACTATGATTGATCAGCTATAGGTGAGTGAGTGATTCCTAATGACCTCAAACTTGGTTTTGCTTGTAGTGTAGATGCACTTAAATTTATATAATGAACTTGAATGCTTGTGGGATATGGGAATGCATGTATATGATATTATGATTGAATGCCATAGTTTACTAATCAGATAATAATAGGAATTGTTTGTGATGATAGTCATGGATAGTTGTATGTAATGAAATTTATCTAATCATAATGAAAATTAAATTCATTGAGTATTTGATTAAGAAATTTAATGAGTCTTACATTGCTCATAATTGCATTATAATTATACCGATTGCTACCTCACATGGAAGGTGAGAAGGGGCTCATAGGGGCGAGGGCTCTTGTCAAGATTAAGCAATGATTATGCCATTATTTTATCTTATTAGGTGCTAGAAGACACTAACCATTAGTGAAGAGCCGTATCATGTGACTTCTACTTGGGGTATGTGATGTGGATTGCAGAGGTGACCACATCAATAAACTTAGGCATTTTGACTTGGAGTTTGGTCTTTTTGAAAAGGAAAAATGTATTATGAAAAATCAAGTTATTGTATTATGTATGAGTTTGAGTTGTTTTGAGCATGTTAGTGCAAGTGGAATAAAACCTAGGTACTAGAACCCAGTTAATGGTCTATGTTGGTTAATTATCTCCAACCTTGATTATAGGGAGCATAAATTATGAGTTGCATGTAGTTCTTAGGCAGCTGCATGTATTGTTCGGCATTCTGAGTGTTCATACACTCGTATGTTTGTGCATTTAATAAAACTGTTATGTGGTATGAAGAAAGGATTAGCTCAATAAGCATAAGCTTACATCTTAATAGATTTCTTTTAATGCAGGACCATCTATTCATTCATCCTAGTCGAGAAATACATGTGGTGAGTCTCATGCGGGGATGGGGTTATGTGATTATGAGAGTAAAGAGAGAAGTTCTCAGTATGTCTAATAGTTGTTTGTTTCTTTTAGATAGCTAAATTTTTGTAAATAGACAGACTAATGATAGACTTTGATGAACTTTTGATGTACCGTAAATATATTGTCATGGAATTCTAAGTTCTATGCTTTATTTTTGGTATTGTAGGAAGTTAGTTAGTAGTTTCAGATATTATGCCTAATATTACTCATCTATATATTCAAAGGTAATGTAGAGTAAAAGGAGCATTATGTATCGTATGGAAGACTTATGATCAACAGGGGGGGGTGTTGATTGTAGATCTTCATATGATACATGGCGATCTAGCATGCCAATGATACTGTTCGGGTCATGATTGTGGCAACTCTAAAAAGTATTCAAAGTTAAAAAGAAAATGAAGTTTTCCTCTATTCTTAGTCGAGAGTTTATATGGAATAGGTATAGGGTTAGATATGAATTTGGATTAAGGAAAATAAATAAAAACCAAAAAAATTTAGGCTTAACAACTTGGCAACTCCACTAGGGGTGTTAAGAGGACTAGCCACTTAAACCTTCCGAAATAAGAATAGTTTTTCAAAGCACCCTTTTCCCTATTGTATTTCTTTCTTGTAAATATATTTTATTTATTTATATATATATATATCTATACTAACCTTAATATAGATATAATAGGGGAATATTTTGGCCCGAGGAGGTGGGTAGGGTAAGGGGGAATGCTGGTTGTTTCATCATGGATACAGGGTAAATATAGTCATACCTAGGCCATCTTAGGACCCTAGGATGGGAAGCCATTGTATAGGATCCAAGTGTAACAGTGTAGCCACTACTTGGAGTTGATTAGGCTACTCCACTTAAGTTTCAATGTGACTAATGAATCATTTTTCAGAAATGTGTAAGGTCATCGAGTTTAAGGACCTTTAGAACCCACCCTTTTTCATACATGAATCCTTGAACCAATAGATGAGTAGTGATATGGCATGCCACTAACCAAAAGTTACGATTTTATCAGAATTCCTTTATACTACCCATGTAAATTCTTTATATTTTAATTGTAAAATTCTGATTTCCCTATACATTTCTATTTTGTAAATATAGAATTTCCTTGTAAATTTTAATTCCATGTAACAATTTAAAATAGTTGTTGTAATAGTGGAATTTCAATAAAGTCTTAACCTTAAATTTTTCAAACTACTACATTACTAATTTATCAATAAGCCCTTACATTTGCATCCATCTACCATGTTTTCCATTATTTGTGAGTCTTATCATCTTTTTAGGAACTTATTTATTTTCCTTGATTGTCACTCATGTAAATAAATCCTGTTTCAATCCTACTTGCAAATTTAAAAGAAAAAAAACTATAAAATTGCAAATTACCTCCCTTCTTTAAACACTTTGTAAAACAATTAGTTTTTCAAATAAATATTGAAGTAATTAGAAAAATAGTCCTCCTTCTTGTAAAGTAAATTAAAAAAATATATATTTTTCTTTTAATGTAAATAATTCTTTCACTTATCAATATTCCTAGGTTTGAATAAGAAAGCCATATTATAATCTTGTTGTTGGTGGTGAATTTTGGGATTAAGGAAAATCCTACATAAGAGAATCAAATGCTTGGTATCAGGGCTAGTCCAATGTGGCCACTCCGATGCTTAAGTTAGTAAGGTGACTTTGTATAAAAAGTATGTGAATGAAGTGTTAGAGAGTTCTTACGGAGTTTTCTTTCCCATATTTATAGCTAGCCATAATGTTTAAGGTAGTTGTTGGAATAACTATTAAGATACGTGGAAGCTTATTGATTTGACATCTTTCTTGACATATAGGGAGAGCATGCAATTAAGTAATATAACCATGCTTATGATAACTATTCGCACCATGGGCTTGAATTCAAACCAAAAATGGATTCAGGATACTCGGCATAAATGCCGTATGTCATTTTTCTAAAGGCATACCGAGCGATTCAACATATTCGACATATCGATGGCCGAATGAATGAGTATGCTAAATGAGCAAAAACTGACTATCAACATTTGCCTCGTAACTCTCGTATTCAAGTAGTTGACAAAGAGAGTGACATATATATATATTCCACTAGAAGCTGAGTAGAGGACTGATTCTTTAGACTGATGCTGAGCAAGATAGGAAGTGGGACGAATCACATCTCAGTCGAAAGGTCACCATTTCTAAACTCCCACCCATTTAAGAAACCAAGAAATTGGAGGCATGACATCTGTCGCCTAGGTCATCATTTTGTTGCAAGCCTAATAATTGTTAGAAAGTTATTAGCCATTAGATTTCTGTCATGAAACACATGTCAGTAATCTATACCATTACCATATCAACACATCATTACTGTCAAAAGCAGACTTGCAATTACTATGACGGATCATCTATGTATAAGGTACTGTTCATAATTAGATTTCATTTCTCTGGTTGCATCTTAAACTTTCATTCACTTTCTCATCTTCAAATTCACATTCTTCAACTTATGTTATTTCATTTTGTATAACCATTTAGGCATGGTTCGCAAAGTTGCTTGTCAACTTGTTTTATCTGATTCTAAGGCAACGGAAACTGAGGCCACTTTTCCCCCTTTAAATAAGGAGCGAGGCGGCACGTTCTTTGGGTGGTTTGATCAATAGTATGGTGGCAAGGTGAGATAAATTTGCTCAAATTAACAAGCTTCCTATGGATAATTATCCTAAGGATAAGGAGGGGTGGTCTTCAATAAGATATTTGTACAATATAATAGCCTACTCTTGCAACTCTCTTGATGTTATTGCCAGTTCCATCAATAGAGTTCTTGTCACAAAGTACAACTAGTACTGGCAAGATCTTCCTTGAACATAGAACTTAAAGAGGTCGAGAGATGGGGAGAGAGTATGCTTCCCAAGGGAGCATTAGTTCTACATCTACCTGAAATATCTGGATTTTGGGTTGTGCTTCCCTTACTCGGCTTCTATTTGGGGCTTCTTCAACTACTTCAAAATTGCACCAAGTATGTACTCACCAAACACATATCGGCTTTTGGTAGCTTTTGAGATAGTTTGTGAAGAAGTTGAGGTCAGGGTGACACCTTAACTGTTTAGGTTTTTCTTCACTATTCAGAGGCAGCCTAATGGGTGATACTTCACCACTGCAAGGCATGGGCATAAGTTCATGGATGAGTTAGAATCCAAGATCCATAAGTAGCATGACAAATTCATGTCAATAGTATTTGATGAGGACTTAGACTTCTAACCCAATGGATTGAGCTGATTCGAAAAAAAGATATAGATCTGATGCCAAATGATGCAGCAACAACAAGGAAAATTCAAGAGAAGAGGAAGAACAAAATTTTCTTTTTGGGATGTCAAGAGGATTATATGGCGATATGAAAATAGAGACCTAATCTTTTCTTAAAAAGAAGGTACGCTAATGAGTTATTACTATGCCGAGTATAGCTATAAGGAAAGTCATTCTTGAGACTTGGGGGAAGAATTTTAGCTTTTGAGCCTTGCTCGACAAGGAAAATGTAAGTTCATCTTTCTCTCATGTTTATATTAATTCCTTTACTTATATTGCAAATATAGGTGCTAGGGAGGTAAATCTTACCAAGCTACTCGCTCAGGCTAAAGCCAAGAAATCTAAGGTTGACAAAAAAGGCAACTACCTTAACAAATATCATTCGGCCTACTATCACAAAGAAGACTACAAAGGAGGCTGCAACGAAGTAGGCAGCCATATAGAAGATCTCTCATCCTGCCGAGCGGCTGAAGGAGAATGAGAAAACATTATCAACTGAGGTTGTTCATTTTGAGGAGCCTCTAGTCAAGATTATTCAAACTTCTATTAAGTTGAAGGATGGCAAGCATCAAGAGACACAACCCAACGAGGAGGATGAAAATGCCATTGCCACAGAAGGCTTATCATTGGGAATTGCTACAGCTTTTAGTAGTGACAAAAGACCAAGGAAGGAACTTACTGGCTAACCACTTACCAAGAAGTCGAGGGGCTTGAATGAAAGGGCCAAGGAAGCAATGTGTTCTAAACCTCTCTGTATCAATAGCGTCGAATTCACCCCCAACAAAGAGGTCGGTGAGTACTTTATCTCTTGTTGGAGCCACTAAATTTTGGACACCAACTCGGCCCTAAGAGATAAGATGAAATCTTTAGCTCTAATGGAAAGGGTCATTCTTTCGAAAGACAAAGATATCGTTAAGAAGGATGACGACAGGGTCAGTGATTATACTAAGCCCCATATCACAGCCAAATTGTATGATGTGAGATTCCATAACCATTGCTTTTAATTATCAAATTCATTCGAGAAACTAACACAATTCCTTTTCCAAATGAGCAACCACATTCTATAGGCTTTGGATGAGGCCGAAAAAGAGGCAAAGAAGGTAATATCTTCAGTTGCATCTATGTGTCATACCCAATCATTCTTGATTGTATTAAATGAATTTGCAATAGAAAGTTCAGAATGCACATAATGCATCAAAGGCCCAAACTACTGCTACTGAGAATGTGAAGATTAGGGTTGAGATGAAGGTGAGAAAGCTTTAGGAAGAACTTGCTGTTGAGAAATTGGTACATGACCTTACCATCGATGAAATCTATAGCCTGAAGGCTAAATGAAAGAATAGTACAAAAAGTTTGAAGGCTTGAAAGAAGAGTTATAGAAGAAGAAAGAAGAGTGTTGGGGCTTAGGCTAAACTATTTGCACAATGAGTGACAATGAAGTTAAGCTCAAGATGTAGATAAAGGAGTTGGAGACCAACAACTCGAACTTGCAAAGCTGTATAGCCGAGTTAGAGGAGATTATGAGGAGAGGACCATTAGTTGAAGAGGCTCTTGATATAGTCACTCCCAGTCAGTAATACGAGAGGCTTCTATGGAAGAAGTTGTTGGAGGGGGTTCAAGCAACAAGAGAAGGGGTCTTGAAGCTTCATCCTAATTATGATCTCTCTTGTCTTGACTTTGCTGACATCGATGACAAAGTTAGTAATGTCGATGAAGATGAAGGCGACAAGACAGGTGCTGAGAGTATGAATCAAGGTGACAATGAAGCTCATGCTAAGGAAGTTGCTCGCTCTAAGACCTCAGTTGCCAAGGAAACCCTAGCCACTAATTTAAAAATCACTTTTGCTGAATCTAAGGATAGGCCATAAGACTTATTATATTGGCACATTGCATTCTCGTGTAATTATCCATTGAAATATATTCAAGGCAATGACGAGTGCTTATGACACTTATTGAGCAAAAATAGTTGATAGATCTCCAATACATTTAATTTCACATATTGCACTTTCACAGTGTATGTGGTATACATATGTTCCTTCACACTCTTATTTGTCAGCATGTTTTATTTCACATACTTGTTACATAGCATGTTTTATTTCACATGCCTAACTATCTCTCAGCATGTTTTATTTCACACGCCCATCTCTTTATATTTTCTATTAACAATTCGAAGCATGGACTAGCCACAATACTCGACCGTAAGGCTAATTTGTATAATTTATTAACCACGTTTGGCTAGAACCTAGGTCAGTTCGTTTACTTTTTTTGTTTAAAATTCATAAAATAAATGAGAAATCAATGAAATTAGAAATAAATAAATTAGTATTAGTAAAAAAAATGAAAAAAGAGAAAGAACTTTTTTTTTAGTTACATCCTTAGATTGAAGTCATAACTATTTATTTTTATTTATAAAATATCAATTTTCAATCTTCGAAGAGTATAAACTAATGACAAAAACAAACATAATGAGACTTCAAATATAATTCTCGTAAATAAGTACTACAGTTTTACAAACATGTTGGTTGTCGCCAAATGAGTGAAGACAGAAATCATTCGATAGATTAATTAAAATAAAATTTCAGGTTCCTGGCATTCCATGCTCGAAGGATGATTGATCCATCTAACCTTTCTAGTCGATAGGCCCCCTCACCAACGACTTCCTAGATCTTGATAGGATCTTCTTAACTCGTGCTAAGCTTTCCTTGAGTCACTCGTCCACTAATGGCTTCCATTTTACAGTAAACCAAATCTCTGGGTTGGAAAACTTTATGCTTCACTTTCTAATTATAGTACCTTGCTGCTCTATGCTAGTATGCTACGACCTTGGCTCTTGTAATGTCTCAAATTTCCTCAATAATGTCTAGATTAGTTGTTAATCTAACTTGATTAAGCATAACTCAAAATTATGCGTCTGTAGATTAGGCAAGTCTAGCTTAATCGGCAACATAGCTTCCATACCATATGCTAACTTGAATGGTGTCTCTCTCGTTGCAGTTCTATGAGTGGTTTTGTATCCCCATAGGACGTTTGGCAGTTTGTTTGCCCATCACCTCCTAACTTGATCTACCTTCCTTCTTAAGTCATGTAATATGATCTTGTTGACAGCTTTGACTTGTCCATTAGTTTGAGGGTGTGCTACAAACGTATAATTATGGCGAATACCACACTTCTCACAAAATGCCTAAAACTTATTGTTATCAAACTGTGGGCCATTATCTATGATTATCATGTGAAGAACTCTAAATCTTGATATGATGGAACTGGAGACAAATGCTTCCACCTTCTGTTCGATGATCTTTGCTACTGCCTCAACCTCAACCCATTT
This sequence comes from Lumnitzera littorea, assembly GCA_024138015.1. NCBI lineage: Eukaryota > Viridiplantae > Streptophyta > Magnoliopsida > Myrtales > Combretaceae > Lumnitzera > Lumnitzera littorea. The sequence goes on from JAMXBB010000008.1 coordinate 56,073,490, forward strand.
GGTAAAATAATTCGTAGCAACAATAATGAATTGTCACTGGGTGGTAGATTTTTTAAAGGGTCCGAAGATGTCTAGCCCCCATTGAGCGAAAGGCCAAGGGCTGGTCAAACTACAAAACTCGGTGGCTGGCGCATTAATCGACGAGTCGTGCTTCTGGCATTGAGGATAGTACCAGACAACGTCCTTCGCATCTTCTCTCATAGTCAGCTAATAATGGCTGAGTAGCAGAGCTTGAATGTACAATGTTTATGCCTTTACGTGGTTATTGCATATGCCACCATGTAGTTCAGATAATACCCTTTAGGCATCTCTCGGGGAAAGGCATCGAAGGTAGGGTTAAGATGTGCCACGCTTATAAAGTTAACCATCAATTAGCACGTAGTTCGTAGCTTGGTAAGCCAATCTTTACACCTCTTTTCTGTCATTAGGGAGGGTACCATCTTTTAGATAATTCATTAGGGAATCCATCTACGATTCTTCTCTCTAGCAAGAAGCTAACTCATAGCTCTGTGAGAGACTAGATAAGCTTTTCTATAGGAGAAATTCAACCAAAAGTTTCTCGCTTAGCTTAGGGAATGCCATATTAGCTAACTTTGACGACTTGTTAGTAGTAATATTCTTGCTTCTCAGATTTTTGTGAATGGAGAAAGATAGGAATTCTTCTATGAGCATTTGTACCACCAATAGGTACTTGCTCATTTCTTCTCTTGTTGTATAACTTCCAGTGACCTGATTTACCACCAGTTGAGAATCAGAGAACACTTCAAGTTTCTCGACACCAATTCCTCAAGCTCGTTGAAAGCCCTTTTGTAATTGTCGATCCAGTTGAATTCCTTTAGATTCTTCAAAATTTTAAAGAATTCTGCACACATATCTGCACTTCTTAACATGAATCTATTGAAGGCAGAAATTCCCTAGTGAGTTCCTATACCTCTTTGACTGTGTGAGGTGATTTCATATTCCTTATAGCTTTAATCTTTCTTTGATTGGCTTCGATGCCATGTCATATGACCATATACTCAAGAAATGTCCTTGACGTTGTGCTAAATACGCACCTTTGTAGGTTAAGTTTCATGCTATATCTCGTCAATGTGGCAAACATCTCCTTTAGATCAGTGAGATGCTGATCTTCCTTCATGCTCTTCACAATCATGTTGTCCACATATACTTCAATATTCCCATGGATCTAAGATTTGAACATTTTCGTTACTAATCTTTGGTATGTAGTACTAGTGTTCTTTAACCTAAAGGGCATTACCATATAACAGTAAGTTCCAAAATTGGTAATGAAAGATATGTGGACTTCATTTGCCTTTTCTATCTTGATTTGATTGTAATCAAAGAAAGCATCCATAAAAGAAAGCAACGGATGTCTTGTGGTTGCATCTACTATTTGATCGATTTTTGGCAGTAGGAAAAAATCCTTACGATAGGCCTTGTTGAGATCTGTGAAGCTTATGTACATTCGCCACTTACTATTAGACTTCTTGTATCGTACACAATTTGCTAACCAAGTCAGATAAGGCTCTTCTCAGATGAATCTTGCCTTTAATAATTTATAGACCTCTTCTTCTTTTGTTGATTGTCTCTTTAATGCAAAATGTCTCTTTTTCTATTGGACCACCTTTACATTTGGGTCAATCTGGAGCTTGTGCACCATAACGTCTCTCAAAATACTAGGCATGTTAAAAGGTGACCATGTAAACATGTCAACATTGGCATGCAAGAAGTCAATCAAACTTTGCCAGATATTTGCTGACAAAGGCTTTCCTATTCTTGTTGTCTTCTCAGGATCATTTCCTAAAGGAATTTCCTCTGTATCATTCTTGACATTCTTTATGCCGACTAACTTACTTTTTAGACAGGTTTCAACTTGAAATACTTTTTCTCTTGTAGGAGTAGGGAACTTAGCATGAAGATGTACCATTTAAGGGATAATGCCAAATAAATGTTGGCATGGCCGTCCCATTATCATGTTGTAAGGGGACCAACATTTGACGACGAAAAAGTCCACTTTGTCCTCTACAACATGCTTATAATCATCGATCTGTATCGGCAAAGAGATAACTTCGGCTACTTAGATGGGTTGATTATTGAAGGTATAGAGATCATACTTATAAGACTACAGCTACGCTTTGATCTTAGGCCTCATTTGATCAAAGGCATGCTGAAAAATGATATCGACCAAACTTCCCGTATCAACAAGAATCTTCTTGACTTCAAAGTTGGTGAATCTCGCATTAATGACGAGTGCATCATTTTATGGCCTCTAGATACCCTCAAAATCTTCTTCTTCGAAAGATATTGTATTGTCAATCCTAACCTTTTTTCCATGAATATTGCAAACGAAATTCTTAGCGTTAATCAAGTTCTAAGAACTCGATTATCCTATATTAGGTCTGTTGATAATGGTATTAATTACTCTATTAGGATTAACATCCCCTGCATCTCTCACGGCCATTGTTGGCCAGGTGTCATCCTCTTTCCACTCGTATCCTCTAAGACGGTCTTTCAATTCTTTTAGCATCATGCGCTAGAAATTTTCATAGGTGTTAGCATGGTATCACATCTTCAATTGCATGGTATCACATCTTCAATTGCATTCTTGAGTTGAATGCACTCATCTATATTGTAACCTTTGTCATGGTGGAAATCACAGTACTTGTTCGAATTTCTTCTTAAGGAATTCCTTCGTATTCTTTCCGACTATTGGAGGAAACCTCTCTCTCCATGTACCTCCATCAAAATATCCAAGATTGAACGATTGATAGGCGTGTGGGATGAGAATGTTGGGATCCTTGGTCTCTTCCTCTCAGCATCTGAACTGTGGTCATTGTCTGTACTAAATTTATCCTTCGAACTTTTCCACTTGTCATTCTTTCCATCTTCTCTGCTTTGATCGACCTCTCGTCATGCCTTTATGTTGTCTTCCTGTTAAATGTATGAGGTGGCTTTAGCCTTAAACTCAATGAATGCTTTTGGCTTGTTCTTTGCAATAGACTTGAAAAAGTCTCCATGATGCTTGACTCCATCGATTACTGCATTAAGGGCTACACTCATATCCAGCTTTAGGATTTAGACCATTTCGGCCATAAATTTGGCCGAACAGTCCTTAAATGAGTCATTAGACTTTTGTTTAATGGTGTTAAGGATTGAGAAGTCCTTAACAGGAAGTTTACTCGCAAGGAAGTGTTAAAAGAACACTTATGCTAGTTCATCAAAATAGGAAATGGTATTTGGCTTCAAATGTTTGAACCATGTGCTGGCTGCATTCCTCAATGTTGGTGGAAAAGCTTAATAGGCCACTACATCACTCAAGCCATGTAATTGGCCAACATATGGTAGTACTTTAAGTGGTCTTGGGGTCATTTGTTCCATCGTAAGTATCAAACTGTGGTAACTTTATGTGCTAAGGTATTACTTCCTCTAAAATTTCTAAAACAAAAGGACTCTTTTTAATTTGGAACTATTTGCTTGGGGCAACAAGGGTACTAACATGTAAAGGACCTATATGGTGCACCTACTGCGGTTGTTTGCCTTTGTCATTCCTTTTAAAAGTAGGAGTCGAAGGTCCCATCATATTCTCGGCTTGCCTTTTTTGTAAATCGGGTGAATAAATGGAATCATCGCTTTTTTCAGTGTCATGATCGCCTTGGTAAGTTTTGGGTCAAATTTAGGTGAATATTACTATAGAGGAGGTTAAGGACTTGCTTGTGTTTTTTGTTTAATTCTTGGTTTTCTTTGGCTAAGTTGAGGCAGAGTTGCTCAAGCCTAGCCAATCGTTGTTCATCAGTATACCTACTCCCCCCTTTAAGGTATTAGGAGGTAGTGTCGATACCTGCACTCTTAGATACTCTTATCTTAGCCATGTGGGTATGCTTAGGAAAAAGTAGACGGTGCCAAATGTTGTTGGTGAATTTTGGGATCATGGAAAATCCTGCAAAAGAGAATGAAATGCTTGGTACCGGGGTCAATCCGATGTGGCCAGTCTGATGCCTAAGTTAATAGGGTGACTTTGTATAAAAGTATGTGAGTGAAGTGTTAAGGAGATCTTATGAAGTTTTCTTTCCCATATTTATAGCTGGCTGTAATGTCTAAGGCAGTTGTCAGAATAACTGTTAAGATACGTGGAAGCTTCTTGATTTGACATCTTTCTTGATATGTAGGGAGAGTAGGCAGTTATGTAATATAACTGTACTTATAATAACTATTTGTGCCATAGGCTTAAATTCAAACTAGAAATGGATTTAGGATATACGACATAAATGTTGTGTGTCATTTTTCTAGAGGCATGTCGAGAGATTGAACATATTCAGCATATCGACAGCCGAATGGCAAGTATGCCAGATGAGTGAAAACTAATTGCCAACACTTGTGATTGTAGTTTTTAGACTTTTTCGTATCCCCATAGCTCAATTTTAGATTTGCCTCCCCTTATTAACTTACTGACTTCTTATAAAATAATTTATAGAACTTTGAATTTCTTTTTCCTTACTAAAATGATTCTCTTTTCTCCTAATTTTGTAAAATGTATTTATTTGCAAGCTGTAAATATTTATCATTCCACTTATGAATCATCGAAGGTGAAATTTTCTCCTTCTTTTTCCTCCTTTTAGGTAGTTAGCTATATTATCTTAGAAATTTTCATAAGTTTGTAAATAGCTTTTTTCTCCCTTTCGAAATAGTCATTAGGAATTCTTAGTAAATTCTCCTACCCTCTTGTAAAATAATCACATTAATAGTTATTTCCTTTTATAAATTAACTTCTCTCTTAATGGAATAGGTATCCTAAATTATACCTATTGTAGGTAACCTTTTGAATACCAATAAACTGAAGTATCCTTCTTTAGTTGTCATACCAAGCCTTCTTTAGGCTCCTTTTCACTTAGAAGTGTTTTCCATACTAAATGTCATCTTCTTATCCTTCATGCAAATAAACCTGTATTTCCACTACTTCATTTTTCTATTAAATAATTTGTAAATATCAGGTACCTCACAAAATTTTCCTTTTGAAAAATCATACTACTTATAGGCTACTTTTCAGATACCTATAGGTTGTAAGCTTTTCTCTTTTGCTTATATAAATAAAACTTACTTATGTCTCTCTTGCTCAAGCAATTATCCATTCACCTTCCTCTCTTTCAAATTGAAAGATTTTCAAATATTGAAAAAAAAAAAGAGAGAGAGAAAATTTAGAGAATTGCTAATAAGGATGAATTCTTGTTAGGAATTCTTAAAAGTAATGGCTAACAATAGTAACATCAACAACCATAGCAACAATAACACCAATGCTTCCTCCAATCAAAAAGTGGCTAATTTAGAGCAAAAGGCATAGACCCTGGTTAACTAAGTCAAATTCCTCACCGACGATATCATCTTTTTGCGAGATAAAGCAATTGAAACATCACCCTTTAATCATGAAGAGATTCATTCTAGGCCCAATCTTACCGTTGAGGAAAAATTACAAAAAGCAATTAAGAGAGAGTCGTCTAAGCAAATTGCTAGTAAAATGAAGATCTTAGAGGGTCCTAATAGGTTTAATTTGATCGGAATCACTAATTTGGTCACATATAATGCAAGAACCTTCCTAGAAAATTTCAAGGTACCAAATTTTGAAAAATACAATGGAACCAGATGTCCTAAGTTGCATGCCAGGCTTTATGTACGAAAAATTTGCAAATATGTCCAAAATGACCAGCAAATGATTGACACCTTTCAAGACTATTTAACTAGCCTAACACCATCTTAGTATGCTTAGCTTGATCTCAATCATATAAGCACTTAGGAAAACCTAGCTAAAGCCTTCTATGAGCAATATAAATTCAACGAGGAAATAGCCCCTTTGATTTGGGATCTAGAAGAATGAGCAGAAGTAGTAGTGAGACCTTTAAGGAATATGCCCAAAGATGGAGGGGCATGGTAGCTAGAATCATTCCTCCTCTCCTTGAGAAAGAATTAATATCCATCTTCATTGACTCATTGGAGGAACCATATTATGGGTAGTTGTTGGGTAATATAATAGCCAGTTTTGTGAAAATTGTACTTACTGGTAGCTGAATTGAAGAAGCCATAAAAACATGTAAGTTGATAAGGAAAAAACCAACCCTACCATATTCTAGGGCATATATAAATACTATAATGTCAGAACCTATACCAAGCAAGAGAGACCTAAAAATACCCAGAAGAAAGTTTACTCAAATCCCTATCTCATTTTCTCAAGTCTTTGACTAACTAAGAAAGGAAGGCTTATTGCGACCAAAAGTCTCGATGCCAAGATATAGATTAAGGAAATACGACTCAAATGCACAATGTGAATACCATTAGAGTTAATAAGGACATTCTACTGAAAATTGACGAGAGCTAAAGATTAAAGTTCAAGATTTGATATATGTAAGGGCAATATGCTTAGACTCAATTTAGGGGCAAATTTTGCAATGTTTGACACGCGATTCAAATAAGTGCTTTGTTTACATTTCTCTTATTTTAAGATATCTCGTTAGTTAAAAGGTTTAGAATGAAGAGAGGTAGGATGAATCTCGAACACCAACCTTGAGACACTTTAAGAGTTGAATGACATCAATATGAGGCTATTGGACTTATTCCATGAAGGAGGTTCATCTTGAATTTGATACACAAATCAAAATGAAGTTAGGTATTCATTTTCAATATCTTAAACATAAAATCCCTTGTCAGCCTTGTTGAACCTTTTGAATGAAATATTTTCAAGACCAAACCCAATCAAGAAGCACCCTACAATGGGGAAAATAGGCGGTTCAGGGCAATAATCAGGAGAAAAGGGTAAAATTGATCTATGCTTACTCCTGTTGATAGCATTTTTTGTTAACTACTCCATAGGTATATATTAGCCAATCCAATACTTAAGTCCAATTCAATAATCTAGTTTAAGTACAACTTTTATTGATAAACTATAAATACCAGACAACACTCCTAAGTAAGGAGACCCTCTTCGATTCTCTTACTCTTTTTATTATGTTACAACTTTACTCTCATCACAAGATGGCTAACTTAGGCATCGAGGTAGTTGTGCTGAAGCACCCTCTAGTGCCCCCTATAGCCCCCTCCGGTACTCTCAATAGTCATTTTCTTGTATTGCAAATGTCCATGCATTGAAACGAGAATCACTAACAACAGCTCTAATTGCATCAATTTGATTATAATTACTACCACTAATAACTTATTTCCTTTGAAATGAAGAAATTCTCATATCCTGAACATTATACATGCACTTTGAGCTATAAGCAAAATGAAGGAATGATCACCTTTGTCTTAAGTTAAAATAAAAAAAAAAAGAAAAAAAAATGAGGAAAAGAAAAAGGAGTAACATGAGAAAATCAAGTAAACAAAGTGATCAAGTCCAAAACCTAAAGGCTTAAAATGATTAGGGGTATGTATTTTAAAGAGCCTATTTTTGAAGTAGGGACCCATAAATGCGGTTGAGATTATTAAACCTAAAAAGTTGGGATAAACACTAAATTTTCCCCCCAAAACTCATGATCCCAAAAGAAATTGTTGCTGACACATGGCTTGTAGCCCACCCATAATTCCACCCATTTTAAAAGCCCTTTTGATTAAAGGAAATAACTTATCCTTAGTAAAAGCTACATTTGAACTTGAGGCAAGCAAAATGTTAGTTTTACTTATAAGGTTCTTAACTTGTAAACCTTTGATGAATAAATGAACTCTTTTTGAAAAAGCCTATACAATATTAGCCTTTTATTTGAACTGATGACCAAAAGCCTATATTATGTTATAGTCTGAAAAAGACTTAATAGATTCATTAAAAGCACATAGCTTATAAGATGGATTATAATTTTTGGAATCAAAGTTGAAAGAGAGGAATTTAAGCTAAGAGTTCAAGGAAGTTCTCTTAGATTAAACCTATCTTTAATGAGATATCTTCACCCGAGTAAGGAGAAATTGGAAGAAGTTATTTCCTAAAAACTCATTTGCATCTAAGAAAAATGCGATGACTCTTAAGATAAAAAGAGCTCTCTTAAACAAATGTAGCTTAGAAGATCAAGTTGTTATGTTTTGCTTATGTGTGACTTTCTTGGAACCTATAAGGAATCTAAGCTTGTTAGTAAATCTCAAACAATAAAAAAAGGAGATTATTCACAAGTTTTTTATCTTATCTTTACCAAAGCTCATGACTAACTTAAATGGCCAAGTGTTAAGAATAACCATTTCACTTTCTTTTAAGTCAACCCTAATAGTTAGTTTCTTTAATTCCAATGTGCTTACCCTAGTGATTCATTTTTTTTTAGAAAGGGTTCACTTCTTATTGTCTAAGTTTAGGGATCCGTTCCAATTTGAAAATTTTGCTCCTCAATTGGCCCTAGTCGCCCAAATCAACCTTTGTAACATAGTTTCACTCATAGTTGGTGTCATCCAATTCTTTAAATCAAGCGACTTGTCCTTAAAGTTTGCTCCTTCCTAGATGGTTGCAAATCAACAAATTTGTCATTTTTTAAGCCATGAAGTCTCCCCAAAAATGTTTACACAAACTCTATTACTATGGTCTCCATAGATTGTCTGCACTTTAGAGTGCTATCCATGTAGTAAAAATATTAAGATTGCATACTTTGGAGCATTATCCCTGTTTAATACCTTTGGATCACATGCTCTTAAAGCGCTATCTTGAGTTGAACCCTTCAATTCACTTGCTCGTTAGAGTGCTGCCCTATTATAAGATCGCATGCTCTTGGAGTGCTATCATCTTTTAAAACCTTTGGATCGCATGCTTTAAGAGCACTATCGTAATTTAAGATTTTCAGATTGCATGGTCTTAGAGCGCTATCCTATTTGAAGATCTTTGGGTCACATGCTGTAAGAGCGCTGTCTTAATTTAAGACCTTTGGATCACATGCTCTTTGAGTGCTATCTTGACTTGAAAACCTTCATATTGCATGCTTTAGGAGCACTATCGTTACTCGAAAACCTTTGGATTGCATGCTCTAAAAGTGTTATCTTGAAATCTTTAGATTGCATGCTTTAGGGGCACTACCCTATTTTAAAACCTTCAGATTGCCTACTCTATGAGCGCTATCCTAATTTAAAATGTTTTGGTTGCTTGATCATTTAAACACTACCCTCTTTTTGGATCGCATGCTTTAAGAGCATTATCTTGATTTAAAACCTTTGAGTTGCTTGCTCGTACAAGCACTACCCTCTCTTTAGATTGCATGCTTTAAGAATGCTATCCTAATTTAATGCCTTTTGGGTCACTTGCTCATTAGAGTGCTACCCTCTCATCAAATTGCATCCTTTAAGAGAACTATCCTAATTTAAAGCCTTTAGGTTGCTTACTCTTTTAAGCACTACTTTCTTTTCGAATTGTACGCTCTAGGAGTGCTATCTTAAAACCCATGGATCGCATTTTTTTAGAGCGCTATCCAAACATAAAACATTCAGATAGTATGCTCTCAGAGCATTATCCTATTTCTTTTCATCTCTTTCAATTCTCGTCACACTTCAAGTATGTCTACCTAGTATAACCTTGCTTTTGGAGCTCCCTTGTTTTTCTTATCTTGATTAGCCTTTAGGTTTCAAGGTTTAAAGCCACTTTTTCAAGCATAGTCACACTTCCAATCCAAAGATAGCTTGCTTATAAAGTACTATCTCCTTTCCCATTCTCTACAAATCCCTAATGGATCATATTTAGGATAGCTTGGTAATCTTAGTGCTTTCTAGTCATTTCCTAAGGCAAAAATGATGTCTCGTTTATTTTTATGGTAAACTTTATAAAACTTTATCATAAAAAGGGGTAGCTGTAGATAATCCATTTTTCTCCCTATAATTTTAGAGCTTCTTTAACAATAGGGAAAAGGGTCCTTACTTGAAAAAATAAATAAATAAATTTGAAAAAAAAAAAGAAGAATAGAATTTTTAGGGAGATAAAAGCCTTAGGAGATTTAAAAAAAAAAATTTAACAATCTTTTAAGTAAGGTCATTTAAATTTTAATGTTAGATAGACTCTATGTACAAAAAAAAAAAAATCATAGAAAAAAAAGTAACAAAAATAATAACTAAATTAGGTATAGGCTTTTCTTTAATAATTCTGTAGTAGACCATTAGGAGTTTATTTAGGTTAAATAAGTTCTTTTTATTTAGGCCTAGGTAGTTTTACTTATGTGCATTTTATTTGCACCAAATAATAGGGCATGGACCAATAACCCATCAAGTAATACACTTAGTCTTGGCATTGTAAGGGAATCAAGGGTCTTGGGTTTGAAACTTGCTAAAGGCACCAAGCATTGTTTTTAAATTTTGTTTTTATTTTTTCTAACACCATGTGTTGGCCTATTATTGGCCAACACATTTCTTTTCCTTCACTTTCTCAATGTTTCCTTCCTTTTCTCCCATATACATATGGGACGAACTTTAGTTTCATGAAGTACCAATCTTTTATTTTAATCTTCCTTCATTAGTTCCAATCAAAGTCCTTAATCTTATTCATGTAGCCACCTTACGAGGCACCATCAATAGCTACATTTTAGAGAAATTATTCACCATAGATGAGTTTGTGGTGTCCAAAAACCTAAGAATCTACTCCCATTTGAATTATAGCAATCACCACATTGATCACACAGCCACCACCACTGGCCACTCCTTATCCAACCACCTCAAACCACTACCAAACAACATGGCACTTTGCTTACCCCACACNTGATAATTTATTCATTTTTTGGAAAATTCTAAAAGAAGTATTAGGTTTGAAACAAGGGCTAATTAAATTTTTTTCTTTCTTTTTGAAAATCATTTTTCTAAATGATAAAATTATTTTTGCTATATATATACTTTTATTTTTATTTATTTATAACTTTTTCTTTAACAAAAAAGCAAAAAAAAAAGCAATAAATCCTTCCTTCCTTTTTCTTCTCTTTCTTTTTTCTCCTCATCTTTTTTCTTTCTTTATTTTTTATTATAAGACAACAATTTGAAAAAGAAAAAAAAAACACAATACAATACAATAGAACAAAACATTACAAAGACAATGAATAAAAAAAAAAAGATATATGATAAAGGAAAAAGGGAAAGGAGACTAAACTTGAGTTGGATCATGAGTTGGACTTGTTCACTAGAGTGGGTTGGGTTAGGGTTTGGATCACCTCCTCCCGGCTATTCCCCAATCTACCACATACAAAAACATTGCTTCCAAGAAAGCATTCTCCCAAGAATTGCCCTTAAGATCCCTTAACCAACCATTGTTAAGTTTCCCTCTCTTTCTCTAATTTTGTATAGGTATAATGTACGAATAGGTTACAAGACTTCATCCAAACCCTAACCCAACCCACTCTAGTGAACAAGTCCAACTCATGATCCAACTCAAGTTTAGTCTCCTTTCCCTTTTTCCTTTATCATATATCTTTTTTTTTTTATTCATTGTCTTTGTAATGTTTTGTTCTATTGTATTGTATTGTGTTTTTTTTTTCTTTTTCAAATTGTTGTCTTATAATAAAAAATAAAGAAAGAAAAAAGATGAGGAGAAAAAAGAAAGAGAAGAAAAAGGAAGGAAGGATTTATTGCTTTTTTTTTTGCTTTTTTGTTAAAGAAAAAGTTATAAATAAATAAAAATAAAAGTATATATATAGCAAAAATAATTTTATCATTTAGAAAAATGATTTTCAAAAAGAAAGAAAAAAATTTAATTAGCCCTTGTTTCAAACCTAATACTTCTTTTAGAATTTTCCAAAAAATGAATAAATTATCAAAATTAATATCCTTTTAGAGCTTTTCTCTAAATAAAATGAAATTGAAAAAAAAAATGTAAACTCAGTTGTTTTCTAAAATTAAAAGAGACTAATACACCAAAATTTTCAAAATAAACTATGAAAGTTTGATTTTTATTATCATGTACATAGGCACCCATACAAGTCTATGGGGTAACTTAAAATATGTAAAAATATTATTTTCCCCCTTTCGTAATTTTTTTTTCTTCAATTTTTTCATTTTTGTAAGTAAATATAACTTTATTTGTAAATTTGAATAAATGGGTATATTGAAAAATAAATTTAAATTTGGAAAGTTAAAGTGGTACCGGATAAGGTTTAATAGGTTAGCCTCTAAACTCAAAATTTCTAGTATTTCAAAAAAAAAAAAAATTTCAAAAATTGGTTTTATTGAAGACAAGTAACTAAGTTCTAACCAATCTATCCAATTAGCTATAACTTAACTCTTTTTCTCGATTCTAGTTGAGTGGCAACTTTGAAATTTTTCAAAGTTAAATAGAATACCAAGTTTTTCTTAATTCTTAGTCAAAGGTTTATATGGAAAGGGTATAAGGTTTGATATGAATTGGATTAAGGAAAATAAATAAAAATTGGAAAAATTCATGCTCGACAATAGTTACTTGATGACTATTATCATATGAAAACTCTACCAGTAGTAGATATTGACCATAATGACCACCGAAATCTAAATTATAACCCTTCAACATATGTTCAAGCATCTTAATAATTCTTTCTGATTGTCTATCCGTCTGAAGGTGATAGGCTATACTAAATTGTAACTTAGTTCCTAAAGAACTATATAAGCTCTCCTAAAACTTCAATTACATAACGACTATCTCTATCTAAGACAATACTCATCGGCACACCATGTAATTTAATGATTTCTCATATATACAATCATGTTAATTTCTCCATTGAATCACCAGCTCAATATGGTAAGAAAAGTGCATTTTGCCAATTTATCTACAACAACCTAAATTTGAATCGCAACCTACTCTTATCTATGGAAGATCTATATAAAATCCATAGTAACAAGATCCCATTTTCACTAAGGTATTTCCAACGATTGTAGCAAACCACTAAGCTTCTAGTGTTCTACCTTCCCTTATTGACATATGGTACATCTAACTACATATTATGCTATGTCTTTCTTGATGCCCTTCCATAAAAACAACACTTTTAAGTCATGGTACATTTTATTTCCACTAAGGTATAATGTATAACTAGTATTATGTACTTCACTCATAACCTCATTCTTTAAATTTGAGTGATAAAGCATACGGGCTCTATTGTTGTATCTCAATGCACCTTCTGCATCAATTTAGGAATTAGGAACATCACTAGTATTCAAATTTTCCTTACTTTCATTTAAACTTGGGTCCTCATCTTGTTGAAGCCTTATTCTTTCTACCAAAGTTGGTTGCACTATCAAATTCATCAATTATGTATCAGTCTCATGCCACCTGGATTCAATCTCCAATTTCTCAAACTCTTGAATCAACTCACACTAGGTAGCGAGCAATAAGTTGTTCATGGTTCTTGTGACTTAGCACATCTACTAGCACATTAGCTTTGCCGAGATGATAGTTTATAGTTAAGTCATAATCTCTGACCAATTCCAACTAATTAATCTGTCATAAGTTTAATTCTTTTTTAGTAAAGAAATATTTTAGACTGTTATGGTTTGTATAAATCTCACAATGCTGTCCACAAAAATAATGTCTCCAAATTTTGAAAGTAAACACTATAGTTGCTAACTCAAAATCATGTGTTGGATAATTCTTTTTATGTGGTCTCAATTCTCTTGATGCATATATTACAACTTTACTATCCTGCATCAATATATAACCTAGTCCATTCCGGAAAGCATCACTATATACACAATATAGTTTATTTGGATCTAAGAAGATAAGTATTGGTATTGAAATGAAACAGTTCTTTAACTCCAAAAAACTTTGCTCACACTCATCATTCCACTCAAACTTATCTTCATTTTGTGTCAGTTGAGTTAAAGGTCTTGCTATCACAGAGAAATCTTTTATAAACCATCTATAACACTCAGTCATTCCATGAAAACTCCTTGTTTTGGAAACCATATTCAGTTGCTTCTACTCAGCCATAGCTTTCACTTTCTTAGGATCTATTGAAATTCCATCACCAGATGTTATGTACCGTAAGAATGAGATTTTATCTCACCAAAAATCACGCTTACTAAATTTAGCATACAATTTATTATTCCTCAACTTTTGTAAAGCCTGATGTAAATGATTTACATGCTACTCTTTTGTCTTTGAATAAATTAGAATGTCATCAATAAATGCAACAACAAATTTATCCAAATAACATTGATACATCCAATTCATTAAATCTATAAGCATAGCTAGTTCATTAGTCAATTCAAAAGGCATTATTAAAAACTTATAATGCCCATATTTCATTCAAAATGCAGTTTTTTATACATCCTTAGGCTTGATTCGTAACTAATGACATCCTGACCTCAAATCAATCATTGAAAACATAGTAGCTTCATGCAGCTAATAAAATAAGTCATCAAATCATGGCAGTAGCTATTTATTCTTAATAGTCACTTGATTTATCTCCCTATAATTAATATAGAATGTCATGGTTCCATCTTTTTTTTTTCCACAAATAGTATTTATGCTCCCCATGGAGGCATACTAGGTCGAATAAATACCATATCTAATAATTCCTAAAGTTGCTTCTATGACTCTTAGAGTTCCATCAATGACATTCAATATGGAGCTTTCAATATTGGGTCAATTCTTAACATCAAATTTATAATAAAGTCCAACTCTCAATGTGGAACTAAACTCAGTAACTCATCTACATAGACATCCAAAAATTTACATACTACTCGTGTTTTAAGTCTCTTTCTTTCTTTCTATAACAAATATCCAACAAAGATGCTACTCCTTGATTTTCGCATTTATGTTTTCACTTAGTTCAATCAATAATAATCTCAATCTACATTCTCTAGTCCTCCTTTCAAACACCAGCATGCCTTCAACTAGGATTACATTCTCATTTCAACAAAACAACTTAGATTTATATTTAGACAATCAATTTATTCCTACAATTATATCATAACCTTTTAGTGGTAAAACTATCGGTTTTATTAGAAACTTTTTCCCTTGAATTTATAGCTTATACCATCTACAATTTTCTGAGTTATCAATTGCTCACTTATAGGTCTTCTCTATTTATAAGTGGCTTTTACTTCAATTGCATTAATAATCATTTCCTAACATAAACTCTTGACTAATAAATGAATGTGAGGGTCCTGTGTCAAATAACACATATGCGGTTTGCCTTTTTATACTAATAATGCTCGAAATAATTATTACTACTATAGTTACTTATCATTCATATATGTCATATTTAGGTTCACCTATTTCTTTGATTCCCATTATTTCCTATTAATATAGCATGCACATTCAATTTATAAGTGTTAAGGGATTATTAACTTACATACCTATCACTAGTCTTTAGTCAGTTTCATCAATTTCCATATCATCATTCGATCCATCAAGAAAATACTCCTTTATCCTCTTTGGTACCCTCAATCATAAGCACTCATGTTGGTACTGTAGTCATGTTTGATCCTCCAAACTTCTTAACTTGATACTCTATGTTAAGAATTAACAGGGGCAACAATATTAGGGTAAGTCTAAGCTTACATAAAGCTTGAAAATGAAGATGAAAAACGAATCGTAATGATAACATTGAAAGTAAAACAAGTAGACCTTCAATCCCCTTGAAGGACATGATGCATCACAAAACTACCGAGGACTTATGGCACAACTTAATATAACACATAAGTTAGTCCGAAGGGGATACTTACCACTTAGCCTTACTTAAGGGTAAGATAAGAGTGAAGTAAACAATAGAGAGCAATTCCCATTAAAGGGAGAAGTATATTCAATATTAGGAATGATGATCATTGTGGCTACATATTACAAGAGTATTTATACCCGAAATGTTAAAGCATCCTACCTAAAATGAAAAAGACAAAAAGGGTATTGTTAAAAAGGAGTAATCTATAAGGAATAATAAAGAGGTACAAATAAAAATTCAAAGAAATCAATGAATGGTGCAGTAATTCCTTTCACATGGGGACTAAACACATGGCGATCGATCATTGGGGGCCCTTGTAGCAAAAATGACAAGTTGTATAGTCAAGTTGGGAATTGCGGAGTAGAGGTGCTAAGCAGACCTAGGGGTCCTTCCGAGAAGACGTAGGTACGTATGTATACTAGGGTTCTTAGCACTAATATTATCAAGTTGAAGGTTGGCAAGGTCATGGTCGAGTAGACATGTGAGGGGTCAGACTGTCAGTAGAGCATATTTCAAGTTAGCACTCAATTATTAAGAGATGAGAAGTTATTCGACTTAGCATATGGAGTTGGTCATTAGTGGGGATTAGATCAACCTCGGTAAGAGTTTGTTAGAGCAATAGAATCCACTTTACTAGTCCCTCAAGACCTTAAGCTTAAACTTTGGTTAAAGGTTCGATAGTTTGATTCCTATCTTCCCCTTCACGTTGATTTAGATTTATGATCAAATCTAGTTGGTCTTTGCTCAATTTCTCTCTTAAGTTGGCAGGGGTTGAAATCGGCAATGTTAAAGGCATTATAGACTCTATATTCTTTGGGTAATTCTAGTTGATAGGCATTATCGTTGTTCTTTTGATGTATTCTAAAAGGAACTTTGGCTCAAGTGGATGACTTATTCTTTCTTTTGTTTTGAACTCTCCTTACTCTAGCCATACCAATTCTCTGGGTTGAAATTGTGTTGACTTCCTTCCTTTACTCCTTTCTCTTATTCTTTTGTCAAATTAGTTAACTTACTAAGTAACTTTCTCATAGATCTGCTACAAATACTATGTTCAATCTCATGTATAGTGCGGTTGAAAATGAATTCCACCATAGGCAAACAAACATCCCAAATAGTCAAATTCTTCCCTATTATAGCTCGGAGTAGTGATCCTAAAGTACGATTGATTACCTTTGTTTGGCTATCAATTTGGGGGTAACAAGAAGTATTAAATAGTATTTTAGCCCCCATATGATGCCAAAGAGTCCTCTTAAAATGGCTCAAAAACTTTTGATCTCTATTTGAGACTATAATTCTCAATATACCGTGTAACCGAACAATTTCCTACACAAAGAGAGAAGCAATAGCCAAAGCATTGTTAGTTTTAGAGCAGGGCACAAAGTATACCATCTTATTAAATCTATCCATAACAACCATCATAGAATCTTTGCTTCAAGTAGTTTTTGGAAACCAGAGAACAAACTCTACACTCAACTCAGTCCAAGGTCGAGTCATGATAGGCAAAAGCATTGCTTTCCCGTGTTTGACTTAGCATTTGGCACTCTTGCAAGTAACATAGCTCTCAATAATTTAGTGCACATCTCACATCATCTTCAACCTAAAGAACTATCTACTTGACAACTTATGTTCTATTCTTTGCAAAATGTCCAGAAAGCCTACTAGAATAAACTTCTCTAACAAGTAATTCTCTCAAAGAATAGGTCAGCATACATAACTTGCCTTCCTGGAATTGATGCCCATCTTCTATGTGATTGTCATCCACTATTCTTCCTTTGGCACATCATCCAAATAGAGGACCAAAATGGGGGTCCTAAGGATACTATTCTTTGATGCTTACAAACCTTAACAATCTGGTTTACAACTTAGTAAGAAGAACATGTCTTCTCGATAGAGTATCAACAGTTATATTATTCTTACTATCATGACCCAAATAGTACTTTGTCATGGCAAACTGCTATACACTATACTAAGATTGATGATTGATACCCTTATACTGCTATACACTATACTAAGATTGACGATTGATCCCCTTATCAGCTGTCACTCTTCCATACAATATATTAAGTTGCATCTACTCTTAGCTACTATTTGTCACATAAACAAATAGTATCATAGTAAACAATCATCTTAACTAAATATCAAATGTAATACTAATGGCTTGTTTATTTGGGAAGAATTAGAATTCAATTCTCTCCTTATTCTTTATTACGACATTCACTTGGTTTTTTGTCTTTAAATCGTAATTCCTTAGGAATCCCTATTATTGGAAATTAAGTAACAAGGACTCCTTAATTCAACTAAAGAATCACGATTCCTCACAAAATTTCAATTTTTTTCTAAAAACGATCTCATCCTAATTTAACGAAGATCACTACCATCGTCACCACCACCGCCCTAGCTACCATCACCACTTCCATTACCTACCATCGCTACCACTACTACCTACCACCACCATCGCCATTACCATCGTTGCTACCGCCACCAATACTGACCATCACTACTACAGTTGTTGCTATGACTATCGCCATCACTACCACTACCAACCACCATAGCTATAGCCATCACTACCACCACTATTATCACTACTACTATCACTACTACCACCGCTACTACCACAACTATTGTTGCCACCACCATTGTCACTGCTATCACTGCCACCACCATCGTTGCTATTGGCACCACTACTACCAACTACCATAGCGACCACTACCAACCAATACCGTCGTTACCACCATTATAGCTTTTGCTACTACCATCACTGCTATAGCCGTCACCACCATCACCAATCACTGTGGCCATCACCACCACCACCATTACTACTACTGCTCCTACGATATATAAGCTTATGCTTAGTGAGTTAATCTCTCTTACGTGCCTCACGAACAATATATATATTAACAATCATATGAATGCATGCAACATACAATATACTGAACAATAGCATAGGAACCACATGCAGCTCATAAAATTAGCTTCCCTATAGTCAGGTTAGAGATTATTGGACAACATAAACCAACAATTGGGTTTTAGCACCTAGATTTTTTATATGAATTTCACTTTTGTACCTAAATCAGCTTATTTGCATATATCGAATATACATAAAGATACTTTACCTTAAAGAGAAATATGATTCTTTTTCAAAACAAAATTTCTAAGTCTAGCAATGTGGTAGGCCTTATAGTCTACCTCACATGCCTTAAGCGAAAGTCACAAAACATAACCTTTAGTCAAGCGATTAGTGTCCCTTGGTGCCTAATAAGCCCATAGGCCAAGATAGGAATTCAATAACATGGCATATCAGTACCTAACTAATCCCTCTAGGAGCCCTTGCTCCTATTCCCTTTCCACCTTCCATGTGAGATAGCAATTGGTATAATTATGATGCATAGAAGTGCTTATGCATGCCTAATTTTAATTTCATAGTCACATAATTACTTAAGTTAAATTATTTAGTGGTTAAGCAATTTCATACCATAACAACAGTACATAATCCAAACACACAAACGTTTCTAGTTATTTATTATTATTACGTTGTACAATCAATCATAAAATCATACACATGTATTTCCCCATATCCCTCATGATTCCAAGTTGTAATATTAATTTAGTGTATCTACACTACAAGTACAATCAAGCATGAAGTCATTAAGAGTTACTTACTTTACCATAGTTGCTTAGTCATAGTAGTTAAGGGGTAGATCATCTCTAAAGGTAAAGTCCCTTAAACATTGTAAATAAGGCATTATGTGAATTCGATATATATTAAAATGTCAACTCAAAGTTCTATCAAGTCATATTCTTAGCTTAGTCTTAAATTTATCCCTAGTTATACTAAATATTGAATTACGTGTAACTTTTTCATTTTGAGTTTGAATTTTATGATCTTACAATTAATTTCCATTGTTTTCAAGTGTACTTTCACATGGTAAAGCTAAATTTAGGAGATGAGGCCCACAATTTTGCCTACTAGTCATAACATTAGTGCTCCTAGGGTTAAAGTCTTCTTTTGAGCTTAAAATTATTGTTAGGCTTTTTACTACCTTATGAAATTGTCATGACCCTAAGGGGGCCTAGTAGGATTGTCTAAAATTTCCATATCATGTGTACACCTATGATATAAAAACTGCCTTGCAAGTTAGAGATTACAAGACTTAAAATAATTAAACACTAAGGTTTTCAACTTTAATTAAATAATTTGATATAAAATATAAGTGAATATGAATATTCAATAAACTACAGTCTATCAGAATCGTAGAGAATTGGTATTTGCTACTAAATGCTAAGACAAGGTAAATTAGCTTACTAACTTAGAATATACTTTACATAAATTGTTTTTATACCACTATATACTTTTCAATCAACCCTAGCATTATCAAACTTATCTTCAGTTTGTATTCTGCTCTCAAGATTATTCAAATCCTTGCTTACAAGAAACCTGCAAAAGAAACTATAGGAGAATGAGTAAACTACGGTTCAGTGAGTTTGTTTCTCACCACTACCGTTCAAGCAAGTTATCAAATAAACATTATTAGCATACATCAAGCTATCTACTTACAAAATGAATGCAAACACAATAAATGTAGACAACACATCTATAGGAGTTTGGACCTATAAAAGGTATAGAATTACATTATCTATATGTCAATTTTTCCTCCGTACTTACTTACACGAAGTACCTTACCATAATCGCATGAGACTGCTTGGGGGCATAGTCCTACCAAACATTACTCGACTATTACCCTAGTTTGAGAATCAACAATCAATATAGGTGGACCCTAACTAGGGCTATCCACCAAACATATCAAAGGCTCCTCGAGTATACATAACGAGTTTATCTTGCTATCAACCAATATCTAAGGCCTTACGGGCATAAGTATGCGAGTCCTCTCGCAATCAATTGGAGATATTATGTTAGATTTGCCTTAACAATAGAAATATTATTCACAGGCACTACGAGCTCTTATAAAAATCATATATATAATATGTTTAAGATTGTAAAGAAAAACAATTTAAAAAAAATACTTTTCTCGAAAATCTGCAAAGCTATTATTCTCTATTAATATACTAATAGGGTCATAGACATGCAACAAATGTAACTAATTATTTCAATCAAATGGTTATGATTACTAGTTTAAGAAAGTGAGCATACCGATGATATGACATAGAGCAATCAACCATTTAATCAAATAATCGGTATCAACCAACAAGCAATATATAAATAATAAACAACAAATAAATAGTGAATCATAAGAACTCTCTCACTTGGGTTAATACTCACTTTCTTGACCTTTGAGAATTTTAAGACACGATAATCGATTACCTAAAAGATAAGAAAGTTTATAAGTATTCTAAAAAAACTAGGTTCCTTAGTTGACTAAATATCTATTATTATTTGCCTAGTTTTCCATTATATCCCAAGTATGGTATAAACATAATTTAACTTAAATCTTTCACTTACTTTTCTCGATTTATCTTAAATTTTCAATTGCGTATAACTTTTTCAATTTAGTTCGAATTCTTATGAACTTATAGTCCATTTTGATCATTTTCGAGCATGCTTTCTCATTGTGTGGTCCGTTTTAAATGTTGTAACCCGCAGTTTTGACTATAGTATAAAAATATTACGAAATTCATTATTTTAACTTAAATAATTATAAAATATTATTAGCTTTTCTTGGTATAATTACGGTTTAATAAATATTAAATCTTATATTTCGTAATTTTCTTATTTTTAAGTCTATTTTACTATAATTACTTATTTCTACTAATTTTTTTTTATTTATGACTTATTAAATTCATTTTTACTTGTTTATTAATTTCCTAATTAATTGATTGTTTTATTACCATTTTTAATTACGATTTTATTTGATTTTAGCTAACTGATGATGTGGCAACATAAGGAAATGCCGCATATCAGTTTTGTATTTTGTACTTTTTCCACATTTTCTTATTTTTTGGATTTTACATTATATAGATATATTAATATTTATTATTATATTTAGTTAAATTTTCTAAATTAATTATTTCTTATCGTTTCTTTAAAGTTACGGTACATATATGTATATACACTTATATTTACTAAATTACTTTATTCATTAAATTAATATTATAGTATATATGATGTATGTACTATTCAAACGTACTTGTAATTCTATGTATACCATACTATTCATATACATTTGTATATGTATAATATACTTATGTGTTATATTAACATAACCTTAACTATATTATGTATACTATACGTATAGGTAAATATATATACATGTAATTATGTTTTATACATATATGCTTATATTATATACATATATATATACTAAAATACTTAATATAAGTAATAGTATACATAAATACATATACCCATACACACATCTAAGGATATATATATATATATATACATAGTGTAAATACACCTATATTATACTATATGATAAAAATACCAACTATATTTATCTATACACTATACATGCATACATGTATATATTATATAATAAAATACTAGGTATAAATATATATATCCATGCATACATAAGTGTATATGTATATAAGTAAAGAAAATATATAGTATATATACATATTATTTTAGGCACATACATACATGTAAATGTACATAACTTTTTTATATAATTGATTTGTAGAAATTACTATAACATATATACCATACATATACAAGAAATTACTAAACTACCTATAATTTCTAAGAAACATGTATGTAAAGAATATATAGAATGATTATTACAAAATACATCCACTATACATAATAAAACGTACTTGTAAACTATCCTTGTATGAAGATCTTTAGGCTTCTTCGTAGATGATGTCTTTAAGTTTTTCCAAAAAATAAAAAAAAAAAAAAGAATGAAGGTTTACGTTTTAAAAAGGGAAGCAACTTGTAGAATTTTGAATGTGTTTTGGTTTTAAAATTTCCATTCGTTTTTTTTTTTTTTCTAGATTGAAACAGTAGCTTTGGTAAGGTTAAAAACAAAAGAGAATAAGAAGAAATCAATGCATGATCTAATTAATCAATAGATAAGACATCTACTTTATTCTTTTTGTCCTTCTTCACATAAATTTAAACACTTAGAAGTAGAAAAAGGAGCATGTGGGTAGCTGTAAATCCAATGTGGAAGGTAAGGAAAATTAGGGAAAGAATAAAAAGAAAAGAAAAAGAAAAGGAAAAGGAGGAAAAACAAAATATAAAAATAAAAATATTTAATTTTTTTCCAAACACGAAAATTATAAATTTAGTATTTATAAAATAATATTGAGATTTTATAAAAATTTATTAATTTAACTATTACCCGTTACATTTATAATATTTACAAATTATTTCAACATGTTCGCTAAAATTTATATGCAATTATACATATTAGTCAATAATTATAATCAACTATGGTTTTATTATTATTAAATTATATTTATCAATTTTATAAGCTTAAAGTTATAGTTTTAGGATTGTTATCAAGTTTGGCTTTGATTTTGTGTATTTATTTGTTAATCGGATTTAGAGTTTTTGTACGAGATTTAGATTTGAAGCAAAATTTTAGGGTTTTTATCCTTCATATTATGTTCAAGTTTAAAATTTTAATTAGTTTTAAATTTATTAATTCCGTTGAGTTAAGGTAATTACCAATAATATTTAAATCGATTCGTTACCTAAAATGCTAAATTTGCAAGGTTTATAGAAATATTTAGGGCTTAGGTTTGGGAATTCATTTTAGGTTTAAATACTTTTATCAAGGTTAGTTTTTCATTCATTATTTAGGGCTTTGTTGCTAACTTATTTGTTTACTTATCAATACTTATTGCTTTGTTAGCTTAGGGAATTTAATACGGACTTCCTATGGATTTTATAACTTATTTTTCGAAAGTTAAATGTGCTGGTTTGAAATTTTTAAGAGGCCCGGTTGAGAGTTTTGGGCTTGTTTTAAGAGTTTTAGGGCTCAATTTTGAGTTATTTTTTTTTTTGTCTTTGAGCTTAACCTACTAGTCTTTGTTGGTCTTGCCACTTTATTTACTTTATTTTCTAGTGTTTTTAAGTGGATGATTCTCACATTCTTGATCTAGTCAGGTTGGATTGATAGGTCCTAGATTCACTTTTCCACTTAACTTATCATTTTCTTAAGCTTATGTAGTAAATCAAGGACTTAAACTACTCATAATTCAATCTTTGTTCAACTTATTCTTTTTTAGTAGATTAATTTGACAGGATATCAACTGGAATTTATAAAACATGCATATAACCTAGGCACTATATATTGGTTTAGGTCCTCAGGTGTTGATTTCTTCAATTAAGCTTCATATGATGGTTTTTCCTTTACTTAAGGTTAATTTAAAGTATGTGAAACTTCATATAAGTAAAAATAACAATTAAGGAAGCCTTGAACATCTCATGTCCAGCCTATTAAGGAACTTACAAGAGCTTAATTTCCATGGTTTTCTCAAATACAAGGGTATACTACATGTAATATATGATATACTAAAAGCAAAATAAGCCTATGCTACTCATATCTTACTACTTATGAAGAATCTTTAAGGAACTAACACTTGACCTAAGTAAAAGAGTTTCCAAGGTACATGGTACATCTATCTAGGCATGAAATGGAACTCTACATATATTGTTCTTAAGATATCAAAAAGTAAAATGCACTTTACTAGATGTTTGGGTGGTGGTTTGGCCTCTTAAGCTATCTTTAGTCCTTGCTTTTGCTTACCTTTTCTTTAGTACTCCTTTTCTCCCTTTTTACTCCTATGGATGTGGTAATTTTTGAATATCCAAATGTCCCTCTAGCTAATAAAGTAGAGAATGATCTTGTGGGGTATTCTAAAGTAGCTAGAATAGGGCGTAAAAGAGTGTAAAGTGGCATGTAGTATGTGTGTGAAGTAGAGAGTTTGACTAGTGTGTTTGGGAGAGTTTTTCTTTGTTGACTTTAGAGTGTAAGTATCTTTAGAATTTAAAAGAAAAAGATGGTGTGAATGGCATGGGGTTGCCAATTCTATTCAAGGGTTTTATTAGCCTTAATGTTGTTCTTAAATCAAAGGATTTGATGGGATTACTTGCCTTGCTAAAATTTCCCAAATATGACATGTTGGACATAACAATGGATCGAATGGAGAGATGATAAGCAAGCAACACTCCGCTCCCTCTCTAACTAGCATGGTGTATGTCCTTTTAGGCATGGGAGCTTGTCACATTAACTTGATTTTTGAATTAAATAAATTGGTTAGTTAGATCACTTATCTATAGGTAGTATAACTTAGATGGAGGAAAGAGAATTGCCTTATTTAAAACTTATGGAAGTTATCAAATGATAAGTCAACTAAGTTCTCACTATTGGCTTTGGTTAAAATAAATTCTATTTGGGGAGGAAATTGAATGGGAGTGGTTGGTTATAAGACTCACACATGAGATTCTTAAGTTATCTTATTCGTGTTGTTCTTTTAGGGTTTACTTCTTTAATTATTTCCTCTCTTAAATTTGCTTCTCAAATTAGGTTATAGAATTTTAAAGTCGAATCAAACTTGGTTAGGTTCAAGTTTTTGATTGCTCATTTAGAGTCTCGATAATCTTAATTATTTCTAGCTCATCCAAGGGTTTAGGGTTTTAGTAATTTAGGACTCATTTTTAAATCTTAGGGTCTCCAATTATTTGAGTCAGGATTTTACTTTACTTAGGGTTTAGAATGATTTCTATGATTGATATTGACTTTAGAACTCTCAAATTAAATTATAGTTACGAAGTCAATGAATAAGGCTTTTAAATTGAACTTTATTCTTAGCTTGGTTGATCTTTGGGAATAATTGGAGAGTACTCTTAACTACTTTAGATGTCACCTAAAATTGTTGGGTTTACATTTGCCCTTTTTGTACTTAATCACAAAGTTGAATCTTTCTAAGAGTTCAACCCATTCTGCTTGTTGCTTTAATAGCTTTGTTTAACTTTTGAGGTACCTCAAAGACTCATGATCTGTATAAATGACAAACTCTCTCGCCAATAGATATTGATGCCGTACTTGGAGCACTTTGGTAAGGGCTAAGAGTTCTTTATCATATACTAAGTAGTTCAACTGAGGTCCTCTTAGCTTCTTGCTATGGTAAGCAATTGCTCAGCCTTTTTACATAAAAAACAATGCCTCTCTCAATGCCTAACGCAACACATTTAAGCTAAAAAATTTTCATAAAGTCAGGTAAAGCTAATACTGGTGCAAAAGTCATTCTTGCTTTTACTTCAACAAAATGTCTCACCTCTCTTTCGCCTCACTTAAACTTGATATTCTTCCTTGTCAACTTAGTAAGGGTGCAACTATGGCACTAAATTTTTTTATGAATCTCCATTGAAAGGATGCCAGTCCATGGAAACTTCTCACCTCAACACAAGTGGTTAGAGTTGACTATTCAACATTAGCTTGAGTTTTCTCATCATCAACTGATAAGCCTCCTCTACCAACTATTAGAAATACCACTTCCTCCTAACAAGAACAATACTTCTTTAAATTGTTGAATAACTTCTTGGCTTGGAGTACATTAAGCATGGCACAGAGATGCTTAATGTAACTCAATAGGTTAGAACTATACATAAGTATGTCACCAAAGTATACCACGACACACTTGTCGATCAAGTTTCTCAATATATGATTCATCAATCTGACCAAGGTACTCGGGTCATTTGACAGGTCAAAGGGCAATACCATCCACTCATAAAAGACCATATCGAGTTTTGAATATAGTTTTCCACTCATCTCCTGGCCTCATTTGAATCTGATGGTAGCTAGACTTCAAATCAATTTTACTAAAAACTCGAGCTCTATTCATTTCATCCAACATGTTATCCAACTAAGGGATAGGATACTAGTACTTGGTCATGATCTTTTCATAGCTCTACTATCCATGCACATATGCTAGGTACCATCTTTTTTCGATATAAGGAACACCAACTCCCTTACATATCCTTTCGTCAGTAGCTCATTGACTTATCTCTAGAGCTCAGTAGCTTGTTTGAGGTTCATCTGATAAATTGGTTTGTTTGGTAAGACAATGTCGAGTATCAAGTTAATGTAATATTCAATGCCTTGGAAAGGAGGTAATCCCCTAGGCAACTGTCTAAGAAACAGGTCAACATACTCATCTAGTAGCTCTTTGACCTCTAAGGATAGCTTAATGTGCTCCTTCAACTCTAATAGTCACCTAATCAATAGAAAAGTTAGCCTTAATAACTTCTCGAAGCTCAGCTCTACTCAAAATCAATGTCTTCTTGATTCCTCAAGTAAGTTCAGCTTGTTGCTTGCTAACTTGACTTAGCATCATAGGGTTCAAAGTGATCTTCCTTCCATCCTTCTCAAACACATAGGTGTTCCTAAATCCATCATGCATAACTTTCCAATAAAAAAAACCAAAGTCTACATAGCAACACATGAGATGCACACATGTATAGCATGTCATAGAGAATTTCATCAAAATAATTTCCAATAGAGATTGGCAATAATACCTGCTGAGTGACATGTAGTGCTTCCTTCCCATTTAGCTAATGTAACTTATACGACTTTGAGTGTAAGATAATTGGAAACTCGAGCTTTTCAATTAGGTAAGGAGATGTGACATTAGTACAACTTCTACCATCTACTATAAGCGCACTTACCAATTCATTCACCTTACATATGATGTGGAACAAATTCTCTCTTTAGTCCTTCTTAGTAAAGGGTTCCATAATCATCACACGTTGGACAACCAAGGTTAGTTTGTCTAGATCTTGGCAAAAACATCCTCCTCTACAAACTCATTTTCTTGGGAGGTATTTTCCTTGAGAGTAACCTCCTCCCCAAGTTCCTCGTCAGTACTATCCACATAGAGCTTTAGGACATATCCCCCTTGATAATCATAGTTCTTCAATTTGAACAATGAGCAGCCATGTGCCTAAAGCACTAACACTTAAAACACTTGATCTTACCCATCTTTCTCCTAGATCTTTGTCCCTTCTCATAAGTTCTTAAAGGCACTTCAATATCGGTTGGTTAGCTCTTTGAGTCTACTCTGACATTTGTTCTTCTACTCAGCTTGGCACTTTACTGAACTTGACAACTTCCTTAAGTAGGTCATATTGATTGTACAATTCTCCTCATTAGCGGTCAGCTCACCTATTCCTCCTCCATCTTTCCACTCACCGAGCTATTCTTATAGCCTTATCCAATATAATGAATTGTTAAAGCTCTATGACATCTTAAATGTCACCTTTCAATCTAGTGAGAAACCTAAATACTGTTCAAGTCAATGGTTCGTTCACTTCTCATTAAATCATGAGTACTTGAAACTCCTGAACATATTCATCAACAGTTCGGCTCCATGTCTTAACTCTTGAAGCTAAGCAAAAGTATCTTGCAAATAAGTATCCAACAGAATCTGTTTCTAAGTATTCTCTTCATCTCTAACCAAGCATTTACTTCTCTATATCCTTCTTACCTTCTCATAACTTGAAAGTTCTTCCACCATACTGTGGCATATCCAAAGACTCTACAATAGTAGTTGTAAACCCTAGGAAAACAGTAGTTGAACCCTAACTCAAGTTCGAGTGCCCTACATTGTACAATAAGTTGATAAGGCTAGTAACAATAAAAGATTACGAGGTTTAAGAAATCAAATATAACACCGATAACAAAACTCTAGGAATTGATCAAAACCCTAAATTGCATACTAAAACCCTAAAACTGACTTTCACACCATCAATAAAAAATTGATCCCGAATTTATTCGAAACGCTAAAATTATAAACATAAACCTATAAAATAGTTAAATATTACTCAATAGTGATAAAATTATAGTTGATTTCAATTTTCGACTAAAACGCTTATTCGCATGAAATTTTAACAAAATTGCTACAATAACTTGTAAAAATTATAATTATAGCGAGTACTAATTAAATTGATAAAATTTCACAAAAATTTAAAAATTAATTTACGATGAGAATTGTTATAATTTATATGTTTCGAAAAATTACATATATTTATTATTAATTTTTATTTTCCTTCTCATTCTTTTTCAATTTATCTCTTTTCTCTCTTTTCTTCCTTTTTCCCAACTAGAAATCAAATGGCAGCCACGTGAGGAAAATAATTTGCCATGTGTTGAGCTTAAATAAAAAGAAAAGATTACAAATGATTATTTTTGTTTTATCTACAATAATGCAAAAGATTAGAAAGTATCTTAGCTTAAATTTTAAGCAACTTATCACGTGAGCAAGGGAAGAAAATATAAATCTGGAAAAAGAAAAAAAAATTCTACACAAACACAAAAATCTGGAAAGCAAACCATGAGGGAAAGAAGGAAAAGAAAGAAAGAAGGAAAAGAGAGAAAGAAGGAAGTAAAAGAAGAAGAAAAAAAAAATCAATAGGTAAGTAATTTATTTTTCTAGTGTAGATGTACATTATATAGTATATACATATATAAATATAGTATTTGTATGGTATTTTTATACATATAACATTACTAAGTCCATGTATATGTGCATCAACACATAAATTGAATTATATATGCATATATTAGGCTATGTATGTATACATTTATGTACATAAGTATATTATACAAAAGAGTATGTATTGTGTATTTTTTTAGGAATATATCTAATTAGTATTAAGTATTTTCATTTAATAACTATAGTATATATATGTGTGTGTGTGTGTATCGTGAACTTTATATATATATATATATATACCCATATATAATTATTTTCGTGTATGTATATATGTACTAGTATAGTATATATATGTAGTAGTATATTTCTATAAGTAATAATATATGTATATAAGACATATAATATAAAGTATATGCTTTATGGTATACGGCATAATATATGTATAATATATAGTATACATACTATATAACAAATACTATATAAATTTATATATACCAAATATATAACATAGGAATAGGTATTTGAAGATTATTTATATATATATCTAAGTGTTCGTAAATTATATAAGTATATTATTATGTATAAATACAAATACATGAATATATATATGTACATAAGAGTAGGTTTATTTTCATAAAATAAGTATATACATATATATAGCATATAACATATTATATATATATAGTATACCGAAAATATATATAGATATATATATGTATGTATAAATTGTGAAGTACATAAATACTAAGAAAATGAAAAATAATAAAAATAATAAAGGTCATAATAATAATAATCATAATAAAGCTAAAAATCTAAAAAATAGGAAAATATACTCAAAATAATAAAAATATCAAATATATGGTTTAAATAATTATTAAATCATAAATATGTTAAGAAAAAGCGAAAATCAATATTTTATAATTTTTAAACTTAAATAATAATTTTTGCAATATTTTTATATCACAATTTAAATTTCGAGTCACAATGTCCAAAACGAACCTCGTTACAAGAAAATACGCTCGAAAACGATCAAAATGGACTATAAGTTCATAACAATCCAAACTAAAATGAAAAAGTTACACGCGATTCGATAAAAAGCTTGAATCGACAATCTCACATAATTAGGTGAAATAGACCTTACAATTGTAATACTAATTAGCTTTAAATTCCCAAACTTACAAAATTTTCATTATTCTCAAGTGACTTTGATATCGACCCTGAGCTGCCCCCAAACTACTACATTCCTTGAGTTGACTATGGTTGAGTGAGTTTTTCCTTATGATTCCATACTTATTTGTACTTGTAGTTAGTGAATCTAAATTATGATTTATAAATGAATGTGTATGGGGTTGGGTTATGCTTGTGCATGATAATTGTTGTTGATAGTGAATTTACTTTAAACTTCAATAATATAATGATTATTGCATAGTAGATTCACTAGATTGATTGTTTGTGGCTTGGAATGATCACTGAATAAGTAAGACTTAATTTTATTTGATTAGAAAAAGTTAACTTAGATCATACATAAATCATGCATTGTATAACTAATTTCGGCAATCACATTACACGAAGGTAGTGAGAGACCGTACGTGGGTTGATTATTGATTGTGATAGATTTTGTACGGTGCACACGTGTGATATGACCTTACCCTGGCTTACGAGATGACTGGATGTTGGAGGCACTAACTACTTAGCTAAGGGTCAAGTCTAGAGGCCTTCGTTTAGGAGTGAGTGAGGGCTGCGTGAACCTACTCACAATCATATGTAGAACTCATTTTGATAAAGCGAGTAATAGATGTACCATTACATTTTGAATACGTAACGCGGTGTTTCGTTATGAAATAAGTTCTAATATGATACCCGGATCTAACTATACCGATGAATTTCCAACCCTGAGAGGGCATTAAATCTAAGTTGCATGCAGTACCTGGTCACCTGCATGTATTTGGTTAGCATACTGTTTGTCATGCATTCATTTGGTTGAACCTAACTATTATATGACTTGTTTGCTATATGGTTGAGAGAAAATTATCTTGTTAAACTAGTTAGCTTATACCCTTGTAGTCTTCTTTCACAGGCCGACCTTTTTGTGGAGTCGGGCCGTCGCATGCCCGAGGTTAGTTTTCTATACGGGGTCAGTATGGGAGTTAGATGAGGAAGGAGAGTACTTTTGAATTATTATAGATTTGAATATGTAATTTTTTATACTAGTCTAACTTTAGACACGATTTAGACTTTGTATTTATAAACTTTTATATAAATAGACTATATGTTATGTTTTTATAATATTATTATTTATCATGAAATGATATTGCTTAAGCTTGCGCACTCTTGGTAGTTAGTAGTAGCTATAGCCTTGTATATCGTATAAAAGGGTTGTCAATTGTAAGAGAATTCAATCTGCAATCCTCTGTACGGTATACGGCAACTGCCACAACTAGCCCCCTCGGGTTGTGACAATAGTCCTCACCTTCTCACGATCCCCATACTGCTAATAATAAAAAACATTATCTACCTTCTCTTTCTAGTTTAGATAGTCATCAACATTTCCAAAACCATTGAAGCTAGGAATTTGAAGTTTCACATGGTCATTAGCTCAATGTACTCAAGCTCATTCCTCTTCTTCATTGTACTCTTCTTCTCTTTCATCATCTATATCACCTAAGTCAATCCTTTATCACCGAACGGTCATTTAGGGGCCTTAGTTGGTGATCCGGGTTGTTTCCCTCTCGACGATGAAGCTTATCCCCCATCTTCTCACTTGCTAACCTTAACCCCTATTATTTTGAGGTCATATCTAGTATCAGAGTTTGCCTCGATTTGGTACCACTCTCGCAGCCTGCACCAAAACGATGCTTTACCCTTAGATGTCCAATCAACTGCTGTACCTCAATGCATTTTGCGGTGAACCAACTAGGTTTAGGTTTGAGTGGCATTCCACCCCTAACCATAATTCATTTGCTAATTCTTTAACATCAGTCGGTTTCTACATACTCATCCCCCTACTACTCTACCTTAATCTTGTCAAGCTAAGTTTTGTTCTCACGTAAGTTGAGCAACTTAGGGAGTATTGTACATGGCTTCAACAATTTGAAAGGTCAATGCATGAATAGCTTTGGTCAAATCAACTAGAAGGTTAGCTACTTCATCAATCCACTCATTTGTACTTCTAGGGGTGCTCCAGGGTTACCATCCTCAATGGACAATACCACTATTGTCATCCCCAATGCTAGCATTGACACTTGGATCCATTATACTTTTGAAAAAACTTAGTAAATAAACTTGTGAACCTCAAAACAATAGAAATTATCCTCTTGAGCCAAATAGTTCACATATACTTTCTTCCACATGGAAGATCAAGCTAACAATCAACACAACAACTACTTTCGAAGGACAACAAATTCAGTTGAAACTTGCTTTGTTTCGTAAGCTCAAAACAAGATAAAATAAAGCATATAGCTACAGTAATTTGTTACACCTCCTTACTTAAACACTTACAACTAACCTTAACACAACTTCATCACATTACCATAACAAACACTAGTTATAAGAAAGCTCAAACACAACTTACTCAAGCGAACCTCCACTTTAATATAAAGATGATATGTTGTGCTAGGAACTAACAAGTGTAACAATATCGGAGTAGGTCCAAGATTATAAAACAAGCAAACCCTTAATTCGTTCCAAAGATATGACACAACATGGAACTACTAATGACTTATGATTCAAATCGATATGATGTATGAGTTGGTGCAATAAGGGTACTTACTACCTAGCTTTGCTTAAGGGTAGGATAAGAATGAGCTAAAGAGAGTAATGCCCACCAAAAGAAGAAGTATATTCAATATTAGGTATAATGATTGTTGTGGCTACATATTACAAGGGTATTTATACCCAAATGTTAGAGCATCTAACCTAAAATGGAAAAGATAAAAAAGGGTATTCTTCAAAAGAAGTAATGTACAAGGAATAATAAAGCGATACAGTTGAAAATTCAAAGACATCAATGACCGGTGTAGTGAATGCTTTTACATGGGGATTGGATACGTGGTGATCAATCACTAAGGGTACTTTTAGTAGAAATTACAAGTTGTGTAACCAAGCTAAGGATTACTAAGGTAAGGTTCCAATTAGACTTAGGGGTCCATTGAAGAAGATGTGGGTATAGATGTGCACTAGGTTTGTTGACAACAACACTGTTGAGTTGAAGGTTGGCACAGTCATGGTTGAGCAAACGTGTTAAGGGTTGGACTATCAGTAGAGAATATTTTAGGTCGGCACTCAGCTACTGAGAGATGAGAAGTTACTTGGCTTAGCATATGGAGTTGGTTGGTAGTGAGGATTAGCTTGGCCTCGACAAGAGTTTGTTAGAACAATAGAATTTGCTTCGTTGGTCCCTTAAGACCTTGTACTTAAGCTTAGGTTAAAGGTCCGATAGTTTGATTCTCATCATAACTCCTTATCCATCTTATCTATAATACCTCAAAAAGTATCCTAACATTTCACATCTATAACACTTCACAGTTTTTATCTTTGGATACTCCCATGAGACATGATTTAGATTACCACATAAGAAACATTTGCCTTTTAATTAAGCATACTATTGTAGAAGATGTTGGGCTCTACATTTTCAACACTACTCATTACCATCTTTATCATAAAAACCATATCTAATTTTGGTCTATGCATAGCTACCAGATATTGCGACTAACTTCTTTCCCTTTTGACTTAAACTATGACTTACACTGAGAGATGACCCTTTAAGGGTAGGTCTAAATTGAGTGACTCCCCTTAACTTTTTGTTCCACTGACTTTGCTTAGCCAATTGATTATTGTACAACTATCTCGCCTTATCCATAATTTCATTGCAAGTAATGAACTCATAGTCCATCAACTTACATCTTATAGTTAGGTCAAACCTATTGAGGAAGAGATCCTTCCTTAACACTTGATTATCACGATATGACTCGAGTGCATATTGTAACAATCTATTAAACTTGTTTTCATATTAAGCTACAATCATGGTACCCTTTTTCAACTTCATCAACTACCTAGTCATTTGTTTTTGCACTCTTACAGGAAAATATTCTTTTTTAAACTCTTTTCTTAATGCTTACCAAGTAATGGGTCTTGTTATAGATCTTGCGTTCAAGTACACCAAACTTGAGTACCCTTCTTTAGTAACAAGGTGCCATAAGGGACTTTTTTATTGTTCAAAATTCTAAAAGCATCAAAGTTATGTTTGATTTGCACTAATCAATCATTAGCTGAGGAGGGCTTTCCCATTTCACCTTCGAAATACTAATTCGTCTTAACAAATTCTTGAAGCCGATTAGCCTCTTGAGGTCAAATTCCTATTAGTTCAACCTCTCATTGTCTTTGATTCATAGCATTTTCACCTATGATTAGATGCTAGATCAATAATCCTTGCTATTGAATCATAGTATTCATATTAGCCAGCATCTACCCAAATTGAATTGGATCCATCATATTTAGAGGTAGTGGTGGTGGTACATTATCATAGGTTGTTTCGAAGGATTAAGAGAATCGGGTGGTGGTACAATATTCTTAGGTTGATCATTCAAATTTCTATTTGCCTCCTCAACCATAATTATAATTACGATAACTAACTAACAACGCTATACTTATAACATATATAATCCAACAGTTAATATAGAGTTATATAACCTATATCCATATGTAAATCAAAATTTCCCTACATATATAATATAATATATATATATATAATAATAATAAATCTTCCTAGGAAACATTACTATTCACATAAACTTTACTTACAAAACATAAGATTACATTCTTGCTTCCCTATATACAACACTCCTATTTACATTTCTATTACATATGTACGAGAGTTTATTTATATCATTTACATTTGTAGGAGCCAAAAATTAAAAAGTATAGAAGTTACATCCAAAAGGGTCAAAAGTACATCAAAATTTCATCATGGAACCTAGATACATAAAAAACAACTAGGTCTTTAGCCGTCCTAAACCATAATAAGTCATGCCATTAAGCTACTGACTCCCTTAACTATTTAAACCATCTAAAGCTACCACATTTTCCATAGGAATCCAATTCACCTATTCATCCTCCTGAAAATCTAAACTCTATATCATCATTTTAAGAGTATCGAGTATCACAATTATCTCATGCACATAATCCTCATTATCTATATTATTATCATCATGAACTAGGTTAGATTCATCTCTTTACCCTTGCTTCACCATCTAAAACAAGTTCTACTTTAGCCTTTATTTCAAATTCCTCTTTAGGATCTTGCTCATGACCTACTCTTGCATTTGGTTGAACATTCTAAGGTAAATTTTTAGGTTGCTCCATAGGTAGTTCGAGTTCCTAAGACTATAACGATATTTCTATGTGAATATTCTCAACAATAGGAAATTTAGAAAAGAAATCAATCACACTAGGAGGACAATCCCTAGGAATATGAGAAACAACTAATGGTACTTGATCAAAGCTTAGGGGATAATTCTTACCCACTTCTAAAATAGCAAGAAAATATTACACAAGAATCATCACAAACAGAATCCTCTTATCTCATAAATACTTCTTCCAATAGCAATATACTTATTATATGTAGGTCCTAACTCATCCTCCATCAATTTCTAGTCATCTATCATACTAAAAGACATCCCATGCTTATGAGTATCTACAATTTCATCAATAGTATGGAATAACATCTAGTCAGCCATATCAAGTAACAACTTTTGTAATTGAATCTAACATTCAACAGGAGTCTCATCACCTTCCCAACTAAAATGCAACCACTCATGGATAAGACCAAACCTATGAATCTAAAAAAAAAAAAGTTATAAGTTAGTTTCTACATTATAGTACTTACCATTATTTTACTTTATAGATCTTACGCTTATCAAAGCTACATATAATCCTACAAATCTAAGTCCTTTATGTCCTACTTCATATCCCTTCTCTCTATGAGCTTAGTGTCCAATTCATTTCAATTAGATATTTCAAAGCTTAGTTCTTTAAAACTATGCTCTAATATCAACCTAAAATAGTAGCGCCTTGAATAGAAGGAGTTGTAATAGTCCCATTGTGTAAGCTAATCTAAGATAGAAGCTAATCTTACAGTTGCTATAGTAGAAATAGCCTATACAAGGTGTATTCAACTAACTAGCTTGAAGCATCCATTCTGGTACCTATTAATAACAAACTTATAGCATCGCTTTTCAAAATACCTATTCAAAATAACTTGTAGTTCTGTTCTTCATAACATAGTAGTATTTATATAAGTATTTTTACATCAAAAGTTTCGGAGTTCATTAAAGTTTACAAAAAGCCATAGGTTTTGACATTTATGTACATTAAAATAGGAAACTAATAGGCATCCTAAGGTATCCCATTTCATTTCTACAAAAGACAAACACAACTGCCAAAACAAAAGTTAGTATTTTGTAGGTCTTTTAGTTTCCTCACATCCCCAGCTCATTTGTACTAAGCTGAGGGTGGTTATAGCATTGTTTCTCTAAATCCTTAGTTGGTACCTGTAAAAGAGTTTATAAAATGTGAGTACAATTAACCTAGTAAGTGAGATGGAGACGAAAGAGTACATCAAGCACAAACATGATTTGTAATCATTAGATTTTAATGAAATGCAATGCAATGCAAATAAACAAATGAAACATTGCATAATATTAACTGGTCTATTGTGAGATTAGAGAAATTACATCAACTTTTTAACCCAAATTGAGGAGTTTTAGCATGACTTAAATTAAACTAAACCTAAGCTTCTACAATAGAGAACACCCTCCTCCTAAGACTAGCTTTGAACGACGACCCCTAACCTTACCGTGACCTCCTCTCCTATCACTTAATTCATGTAAGGGTGGGTAAAGGGCCATTTCAGTTATCCTCATTGAAGGGGTCGGTATTTGGTCTGATACACCTATTCATTCCCTTAGTAGGTTGTTATGTATGTCTAGTTAGGTTAAGGGTTAATCTTTAGTT
This sequence comes from Lumnitzera littorea, assembly GCA_024138015.1. Lineage (NCBI taxonomy): Eukaryota > Viridiplantae > Streptophyta > Magnoliopsida > Myrtales > Combretaceae > Lumnitzera > Lumnitzera littorea. The sequence goes on from JAMXBB010000008.1 coordinate 56,110,506, forward strand.
AACTCCAGTTAAAGGTGACTAGCAAATTCACAAGGCAGAGCAAATCAAACATTTTCATACAAAGCAACACTCCAAGTATACAATTCAATTAAACAATGACACACGAGGCATGTACACATTCAATTAAGTTATAATCATAACCAAATGCACTCCTAAGCCTCTAAGTAATTTGACACGGTACTCTAACATGCTATAATGCATGGATCCCAAATTACTTGCACTGTACCGATACACTACACTTAACTGTTGCTCTCTTGATCTTCAATTATCCTTATACATACACAATAGATTAGTTTTAATCCTTGTTCAATCCTTGAATTAATAGTAATCCCTTCATTTTTTATGATTTTAGTTTTTTTTTTTTCCATTAGTTTCATAAGTTATTTTCATTTATAAGTTATGATTTCTTAAAGGGTTCACCAGATATTATAAGTTAGTTTAGGTGACCAAAATCCTCTAAATTGCCCTTTGATTTTCACTAACCCTATAGTCCTTTGAAATTACCTTATGATTTAGCTTTTGAATTCTATTGTATTTACATTTCACTTTTACAATTGCCTATAATTTTGTTTCTAAGTAGAGTTCATAGTATTGTATTCATTTAAAATCCTCTATATTTGACTAACTTCTTATAACTAAATGATTCTTTTCACTTTTCCTCGAACTCTAGCTAGGTACAACTCAAAGTAACACCTTAGTCATCATTATTCAGCTTCATTACTTCCTAACTCCTCACATAACACATCCCAATTCATCAAGTTTAACAAGTAGATAAGCTACTAAACTACACATATAAAGGCAAAATCTTGGCCTTCTATAGCTTATTATTGTAAAACTCAATTCAACAGCTCTAACACATCACAAACACTCCACTAAATGATTAAATCCAAAATCCAAGTGAGATCCTTTAAGGAAAATATACTAATTTTTGCTAAGAAAAACACTATTTTAAGCATAATTTAGGGCTACAAAATTCTTTATAAAAATGGAAAATAGTTTTGCAAAAAATCTTTTCATCACATTTTAATATACGTATAAGAAAGTTAAAATCACATATCTCTTCCATTGCAGCTATCGAGCTAGAATTCTATAGGAGAAAATAATTTACGTGATAGGCTTTATGGTTTTACCCTTTCTTTGATTCTATTACTTCCCTCCATAGAAAAATTTTGGAGTTGAAAGTACATCTTTAAGGTAATTTAGTTTGATATCGAAAATAGCTCGGTTTTGTCAATTTCTTAAGAATGTATAGTATAACTACTAAATTTATGCAAACTAATATTTTTTACAAACTCTACACATGAAAATATTTTGGAAATTTTTTTTTTTGGAATTTTATAGTATATTTTTTATTTTATGTAAGATTAGGTTGAAAAAGGTCTCTCACTAGAAATAGGAGCTTCGACCACCAATAGTAGCCACCACCTTATCGAAAGGCCTAAGTGGAAGGTGCTACTTTAAGTGGTGGTGGTCATTCGTCTTTAGCTAGTCCTTACACCTCCAAAGTCTTTAAAACCTAGATTTGCACTTATTTCTTCTTGATTTTCCCATAATTTCTACTTTAATCTTCGCTACCTAACCTTAATTTTTTGAAATCTACAACTACATGTAGGATATTCTAAGGAGTTATTCTAGAAATTTCTAAGTGAATAGGAGTGTCAGAATGTTTTGTTTTCCTTCTCTTCTAGGAAATTAGCTTAGCTTATATACTTAATCTTAATGGCATGTTAACCTTGTGTAATTCACCTACATCTATCCCCCAGCTTCCATACACCAATACGGAGCTTAATCTAGTTGTCTAATGTTTTTTATTTATTTTTTTATTAGTTCCCTTGGCTTATTTTAGCTTAAATTGTAATTAATCTAGTATTTTAGTTAATTATTGGTACATATTTACATAGAAAAATTGCACATAGTGTATATATTCTATATATTATTTTGTCATACTATATTTTTGTTGTATATAATTTATTTCTATGAATTCAATAACTATTGACACCTATTTTACTAGATTATGTCAATTATTAAATAGTATAATAAAGTTATACTATTTTAGCTATATTATTATTTTATTATATTTTCATGATCTAAGTCCATGGGGACTCGTTATCTAAGGTCTTGAGCCCACTTATAAATTTTGAACCCAATTGGGTTAGTTTATTAATGCCTTGAGTCACCCACTCGATACCTAATCACAAGAGTATAAGGCTTATATAAATTTTGATACATAACTAAAAATATCTTCTACTTTAGGTTCTACCTACTAATATTTATTCACTTCATGTTAGAAAGTCTTTTATTTTTGGTTTTAACCTCTTGAAAACACATATGTCAACCTAAAGATTGTTTTGCTTTAGGTTTTTTAGGTAATATCTTTTGTACTTCATTACTGTCAAGGAGGAAGGCAATCTACTTTACCTTCTACATCATATTAACAACTTACAAGACGTTCTATCTTTCCTTGTACTTGCACACTAAACAAGCTTTCTAGTATTCAAATGTTTTGTTGTCACTAAGACTAAACTAGCACTTACATGCCTTAGATGTAACAAAATAGGATAATATTAGCTCTAAGTACATATATGGTTCATTCTTCCCATTGCAAATTTAAAGAAATACATCTAATTACGGTACAAATATCAGAGTTTCTACATTGATTTTAATTCATATGTATGCAATCCTACTTCTTGTTTTTTCCTTATGCTTAGAATGTCTTATACTAATAACAATCTCATTACTCCTCACACCCACTTGATCTTGTGTCTTAATCAAGTTCTTGCCATTGGGTGATAGGGTTATGCCTTGAACTAACTTAAAAGTGAGGCAAACTACAGGAGTGTGAGAAAACAATGTCTCAACAAGTGAGTGAATGTTATAGAATGCAAAAACCAACTTCAAACAAGTTGTTGCAACAATGAATGATATGCATGTAAACTTCTCAAATTTCCTAGATAAGGGTTGGAAGTTAATAAGATTTCTCGAAAGATACCCTTTGTCTTGGCAAGATAACTAACCTTAAACCTATGAGGCTACTCTAAAAAACCTGAACTCAAACTCCTAAAACCTTAAATGGTATTCTTAGCCCTAGTTTGACCCCTACACTCAAAGCCTTAATCTAGCAAAACCAACCCCAAACCCTAATAGGAAAGAGATCAATAGGTGAAGCTCATGAGAGCTCCCTGAAACCAATAAAGGGTAAACTAAGCCCAAAATGAATATTAATATAAATAACCCTTACAATGAATTCAAAACCTTTAAATGAATACTATAGCCCTTAAATGAACCTTTGAGCACTAAAATCATAATTGGAACCATAATAAGTGCAAACCCTTAACATGATTGTAAAACATTAATCTTGTGTCGAAAAACCTAATCCAACTATTATACTCTAATTAAATAGTAAAACTATTCATTAATAATACATTGATTGCTTAATTACCTTAAACCCTTAATATATCCTCTAAAATGTACTAGAGTGGTAATAATTGGTCACAATTCCTTAAACTAATTAGACAAGATTACCTAACAGACCTTACTAACTTAATTTAACATATTAAGCCCCCAACTATACCTAATTAATGTTAAGGGTACAAGTAATTAAGATTAAGAAACATAATTACACCTTCAACCGCTAATCAGATTTTACATCATAGTTAATAATAAGTCAAGAGTGATTGATCATGTAAAGCCAATGTAATTATACAAAAATATCTCCTTAATAATGCCAACGTTATACTTGAAGAAATAATATAAACCCCATAGACTTTCCAATCCGAACTTAAAATCAAATATAGGTGATAAGTGTTTTATTACATATATTTATTAATGGATTTTTATTGGTGTTTTTGATATTTTTGTTGATATTTAGTGCTTAATTAGAAAATATTTTTATTTCAGGCTTTTATTGAATATTTGAGATGAAATGTAAGAAAAGCAATCAAGTTTCATAACTTGATTTGGACTTGAATTGGAAGAGTTTTGAGTTTTTAAAGATTGATATCGTCATGTTACAAGTTTGTTAGGCTTGATATTAGGTCACAATTTCTAGTCTAATATTTGCGGTTTGGTCTAACCCATCCACTTACGTCTTATAGCACAACCGTAAAATTTTGCTATGACAAGACAAGTTGAATCCCATACGCCCTAAAGCCATTCACATCCTAACCTTTTGAATAAACAAAATTAAAGACCACTTGTTTGGAAATTAAATTCACAACATGAAGCCTACATGAAGGACTATGGCAATTTGTGCATGCCTTGTTCAATTTGTAAATTTACCATGCCAATTGCCAATGATTTGAAGTCTAGCCATGATCATGCATGAAAAATGTCCATGTTCCATGCTTTCTTCCAATTGAATGCAATGCTAGTGAGCATACATTAACATGTTAGAGATTTAAGCCTACTGTTGAGCCTAAACTTTGGTTTTTATTCATTTTCCTTAACCTAATTTAAACTAAACCATGTGCCCATTTAGTTTAAACCCACGACTGAAGTTAAAGAAAACCCAGTTTCTTATTTTTTAGAAGAAATGGAGTCATGACTCAATAGAACGGGGAAATGGTGATTAAATTAGAACCAGTTAGACAAATTGATTCTAACTTAGCCACTAGCTTGCATTTTGAAAAAAATTTGAAATTTTTTTTAAGAAACCTAATTGATGGATTTGAAGGCTATCTTATTAAACTCTTTCAAGTATCACTTTAAACTTCTAAATTTAACTTTATTTTTCTAATTACCCATTTTAATAAAATAGATAAGCTAATAAAATAATATCTAATTATGAAATCAAGAAATTGAAAAATTATTTACAAAAAAGGGGAAAAAAAACTTTTTTTATATATTTTAAGTCGCCCCATAAATGCTTATGTATGCTCTAATAGGGATGAGACTTTTTGTAGTTCATTCCAAAAATTTAGGTATGTGGGTTCTTTATTATTTTTTAAAACTAATGAACTTTACGTTTTAATTCACTTATTTTAGATTTTAGAAAATTTTTAAGAAAAAGAAAAAATAAACAAAAAAAAAAGAAAATTTCTAACTTGAGGTTATGAATTTTTTGAAAACACTTAAAAGATCTTAACTTTTGAAAAAGGGACTTATTATTTTATTTTTTTCTCGTTTCTAAAAACATATTTTTGCTATGTGACAAAGATTTTTTTTTTTTCTATGTGGTTGAAACTTAGAGTATTTTTTTTTTTTTTACTAGACAAGAAAGAAAGGAAGAAAAGAAAAAAAAAGTTTTTTTTTTTTTTTTTTAAGAAAGAACCAACCTAGAAATGAGGTGTAAGTTAGACTTGCTAGTATTAGATTGTGTTAGATGCTCTAGGTTGAGTTGGATCTTTAAAATTAGGTCCTACCTAGTTGAAGGCAAGTGATAGCTAATTCAACGTTGTAGGATGGCCTTAAATCAAGCTTTCAAATGGGCAAAGGTGTTTTAGTGTGGTTTGTATTAGGAATAGTTGGTGTAGAATTCATGCCATGGCCAACGGTGGTCATCTAGTGGTGGTTGGTATTGGAAGGTAGTGGTAGATGATTGTTTGTGATTGTTGGTGATGTTTCCAAGTTGAACGTGGTACTAGTGTTAGGTTTTAAGATGTAGGGTGTTCAACTATGAGAGTGGCTCTATAGGGGTTAGGTGGTATAGCTCATTAGTAGTGGTTAAGGTTGCTCAAAACCCTTAAGTGGTGGTAGATGAGTTGAGGAGAACAATTAAGAGTGTGGTGGTTATTGCTTGAAAGCTCAAAGCTTGAACGAATTATTGGTGGTGCTAGGATAATTCAAGGAGATTCAATTCAAAGTTTAATTTTAGAGAGAGAGAGAGAGAAAGAGAGAAATGAAATGGGTAGAGAGAGAAAGAGCTTAGAAGAATGATTCTGAGTTGAGATGAATAAAGATTGATGTTTGGATTGTTGGTTCAAGCTCCAATTTATAGTGTTAGAGCTCAAATCAAAGATGGAATGTCAAAATCGCAAGGGATTTGCTCATTGGAAGCACATGCCTTTTACCTAAATTAATGTACAATTTTAAATGAAAAATTCATAACCACTTGTCAAAGTATGTTTGCTGGTGCTTAATCTTGCCATTTGAATTGATTAGAAGCTTCAAAATTTGTGAACAAAGCTTGAATTAAGGACGAGTCATTGGTGTGCATCTACATCAACCTAATTTTTTCTTTCCAAATTTGACTTAGTAAATTTTCGAATCTAAACATGTTTTTTGATAGGATTAAAAGTACGCCATGTGTACTACATGATTCCATCATTAATTTGGATAGAATCGTCTGAAAAATACCCAAAAATGTAGTTTAAATATGGTCGCCTAGTTGTTTTTCCAAAGGAATAAGTTAGGGAAAAGGCAAGAATGTGGGAGAAAATGATAGAAAGGAATAGAAAACAAGCACATTCATATCAACCACGTGACTTACGGGTTTACATAGTATGTGAGTTACATGCACTGTATTAAAAAAATAAGGCCGGATCAACACTTTTTTTTTTTTTCTAAATGTAGACTAAGTCTTGGACTTGGTCCAATCTAGTAGCCCTACACTTTTTTTTCTTTTTTCTTTTTTCTTTTTTCTTTTTTCTTTTAGGAAAGTAGAAAATAAAGTAAAACAAAAATTATACTAGACCTAATTTAAATAAAGAAATAACCTTACTCGATTGGAACTAAAACAAAATCACCTACGCATTCATTAAAAAAATGCATAATAAAATAAATAAATTTAAAATATTGCCTAATGAGAAGGCTCATTTCAAATGATTCAATGACCTTAAAAATACCGATGACTTTTATTTTCCTAAAATTCAATTTTTCCTAAAAATTTTTGTATTTTTAAATTTTTTTTAAAAGAAGAAATACTAAACTATAAAAGGGGGGGGGGGGGGGGGGGGGGGGGGGGGGGGGGGGGGGTGGGTGAAATGAGATGTGAACAACTACTTCTCTTCATGGTGAAGTTTGAGTAAAATTTTACCACAAAAACAAAAGGGATACTTATTTTTGCCCTGGGGATGATCTTATCCTAAATAGCGCTATAAAACAATAACTATCTTAGTGCTGATCTACTAGAGATTTAGTGAATGTTGAAGGAGAGAGAAGGCACCCTAAAAGTTGATTAAGACATTGGAGTAAGTTTTAAAAAGATCTAGTGCCTTAGGAGTTAGCTAAAAAAATTGGTTTGAAACCTAGTTATGCCCTTCTAAGCTAATTAGCCTACGTAAGAGCATCTCTAGGGGACTAACAACCCTAAATGGGAAATCAATTTGAGAAAACCTAGTCATGCTCCTTTGAGCTGACTAACCGAAGTGAGAATGTCTCTAAGGGATTAGCAACCTTAAATTGAAATCGATTTGAAAAAACCTATTCGTGCTCCTCTAAGCTCACTAACTTAGGCAGGAGAATCTCTAAGGGACTAGTAACCCTAAATGAGAATCGATTTGGGAAAACCTAAAAGTGCTCCTCTAAGTTGACTAACCTAGGCCGAAGTATCTCTAGCAGGCTAGCAACCCTAAATGAGAAATCGACATGAAACCTAGTAGTCTTTTTCTAAGCTGACTAACCTTAGAGGGAGTGTCTCCAAGGGACTAGCAACCCTACATGAGGTATTGATATGAAACCTAGGGGTGTTTTCTAAGCTGACTAACCTAAGTGAGAGTATCTCTAATGGATTAGCAATCCTAAATGAGAAATCTATAGAAAACCTAGTAGTGTTTTTCTATACTCACTAACCTAAGTAAGTGCATCTCTCAAGGACTAGCAACCCTACATGAGGAAATGATATAGAACCTAGTAGTACTCCTCTAAGCTAACTAACTTAAGCGAAAAGGAGTATTCTTTGTTAAATCTTTAAAGCTAGTTAGAAATGGGGAAGCTCCCTATGGGCTCACTAAAACCTTAAAGAGAGGTTAGTGATGTGAAGCGCCCTATGGGCTAGGTAAAACCTTAAGAGAAATTAGACGAGATAACCCTCTTTAAGCTTACTAGAACCCTTAAATGATAAAAGGGAAGCACCCTTTAGGCTAGCTAAGAATCATAAAGGAAAAGGAGTTGGTACAATGTCCTATGAACTAACTTGAACCCAAAAGATTATTGAAAAGAAGGGGGAAAAAATCCCATATGTTGGTTACCATCCTTAAGAGATGAAGGCCTAATGCAAATGCAATGCTTAAAATTAACATGCTAAACTGTATAGAAGCACTTACCTAGCTTTGTCAATAGCACCCAAACTATCAAGCCTTTTCTTATAAAGTCTAATAAAAACAAGCTGACTCGTTATTAGAAGTAGATTCAAGCCTCTTGGAGACATCAATTTTCTTGTCGTCAACCCAACTAAATCTCGACATCATATTTTGTTGGTGACCTCACTTATTGAGGAAATATAGAAAGTGACCCAACATGTAATTTGCTATCTTCTTTGAGTAGAAAAAGCAATGCCTTTGATTCTTAACCCCACTTATCAACCCTTAAGGCTTCAGATGAACCACCCTCTAGATTCTTCTAGCCAGACCTAAGCCTTTATCCCTAATCTAGTAATAACTATCTGCCATTAGGTGTTTACTCGTTTAGATTTGGCCTTACCTTAAATAATAGACAAAAAATCTCTCTACTAAGGTGCATGAATTCATAATAGAGTATTTTAAATAGTTTTGTTAATTATCATTATTCTATAACTTGCTTTCATCTTCTCTCATGTTTACAGTGTATGGGCTTTACTAGAGTAGGGTAAGAGAATAGGACCTTTTGATGGAGTAAGAAAAGTGATGGAGGTCATTCTAATGTCAAAAATTGCAAGAGATACCAACTTTGCTTGTAAAGAATGAAAATTAAACTACAATAATATTTAAGATTGCTAGTATTTTGCATTTCAAGTAAGAATTTCCACTGATTTTCATAGGTAATACAACTTTACTACATCAGCATTTACAAGGTCCCTCAAATCCGGATTATCCATTTCAAGTAACGCTCACTTTACAATATAAGGACCCTATAATTAGGAGCAAATTTTCCTTTAGAGTCTTGTACATTAAGGAGAGCCTTTCTCAACACTAAATCACCCTCTTTAAAGTTCTAAGGCTGTACTCTCTTGTTAAAAGCTCGAGCCATTCTTTGTTGATGGCATTTGTTACAATACAAGGTTGTCAATCTTTTTTCATTAATCAAATTTAACTACTCGATGCGCTTTTTTACCCAATCAACCTCATCCAATTGAGTTTCTAATAGCACTCTAAGAGATGGGATCTTGACTTCCACCAACAATACTACTTTAGTGCCATATACTATGGAGTAAGGTGCTACCCCTATCGACATTCCAATAGAAGTTCAATAGGCCATGAGTGCAAATGGTAATATCTTTTGCTAATTTCTATATGTAACAACCATCTTTTTCAATAATTCTCTTGAGATTTTTATTAGCTGCCTTTATAGCCCCATTCATTTGAGGTCAATAGGGTATGGAATTCCTAAAGATGATTTTAAATTGTCAACATAACTCTAACATAAGTTTGTTGTTAAGATTTGTGCCATTATCTATAATGATTGTCTCTAGAGTCCCATATCAAGCCAATATATCTCTCTTGATAAACTTAACCACTACTCCTTTAGTAACACTTGATAAGATGAGGCTTCAACCTACTTATTGAAATAATCAATTGCAACCTATATGAAATGATAATCGTTGGATGCCTTTAGAGTAATTAGCCAATGATGTCCATACCCCACATTGAAAATGGCCATGGCATAAATAGAATATGTAGTTCTTAGGGCAAAGCATTTATCTTGTTCACATAAACTTAGCCCAAGTGATAGTGCCTAACATGCTTGATGCAATTGCCCTCTATAGGTGACTAATAATATCCTAATCTCATAATTTTCTTTGTGAACATGTAGCCATTCATGTAGGAGCCACATACTCTCTCATGTACTTCCATCATCTAAACTCCGGCTTCTCTATCATGTACACACTTTAGAAGTGCACCGTCAACCAATCGTTGATACAAGGTGGATTCATTTATTAAGAACTAGTTAACCAACCTCCTAATTGTCTTTTTGTCCCTTTTCTTAGCCTTATTAGGATACATGCCTTGTTGTAGGAACATTTTGATGTAATAGTATCAAGGATTTTTGTCATGTATAACTTTGATTGCAAAATAGAAAGTGGGCTTCTCTTCAACTTCAATTTTGAGTGGCTGAATTTTGACCCTACTAGATATTTAGATCATGGATGCCAAAGTGGCCAATGCATCAATAAATTGGTTTTAAGTCCTCAAAACATATATGAATGTGATTTCTTCAAACCTCTCCATTAATTCAATTAAGTGTTGGTGGTAAGGTACCAGTTTAGGATCCTTTATTTCCTCGACCCTAGCCAATAATGAGTGAAGAATCCCCATATACTGCTAATTCTCGAATCTCTTTATCCAAGGCCATTTTGAGTCTCATGATGCATGCCTCATTTTCAACACTATTGTTGGTTATGGAAAAATGAGCCTTACAGCCACTAAGAAATGCATACCTTCAAGGGATATCAATATTACTCCAATTCTACTCCCAAACACATTAGCAACTCCATCAAAGAACATCTTCTATTTTAGGAGCTTTTCATCTTTCTCATTATCAGAATCACCTTCAATTACTAAGATGTCTTCATCGGGAAATCTAACTTGTACTTCTTAGGGAGTACCTCTAGGGGGATTCTTTACTAGTTCATAAGCTAAGGCTTGCCCTTTGACTGAATTCTAGTTCACATATGTGATGTTGAACTTTGACAACAACATTTGCCATTTAGAGATCCTATCGATCAAGGTCGGCTTTTCCGCTAAATACTTTAGGGGATCATGTTGAGTTAACAATTCAATCTAGTAGTAGAGTATGTATTGTCTGTATCAATGCATAACCCAAACTAAAGCACAATACGTTCTTTGATTTTCAAAAAATTTCTATTCCCCCTCTGTAAACTTCTTATTTAAGTAGTATATGGCTCACTCTTTTCCTTCCTCATCATTCTGACTAAGTATACACCCCATGGACTTTGGTAATATAATGAGACATAGAAATAACGGCTTCCCAAGTTTAGGAGCTACTAGAATTAGAGGGTTCATGAGGTATGCCTTGATTGTTGTGAAGGCTTTCTTACATTCTTCATCCCAATTTATCTTAGCATTCTTCTTCAACAACTTAAATAAGGGATGGTATTTATATGTAAGCTAAGACATAAATTGAGCTATGTAGTTCAAATAGCCTAATAAGCCTCTAACATCTTTAAGTATGTGTGGATAGGGAAAGCTAATTATTACTTTAACTTTATTAGGATAGACTTCAATGCCCCTTTGGCTAATTATGAAACCTAACAACTTCCTTGATGTTACCCCGAAAGCATACTTTTCTAGGTTCAGCTTCAATTGAAATTTTCTTAACCTGTGAAACACCTTCCTTAGATTATCATGTGATTTCCCCCCTCTTTAGATTTTGTAATCATATTGTCAACATAAACTTCTATTTCTTTATGCATCATGTCATGAAAGATTGTGACCATTGCTCTTTAGTAAGTTTCCTTAACATTTTTGAGTCAAAAAGGCATCACTTTGTAGCATAATGTGCCCCAAGTTATAATGAAAGTTGTCTTGGTCTTATCTTCTTCAAACATTTGAATTTGATTGTATTAGGAGAATCCATCCATGAATGAGAAGAGATGGTTTCCAGCTGTATTATCTATTAAGACGTCAATATAGGGCAAAGGAAAGTTATCTTTAAGTGTTGCTCGATTGAGGTTTCAAAAATCTACGCACACTCTAACTTTGCCATTCTTCTTCATTACTAGCATAATATTAGCTACCCACTCAAGATAATTAGATACCTCGATGAAGCTAACCTCAAGTAATTTCTTGACTTCTTCTTTGATTTTTAATACAATATCTAGTCAAAATCTTCTTACTTCTACTTCTTAGGTTTGATATCTTCTCGTATGGGTAAGTAAGGGACCACAATTGACGGATCTAATCCAAGCATATCCTCAAAAGACTACACAATCACATCTTGATACTTAGATAATAGTATAGTGATTTCTACCTTCTACTCTTCTTTTAAGTTCCCTCTAATCTTCAACTTCTTCGAGTTATCATCAATTCCAATATTAATTGTCTTAGTTGGCCCATCAATGGAAATTTTACCCATCTCATGTTTTTGCTAGCTCTCTTGTACTTTACTATGGTCATTGACATCACTCTTGATGACTAACCTAGTGAGGTAGAAAGTGATACCAATATTTTTATTATCTATTTGCGTGAGGTATCCCTAGCTTTCATTCAAGGCATTGGATTTGGGCAAAAAAGTATATAAAGGAAAGAGCATAAGTAAAGGAGAAATGATGCATAATGGAGAGAAGAAAACTAATCTTTTATTCATTGGGATGTCACATCTCAACATAATACAAGATGTACCATCACATAAGAATACTTGTTTATACTTAACACAAGTTCTATTTATAACAAAAGAGTACTATAATAGAGTTCAGCTTAACACCTGTTTATATAAAAGATTACATCTAACAAACTTAACCAAACAAAAAATACAGTACTTTTTTTTTTTAATATGTATAGATCCTTTGTAGAACTAAGAACAAAATATGACAAAACATTTTTAAAAGTGGCTAACTCCGTCTTATGTACTCTCAAAAGACTTTTTCCCCTAGCTAATGTTGTCCCATTAGTTCTCTTCATAACCTGAGGATATACAAGTATCCCCTTAGCTCTTTATGAGCTAAGTGACAGTGGATAAAACAAAACATAGAATACACATACATACATTCACACAGATTAGTACTATAAGACATTTAATCTCATAACTCAAGTTATCAATACAAACTATTTATGCAAAAAATCCATGCTATGCTCATGCACGTGACATGCATTGGTACTAATATCTTATACTTTTTTAATTACTCATTCGGTTAGTCGGCATAACCAGGCATCTAGATACAACGTCTAGGAACCTAAGGCAAAGAGAAACTACCTGGGAGTAGGACCCCTAATAAAAACCACCCTTTATGGTTTGAAAATCCAGTATGTAGTCGGTCACTCAATGTGGCTAGAATAAGTTGGGCAATGCATTCTATATGTCCCAAAGCCAACTCAATAGTTTTCATGATTTTCAAAAACTTGACCCGTAGGTCCTTTCATGCAATGCCATAAATGTAGTAAATAGCACAGTAATCTAGTATCAGGTACAAATCTCTAGCTCCACATTATAAACAATTCAATTATGTCAACTTCAGCTTTGTTTCTCAACTTTATATTACATTTATTCACATAGGGCTCGCTTGGGTGAATATCTTAAAGAACAGTTCAATTTCCATATTTTCCAAATAGAAATACATATGGAAGAATCAATCATACAGAAGGAAACATTTCACTGTTTCAACATACATTCAATAGAATCAAGTATCCAATTAATCCAGCATATCATTACAATTCATAAGACAACTGACTCTAAGTCAAGTAAACATAGGTATACTTGCACAAAAATAGAAATATCTATTTACCCAAGCTCAACAATAGCGTAAAATCTTAAGCTTCATGATGTGGTCATTCCTCACCTATCATACCTAGAAAAATACATATAGACCCCAAGTCAACTATCGGGTCAATACTAAGTTCTTATGCATTTTCGCTATTTCTCTTCCAAGCTTAATCCGATTGTATCTTATTCATTTCTTATTTGATTTTAGTAAACTTTATATTGTTATAATCACTATTCTGAGTACTATTAAAATATCTTAAGAATCATAACTAACCAAAATTTCCAAATTTCCAAAAATACCCTTTCATGTTACCGATTGAACCGTATGTTATTATAACCTCGTAATTAACTCAATTAAATTGTAAATCTAAATTAAAAGTCATTAAATTCCTTATTCCCCGAGCTGGTTAGCATTCATTATGTACTCTAAAATACTAATCCTTTGCATATTTCACAAATATCACATTAGTATTAATTACTATATCATATATTAAGCTAATATATAGGTTTATATTATGAAAATACATAATAAATAGTATACAAGCCCAATTCATTCCATAAAAAATCTTATAGACTCACAAAAATTTATATTTTAATTATTAACCATGAATTATACTAAAACAGCTATTATATATTTTTATGAAAATAGCAATTTTAACTCAAAATTAGCAAAAATTAAGCAAACAAGTGAATTTAATCACAAGATAAAATTCAAGTATCCTAAACATCATTATGAACATCTAGAAATCATAATACATAGGGCTCATACTTTGATTTTGCTAAAAACTAATTAATTTACTAAAATAGTGGAATTGCTAGTTTTATTCAAAATCTTTACAATAAATAGTAAACTTAATTATTTTAAAAAATTCTTATTAGTGAGATTAAATACATATATTGTGTATATCACATACAAATTTCCAACTTGAAAGAACATTATTTACTATTTTTAAAATTTAATTCAATTTTCATCTAAATAGAGCCATCTCTTAAGGACCTTATATTTCAAATAATTATTTCAGTAAAATAAAACTATTACATTATTCTACACATAAAATAACTTCAGAAAACCAAGTTTCATAATTAAATAATATCATTTACTATTTTTAGAAAAATTACAAAATTTCAACCGGAAATTTAATTCACTTGAACCAGCAACCTCTAGCCACCCTCCGCCCACCTCACCTTATTGTAATACCTCCTCTAATGGTGCTTTCCTTGACCACAAATGGCTACCACAACTGGATACCAATAGCCTATTGAATTGGCTTGATCAGATTCCATACCCTATTTTTGCTCTAATTTTCTTTTCTTTTTTTTTTTTAAATTTGTTTCAAAATTTTCTTGAGTGATTTTTTTTTTCAGACTTCCAAAATGTTGTTTTTGAAGTTTATAAGCCCTATTTATATTTTCCAAATAGATAAGAATTTATAAAAATTATACATGTGGCTTACACGAGTAATTTTTTTGGACTTTCAATGCATAAGGTGTCATTTTCTCATTTCTTTGTTTTTGACTCACAATCCAAATTAATCTTAAGTTACCACATAAGTATGATGACTCATCCTTGTATTTTTTTTAATTAATTTTCCAAAATTTTTATTTTAATTTACCTTATTTAAATAGTAATTTCTTACTATATGTGTATTTAATAGAAATAATGTATGTTCTATGTTAATACATGTATAATTCAACTTCATTTATTATTTTTATAAATTAAATAACTTATCTCTAATATCTCGTTATATCTAAATACTTGAATTTCACGTTTTCAATATTTATCAACTTTAGCGATAAATTAATATTTTTATATAGCTTATTTTGAGAAATTGACTTTACTTGAATAACTTCATCTAACTTTTCTAACCTTATTGTAAAGTTTAAAATTAAACTGATATCTTAGCTCGATGCCTTAAATTTAGGGGCTCGGATCCTTAGGTAATTGTATAGGCTCGAAATCTAAGGTATTACATGAGATCAAAGGTTCTAGCAAGTATATTATTTAGAACAAAGATAATTATTGTAAAACTCAAGAAACTACTAGTCTATGATTCATCCTTTACCCTAGAGGAGACCTATTGCCATTTATGGGGATAGAGAACCAATTATTCAGGTTACTATAGAGCTCAAAGGATGGTTCCACCAATTTATCTTTGTTAGGGATATCTTTTTTGGCAGATTCCATGGTTTGAACATTAACCTAGATAAATGTCTCAATCAGTGGTGGAAAGGTCATTGGAGCATGATACAATCTTTCACCTCTCTTACCCCTCGCTTGCTTATTTCGCAACTCTTCCATTGGAGTTAGGATATAGCCAAGGTCATAAATACCAATCTGGCCTTCCTTAAACTTTAATCTCTTATCTTTCTTTTCCCTAGGACTAATAACCATGTACACTTCATCAAACATTTATAGCCCAAAATGCTCCTTCTCTTTAATGCCAATATAGGGTATGGCCATTTCCTTATAGATTTCATAATCTTGATCCCCTAAAATTGTTATCATTCACTCATTTGAGATAAACTTAACCTTCCGATGCAAACTCAAAGGTATAACCCCTATTGTATAAATTTAGGGTCTTCCCAAGAGGAGGTTGAAAGACCTTAAGATGTATCGAACCGAGAATCGAGCATTGAAAGTTTAAGGACCAATATTAACCAGAAAGTCAATCTTGTTGTTAAGTGATTTTAGGATGCAATCTTACTCTTGTAAAACATAAAGAACTAAGCAGTACTAAGGCTAATCTGGTGTAGCCACTCCGATGCTTAAGTTAGTAAATGTGATTAAGAGAAGACAAGTGAATAGTTATGGATCATGAGAGTCTTCTTACAATTGTTTTTGTTTGTATTTATAGGCGGATGTCGATTGTCCAAAGTAGCAGTTAATCAGTGATCATGAAACATGTCAAGACCTCATAATTAAGCACATCCTTGAAATATAAGAATCGTAGGTGGTTATGTAATGGAACCGTACTAGGCAATAACCATTCGTACTACTTTTAATAAATTCAAACTAGACATGAAACTATTGTAGTTAGCATCTACCGATAATAAAGTTACTTAGCTTTTGGTTAGTTGAATGGCTAAGTGAATTCAAAGGAGAAATTCAACTATCAACAAATTTCCCTTATAATTTCTCTCCTAAATCCATCAAAAGCCCTAACTATCGTAGAACTTAGCTTAATCATAGTCATGTCAACACCTAACACATCTAATATAGCAAGAGGGCAAACATTTATTGATGATCCATTATCAATAAGGACTCTAGTTATGAGTATGTCATTGCTTCTCACCACTATAAAAATTGGTCCAGTGTACTAGCTACCTTACTTACCTAATTCTTCAATAGAAAAAGAACTTCGATCCATGGTGAGTATGGAGTTAGTGATCAGTCCCATCCTTTCAATTGGCATTTCACAAGGCACCTTAACCTCCTTCAAAGTTCGAAGTAGAGCTTCCCAATGTGGTTTGGATGCCACCAACAAACCCATAAGTGATATATATGCTGGAGTCTTGGTAAGCTGATCCATTATCTTGTATTTGCTTGACTTGATCATATTGGTGAAGGTAGACAATCCTTCCTTATATTCAGTCGGTTTATTGCATGATTCTTCTAATACATTCTTCTTTTTAAGGTCTTCTTTTAGGTATATTTGATACTAATTTTTTTCAAAAGAGAGGAGATTAGATTAATTTTTTTTTTATTTCAAAAAAGACAAATTTTTGAGTTAAGAAAATGTTTTTTTTTCTTCTGAGAAAATCCCTAGAATATTAAATTTTCAAAAATGTTTATTGATTTATCTAAAAAAGAAATGTCCTAAAAGTTCATTCATAAAAACAACTTTTTCTTTGAAGGCCTTACTAATTTAATTTTTTGGGGAACAATTTTTTTTTTTTTCCATTTCTAGAAGCATTTTCTATTTCCTTTTTCTCTTTTGTTTTGTTTTGTTTTTTTTTAAGAAAAGAATCAATTTCCTAAATGTTCCAACATCACTTATTTGACTTTACTAAAAAAAAAAAAATCTTTTTCCATATGCTTTTTGAAACCCCTTTTTTTTTAATATAAAAGTACTAAAAGAAGTTATTAAAAAAAACACGTAATAATACAAAAGAACAATTTTTTTTTTGAAAAATCCTTATAAATTTATCATTTCAAAAAAGATTTTTTTGAAAGAAAATTTTATATATTTTATTGGATTTTCATTTTTTTATTTTATTATTTAACAACTGAGCCCTAGTAATCTCGAGAGCGAAGGCTACTCCATAACACCATAAGGGACTTCACAATGCCCTTAATTATTTATATCGTTAAAAAATTTCTGCCATTTTTTCTTTTTTTTTTTTTACTTTTATATTGTGATTATTCTTTTTTTTATTATTATTTTTATTCAATCATGTGGGCCCTACTCATTTTCAGGAGGTGGTTAGACCATAACACTTAAGGACTACACATGCCTCTATCTTAATGAAATATTTTTATTTATTTAAAAACCTCAACAAATAAAATAAAACAAAGACATATAAACAAATAAAAGTAAAGGGAAATAAACCCGGTTAAAGAGTCATTAGGTCATGGGTTGGAGTTAGGAGCCAATTGTAGGATCAGGTTGGGTTGAATTTGGAGCTCTATAGGTTTTTCATGTGCCTAGCACATACATTGTATGGAGAGAGCAAGGGGTGGTGGCAAAGGTAGCTTTGGGATGCTTTGATCATCATTTTGAGTAGGTGATGACATTTTTAGTAGGTTTGTAAGGTCAAAAAATTCAATGGTGATAGTACCTTGACGTAAAATGATGGTCTTATGGTGGCTCGTAGTGGTTGCCTCATACAAGAGAGAGAAACAACTCATGGAACTCAAATACGGATGAATTGATAAAATTACAAGTTCAGTTCTATTCAATGCTTAACTTTACATAAATCTTTAATTACTCATAAAATAATCAATTTAAGTTTGATTGATGCATTATTTGATACCATGATCAATTGAAATTGTCTATTTTCATAATATTTAAAAAGAGCTGTGCAAAATAAAGTTGAAAAATTAATTTTCAATAAAATACCCATTTTTTTTCCAAGAAACTATGATTCTATAAAATCGCAAATGCCTATTTAACTTTTGATTTAGCCCTTTAACGTGAAAAAATTCAAAGACGCCTTAAATGAAACCCCATAACCCTTATTTCTTTAAAATTATATATATATATATAGAGAGAGAGAGAGAGAATATATATATATATATATATATTCTCTCTTTCTTTTTCTTTTCTTTTGTATTTTTCCAATTTTTCTATTTTTTGGAAATTTTATGTGATTTTCCTTTATTTTGTACTTTTTAAAATTTTCTCCCTTTTTTTCTAATATTCTAGACTAAGGCCTTTTCTTTATTATTTAAACAATAAAATAATACATGTGGCAAAATGGGGTGTCTATAGATATTAACTTGAAGTAAATATGAAAGTGGGAGTTTTATAAGTTATATTCATACATACATATATATATATATGTATAATTTACTAAATCGGGTGGATATATCAAAGGATTAGTTAAGTGACTTCTATGTAAGATAGGCTTAGAAACCGAACCAATGGATATGGGTGAGGATTTTAGCTAGTATGGACTCATACTATGAATATCAAAGGATTCTCATTTAAGAACTTTATAATTGATGTAGTCTGGGGATAATTTAGGAGATAAGTTAGAAGTTAAATCATAGGATGTTTGAAACAAATACCTCCTTTAGGAAAGACTTAACTCTGAAACCTCGATTGTAAGTAATATCAAATAAGTTCACATTCAACCTATAATTGACTTTGATTTATGTGCATCTTTCATAGGCAATGAAGGTGAAGGGGGATGTGATTTAGTAGCATAGACTCGAAATCACCGCCAAGTTCAAGTAAGTGGAATTATGTGTGCTTAGAGTAGGCTTATACTCTTAAAGATGAGTTTTTTATGATGAGCTTAGTTGGATGGCTAACTTGATTAAGCTTGGTTACCAGTTCTAAGTATGTTGCCTAACAAGTTATATGGTGCTTCTTTCTATATGTATGATGTTGGTTGAAACATGTTCAGACGTTAGATTTGGTTACTGTACCTATGTTGCTGATTGATTACGTGATAATTGTTGGGGCATTTACTAACTTGGAAAAGAAGTTAGGAACTAACTCCACCTCCTAAGGTGTTCACTCAAGTGAACCAAATAACGAGGTTTCTAAATGAGAAAGAAACAATAAATTAACCTAAAGGCTAGGTTAAACTAAATGATGCTCATTAAGTAATTGGGAAGTTGGGATAAAAAGGACCTTCGGGTCAAGTTTTACATCAAAAGATAGGTTTGTTTAGCAAAGACTTTGGTTTACAGAACTTGGCTTTTAAAACATTTAGACTTGTATTTGCTTAAGCAACCTTACCATCCCTTGTGGTCAAACTAGTAGAAAACACAAGGTTTTAGGGTCTAACTCCTAAGTAGCTCCTTGTTGCTATCTATGTTCCCAAACATAGCATCTAGATGGTTGATAATGTCAACTAACTAAAAGTGGAAGCAACATGAAGATAGTATATTAGTACTAATGCATGTTGCATACATGAATAAAACATACATTCCTTTGGATTAACTTCTTAGGTAGGTATTATAAGTATGAATTTAATTACTAACTACCAAAATGTCATAGTTTTTTATTATACTAATGTGTTGTTTGTTTATCTACTCTTACTTAACTCGTAGAAATTAAGAGGATAAGTTGTCTTATCCTTAGGTCAAGAGCAACTCAGGTACGATATCACTACCATAGGGGTAAAGATTTTAATAGCATTAGTTAGAGCCAGTCTCTTTTGAGAAGGGTTAATTAGTCGAGGAGGTTCACATCAAGTTCTTAGAAATGGCTTCATAAGAAGATTGTCAAGTTACTTAGTAAAGACATCCTTGAGCAAGACTACTAATGTAAATTTTATTTGTGGATTAGCCTATGTATTATCATGCCACAAAGCAGTAGAGTCCCACTATATAAACCATCCTATGATAAAAAGTTGACCTTACAACCGTTACCACAGATCTAATTTACACAAGGTGTTTATAAAAATCTTACTTTGAAGCAAATAGGTCAACATGTTAATAGATAATTATCCTACAAACCTTTATAACATATAATCATAGCCCAACTTAACATAATTTAAATTACATAACCTTATAGCACAATTAGCTTAAATATGTACATATATTGGAGACAAAAGAACAAAAGACAAGACTCAAAGAGCTTCAAAAGTCCAGTTGATCCTTAGTTCTTTTCCTCACACCTTAATCCTTAGCAATAGTGAACCCTGAGTAGTTATAGTAGGGCATCTAGTCTATACTTGCAAAAATATCTATAGAGATGTGACCAATCAACCGCTCAATATGTAAACCTTAGGAAATCAGTAATTAAACCCTAATTCAAGTCTAAGTGTTCTAAACTGTACAATAAGTCAATAAGGCTAATAACAATAAAAGATTATGAATTTTAATAAATCAAATATAACACTGATAACAAAACCCTAAGAATTGATCAAAACCCCAAATTGCATACTAAAACCCTAAAATTGATTTATGCACCATTAATCAAAATTGAATCCCAATTTGTTCGAAATCTTAAAATTATAAATATAAACTTATAAGATAGTTAAATATTACTTGATAGTGATATAATCATAGTTGATTACAGTTTTCTACTAAATCACCTATTCGTATGAAATTTTAACGAAATCGCTACAATAATTTGTAAAAATTATAATTGTAATAGGTACTAATTAAATCGATAAATTTTCACAAAAAATTAAAAATTGATTTATGATGAGTATTATTATAATTTATATGTTCAAAAAAATTACATATATTTATTATTAATTTTTATTTTCTTCCTCTTTCTTTTTCTCTTTTTCTCTTTTTCTCTTTTCTTATTTTCCTCTATTTGACACGTTCTAGAACTGAATTAGAAAAACAATCCAAACAAGCAACCCACGTGAGAAAATGAAAATGCTAAGTGTTAATATACAAAAATAAAAAAATAAAAAAATTTTGAAATGATTAATTTATCTCATCTTCATTAATGTAAAGGATTAGGATAAGATTTTTTTTTTGTTTTATTTTATTCTTCTTAAAATTACTAAACACGTGAAATAAAAAGGAAGAGGAAAATCTGGAAAATAAAAGCTAAACCGAAAACAAAAAGAAGAGAAGAATTCTAGAAATCAAAACATGAAGAAGAAAGAAGAAGAAGGAAGAAAAGAAGAAGAAAAAATTTAAAAGAAATAGGTAAGAAGTTATTTTTGCAATTGTAGATGCATATTATATAGTATATACATGTATAAATATAGTATTTGTATGGTATTTTTTTTTTTTGCTATTACATGTATATATGCATAAATACTTAGATTGAATTATATATGTATGTATAAGGCTATATATGTATACATGTATGTACATAGGTATATTATACGAAATGGTTATGTATTATGTATTTTTTTAAGAATACATATAATTAGTATTAAGTATTTTTACAAAATAACTATAGTATATATATTTATATATGTGTGTGTGTGTGAACACGTAAATTATATATACATATGTATACATGTATAATTATTTTCGTATATATATATATATATATATATAAATATGTAGTTGTATAGTATATATGTAATAATATATTTCTATAAGTGGTAATATATGTTTAAATACATAATGTATATAGGACGTATATATATATATATATATATATATATAATATAGAGTATATGTTGTGGTGTACCGAAAATATAATACATGTATAAGTATTTGTATATTATATATATATATATATATATATATCTATGTATTCAGTAATTATATTTATGTATACATGTAAACTATATTATATGAGTA
This sequence comes from Lumnitzera littorea, assembly GCA_024138015.1. Lineage (NCBI taxonomy): Eukaryota > Viridiplantae > Streptophyta > Magnoliopsida > Myrtales > Combretaceae > Lumnitzera > Lumnitzera littorea. The sequence continues at coordinate 56,132,914 of JAMXBB010000008.1, forward strand.
TACTTATAGGTATAAAAACAAATACATGAATATATGTATATGTACATAAGAGTATATTTGTTTTCATAAAATAAATATATATGTACATATAGCGTATAACATAAGTATATATATGTAGTATACCGAAAATATATATGTAATATAATAATATCTATAAACTAAAATAAATTTATAATTATGTAAGGAGTAGGTATATATATATATTACCGAAAATTAATAATTTCTCAATAAATTCTATATATATATGTATATAAATCGTGAAATATAGATGAATAATAAGAAAATAAGAAATAATAATAATAATAATCATAATAAGGTTAAAATCTCAAAAATTGGAAAAGTATGCTCAAAATAATAAAAATATCAATTATATGGTTTAAATAATTATCACACCATAAATATATTAAGAAAAAGCGAAAATTAATATTTTATAATTTTTAAACTTAATAGTAAATTTTGTGATATTTTTATATTACAATTTAAACTACGAGTCATAATGTCCAAAACGAACCTTGTTACGAGAAAATACGCTCGAAAATGATCAAAGTAGACTATAAGTTCATAACGATCTAAGCTAAAACGAAAAGGTTACATGCGATTCGATAAAAAGCTTGAATCGACAATTTCACGTAACTAAGTGAAGTAGACCTTACAAATTATGATATTAGTTAACTTTAAATTCCAAAACTTACAAATTTCTATTATTCTCAAATGATTTTGATATAGACTCTAAGCTGCCACCAGATTACTACGACCCCTGAGTTAGCCATGACTGAGTAAGTTTTTCCTAATAATTCCATACTTGTTTATGTTTGTAGTTAGTGAATATAAGTTATGATCTATAAATGAATGTGTATGGGGTTAGGTTATGCTTGTGCATGATAACTGTTGTTAATGGTGAATTTACTTTAAATTTCAATAATGTAATGATTGTTGCATAGTAGATTCACTAGGAATTGATTGTTTGCGACTTAAAATGATTACTGAATAAATAAGACTTAATTTTATTCGACTAGAAAAAGTTAACTTGGATTATGCATAATCATGCACTGCATAACTAATTCCGGCAGTCACATTACACGGAGATAGCGAGAGGCCATACGTAGGTTGATTATGGATTGTTATAAATTCCATACGATGTATACATGCGATATGAGCTTACCTTAGCCCACGGGATGACTAGGCATTGAAGGTGCCAACCACCTAGCTAAGGGTCGAGTCTAGAGGCCTTCGTTTAGGAGTGAGTAAGGGCTACGTGAACCTACTCACAATCATTGATAGAACTCGTTTTGATAAAACTAATAATAGATGTACCATTACATTTTGAATACGAAACGTAGAGTTTCGTCATGAAATAAGTTCTAATATGATACCCGAATCTGACTGTACCGATAAATCTACAACCCTAACTTTGGAGGGCGTTAAATTTGAGTTGCATGCAATACCTGGTCACCTGCATGTATTTGTTTGGCATACTGTTTGTCATACATTCATTTGATTAAACCTAATTATTGTATAACTTGATTGCTGTATGGTTGAGGAAAATTATCTTACTAAGGTAGTTAGCTTATACCCTTGTAGTCTTCTCCCACAAGCCGATCTTTTTGTGGAGTCGAGCCATCGCATGCCCGAGGTTAGTTTTCTACACGGAGTTAGTGTGGGAGCTGGATGTGATCAGAGAGTGTTTTTTATAGTTTATATATCTGAATATGTAATTGATATACTGGTTTAACTTAAGACATATTTCAGACTTCTTATTTGTAAACCTTTATATAAATATACCATGTATTATGTTTTTATAATTTTATTATCATGAAATGATATTGCTTAAGCTTGCGCACTCTTAGTAGTTAGTAGTAGCTATAGCTGTAGCCTTGTGTATCGTATAAAAGAGTCATCAATTGTAAGGGAATTCAATCTGCAATCCTTTATACAGTATACAGCGACTGCCACGACTAGCCCCTTCGGGTCGTGACACAGTAAGTAGCGACGGAGACAAAAGCATAAACAATGAGCACAAACAAGGTTATCAAATAATTAATTAGGTATAGTACGATAATCAAATGCCATCGTATGATGTTGTTTGATATGTCATGAAATTAGAGAAATTCTACCAACTCTACTCCAAGTTTGAAAAGTTTTAGTACAAATGCAATAGCTCATGACCAAACCTAATCTTGTACAATAGGGATATCCCTCATCTCATGGCTACCTTTGAACCAATGCCTTTAACCTTACTGCAACCTCTTCTACTGTTACTAAGTTTGATTAAAGGTAAAAAAGAGACTATTTTAGCTATTCCTTTCAAAAGGATCAATTTTTGGTTGCATAATTTTAATTGTCTTCTAGTAGATTGCAATGCATGTCTGATTAAAACTTAAGTATGATATAACTTAGTTTTGGTTACGGGGGACCGATCAATTCATCACTATTCAAGAGATTACCTTCCAGCAAAATAATTCATAAGATAGTTCAATGAAGATCAGAGACACATAAGAATGCACACAACTAAGCTACTTACAAGCACAATGAAGTCTAATCTTAACCCTCCAAGTACTATGAAACAACACTCTAAAATATTATTACATATTGATCATAAACTTACTTAAATTCCTTGTTGCTTAGTTAGGTGTATTGAGTTTCTTCACTATAAGTCCCTATAATATAAATGATATTTTATATTTATACAAGACAATACATATCTTATTATTCTGTATTTTAATTCATTAACGTAAGTTTAGAGTATTGTAACACTTAAGCATTTGGGTTTTCGTTATGACACTTGTTATTAAATCTTCTCTGACTATCCTCCCATTCTTCCTCTGAATTATTCTCTTAATACAGTCTATTCAAAAGTACTCAAAAATATCCTCTAACCAATCCTTTATGTTTACTGTATTATTATTCATCCATAAAAAGTTTCTGATTTAGTCTTTAAATACGTATTTAGTGTAACATTTAGCCTTTGAAGAAATAAAAATTTCTTCCTAATCCAACTCCTAATTTTGAAACACTATTCACATAACATGGAAATATAATGTTTAAGGATCTTATATTTAAAAAGTGAGATCGAAACTACATCATTTGAATTTTCGAAATCACAATAGAAAGTTAGTGTATCGTCCAAATTCTTATGGAATATATATATACTCTATGAATTGGGAAAAATTGGTTTGATTTTTGAATTCTATACACAAATTTTCCTCGAAAAACTAAGTGGTGTAATTTTTTAATATAGTTACATAATTTTAAGGCATTGATGAATTTCAATATAAATTTGCAACTCACTAGGGATCGGTGCTCCAGCCACTGTTGGCATTCCCCATTTACTACCCCCCCGATTCAGTAGCCTTAGGCATAGGTCCTCCATCAACTAATTGTGAGGTTTTATTCATAGGTCTTGTTCAAGTGGTTGAACTCTAATTGGCCCTTGTTTGCACTACTTGTCTATAATTTTGCTTTAATTTCTCTTCAACTCATGTCAATCCTTGCTAATTTTCCCAAAAGCAATTTCCTTAAAATGATTAAAGAAAATGGGTTATGGATTTTATACTAGGTGGAGTTGGTTGGTTAATTCAAGAAGATCTATGCATCTTGCTTTTTCCATTAATCCTTATCCTAAGTGTCTTTGATCCATCCTTATGATACTTAATCCCATCTTACTAATTTACTACACCTCCTAATTTGTTATCCCGGCTCCTAATAACTTTAACTTCCAAACCTTTTCCTCATTGTATTTTTACAAATTCCACATCTCGATTTGTTAACTTGTAAACCCAATTACCTAATAGTTTAATGGGTTGTTTTTTAATCTTGAATTTTTGTTACTATTCCACTGGTTTGATATTCATTATTGCATTTGGATTCTTAACAAATTTCCTTAACATTGAGACATAGAACACATCATGGTAACAAGGTTGTTAAACTCATGATTTCACCTAGTCTATCAAATTGTAATGTAAAATCGAAACATAGAACATAAGTTTCTACAACTAATATAAAATTGCTTTAAAAATTATTGATATACTTATGGTAGTAATTCAAAACTTGAAATACATTATGAAATAAAAAAAAATGAAGATATTAAGTCTTTTTTAATAAAAATTCTTAATATATAATTTACCATGTACAGAAGAAGGACAAATAGTGTAGAAACTAATCTTTTTCACATTTTTTTTTAAAATGTTGTAAATTAAAGCGAACCTAACATTTTAACTCATTTTAAATTATTGATGCTATAAAATAAAGTATATAGTTTTCCTTGTAAGCATTATTATTAGAGTCAAAACCTAGATGAAAGCTATGAATATAAAATAATAGATCGGAAGAGAAAAAGACAGTAAAAAAATTAGAACAGGATAGGACAGATGTTATAATATCTTAATAGTTAATGGCTTCTAAAAGGCTAATTCTATTTCTATTTTGTTAATTTTTTAGTCCATTCAACTCAAATATGTAGAATTAGTAAAGTCGATAAAAAACGTAAGTTTCTATTGAGTTTATATATAAACTTAGTTAAAAGTGTAATTTTTTATACAAAAAAGATTTTATACTAGAGTTAACTCAAAAGAACCACCTAAAATCATAAACTCATAGAATCTCTTAAAGGAAATCGCGATTTTGACAACTATGCATAGTGGCTCGATAAGCTTGGGGGTAAGGCAATTCTATAGGACCTACTTTCTACAGTACTTCAAATGGGCTAATGTATCGAAGCCTTACTTTCCTTTCAAACCAAACTGTCCAAGTAGACTTATCTTAGCATAAATGTGATCTTACACTTCAAATTTTACTAGCTTCATTTTCAAATCTACCCTACTCTTATAACAATCTTAAGCTTCCTTCATCCATTACTTATAATCTTTACCATGTCATTCATTTGATTAATCATATTGGGTCTAATTATTGCATATTCTTTGTTGTCCCAATATGGCAATGATTTGCATTTCCTTTCATAAAAGACTTCGTAACATGCAATTTGAATATTTGATTGATAACTATTATTATAGACAAACTCCACTAATCGAAAACACTTATCTAGTCCCATCAAATTTCAATATACATGCTCTTAACATATCTTCCAAAGTTTGTATAGTTTGTTTCGATTAACCATTAAACTATAGATAATACGATGTACTAAATTGTAACTTAGTGCCCAATGCTCTATGCAAACTCTCCCAAAATTTGGTCACAAACCGACTATCTTGATCAGAGACAATGCTCTCAATTACTCCGTATAATCTTACAATCTCTTGGGCATATGATATGGCTATTTTTTCCATTGTATCTCCCATTTGGTAGGGTAGAAAATGTGCACACATAGTTAACCTATCTATAAACACCTAAATTGAGTCACATCTCGCTTTAGTCTTTAGAAGTGACACTATAACATCCATCATAATATGATCTCATTTCCACTTCGATATCTCTAAAGGCCATAATTATTGACCTAGTTGTTGATGTTTTGCTTTAGGCTACTGACATGTTCTGCATTCAACTATATATTAAGCAACCTTTCTTTTCATACCATTCCACCAAAATGTGGTTCTCAAATTGTAATGCCTCAAGCCAAAAGCACTAAATAGCAAATACTAATATACTCATTTCAATTGCTTAGCCTAAAAGTTTCAAGCTTGTGTTAACAAAGTATTCACAACCATGGCCTTATAAACTAGTACCATAACCTCCCACAATCCATATGAGACACTTAACCACGGGGTCTCATAATCTTCCTCCCATAAACACGTGACATCCTCATCACGAGACTTACAATTGGGCCCAAATCTTTCCCCTTTTTTGGTGTACATTTTGGGCTACCCATTACTTATAGGTCATCCTGGAAGCATGTAAGGAGTTATACCTTGGTGACACTCCCCCCCCTTCCTTGGACCTCTTCTCTAATTGGAGCTAGACCCAAATCATTCACCTATTAGCAGGGGGTCTGCTCTGATACCATTTATAATGCTTTAGGCCAAAAACAATAAATAACCAAGCCAACAAACACTAATAAGCCCATTCGAACCACTTGGCCCAAAAGTTTCAAGCTTGTGTTAACAAAGTATTCACAACCATAGCCTTATAAACTAGTACCATAACCTCCCACAATCCTTATAGGACACTTAACCATGGGGTCTCACACAAATCATGATACATCTTATTTCCTCTTAGGTGTACTATATAACATGTGACATGTATGTCATCTAGAATTTCTCTTGTTATATCAAGGATTCAGGATACACATATTCTTCCTCTAAAACTTAATATACTACTTCTATCAACTTTAGAGTTAAAAGTGTTCCCTTTGTGTTAAATCCTCTTTTGTCTCTTTTAAGTTCTTATCTTCATCTAGTTGTTACTTAATTCTTCCAAATGAAGTAGGTTATACTACCAAATTCATCAATTAAGTATTGAATTCATACAAAAAAAAAATCCTATCTCCATTTCCCTAATTCATGTTACTCATGTTGTATGGTTAACAACGATGCGACTTGCTTATAATTCTTATGACTCAATGCATCAACTATAAGGTTGGCCTTCCTATGATGATAGTATATATTCAGATCACAATCCTTAATCAACTATAACCAACTCCTTTGTCGCAAGTTTAATGCTTTCTTGGTAAATAAATACTTTCGGCTCTTACGATTTCTATATATATCTCACATTGCTTCCCATATAAATAGTCTCAAAATTTTCAAGGCTAAAACCACAACTACTAATTCTAGATTGTGAGTCAAATAATTTTTCTCATGTGGCCTTAACTGCCATAATGCATAAGCAATGACTTTCCCATCTTGCATTAACACATAAGCCAAACCATTATAGGAAGCATCATTATACACATTATACAACTTATTTGGATTTGGCAACATCATTACCAATGGCATAACAAGTCATTCTTTAATCCTTAAAAACTTCATTCACATTCTTCACTTCTATGTCAAAATGGTCGAAGGTCTTGCATTTTTTGAGAAATCCTTTATAAACTACTTGTAGTATCCTTTCATGCCTAAGAAGCTTCAAACTTCTAGAATAGTTGTGAGTTGTTTCCAAATCTATCACCACCTTAACCTTTTCATTATCTATAAAAATTCCTTCTCCATATACAATATGCTTAGAATAGAATTCTTATCCATTTGGAAATAACACTGATTAAATTAGCATATAATTTATTATCTCTTAGCTTCTATAGTGCCTATCACAAGTGCTTTGCATGTTCTTCCTTAGTCTTTGACTAGATTAAGATATCATCAATAAATACCATAAATAATTTATCCAAATACAATTGATATATATGATTCATTATATCTGTAAGCAAAATAGGTGCATTGGTCAATCCAAAAGGCATCACTAGCTATTCATAGTGACCATATTGTGTACTAAATGCAACTTTAGGTACCACTTTAGGTTTGACTTGTAATTAATGATATCCCGACCTTAAGCTTATCTAGGAGAATAAAGTTTCTCCTTGTAATTAATTAAAAAAATCATCAATTCGAGGTATTAGATATTTAATCTTAATGGTCACTTTATTAATTTCCCTATAGTTTATACAAAATCCCATGGTGCCATCATTCTTCTTTACAAATAACAAGGGTGCTTGCTATGGTGACATGCTTGGTCGAATAAATCTTTTATCTAGTAGTTCCTAAAGTTATTTGTTCATCTTTTGAAGTTCTATCAATGACATCTTGTATGGAGCTTTAGATATCAGTTCAATCCTTGAAACTAACTCAATAGTAAAGTCTAATTCTCAATGAGGAGCTAGACCAGGCAAATCTTCAAGAAACACATCGGGGAATTTATACGTTATATTTATTTCTGGCACTTTTGATGCTTCCTTCTTTCATTCGATTGCAAACACTCAACAAAACTTCTAATAGCCCTCCTCTACCTTTGTTTCCTTTATCTCTTTACATACCTCAATAATAGCTAATTTCAACTTACCTTTACTAACTTTCCTATCATTTAGAGTAACAGTCTTACTTCTAGTCTCCATATTAGCCTTGTGCTTAAATAACTAGTTTATACCTACGATTACATCATAATCTTCCAAAGATAACACCACTAAGTTGATTGGGTATTCCTTTCCCAAAATTTTAACTTGACTATTATACATAACTTTTCGAGTTGTTACCTTTTCTCTAATAGCGATTCTACATCTATAATTAGTGTTAATTTTAATTACTTTAATTCCCTTCTCATTTATAAGCATTTTGATTTGCAAAAGAATGAGATACACTAATATTGAATAACATAAATGTAGGTTGTCCATTTATAAGTTTGTGTCCTGAAATACATATGTTGTCACTATGACTACTAACCAATTTCTTTTATTCACAAAAATTGACATCTAACTAACTTAATTTAGCTTACACTTCAATTATCAACTAAGATAAGTAATCTAGATATATATTTATCATAAGTCCTTCATCGGTTTTGTCTTCTACTCCCATGATCTCTTTATAGTTATCATAGTAATATTCTTCCATCCAGTCAAAAAAATCCTCTTCATCATCCACTATGCTCTCCATTGCAAAGATCTGAGTAGAAGCAATATTATTACTAGATCCTCCAATATGTCTAACCCCTTGTCTAAACTATAGGAAAAATCTAGAAAAGTGTCCATTCTTTCACCACTTGTTATACTTAACTAGTTTCATTCTTAAACATCTACAAACCATGTAGTTCTTCCACAAATATAGCATTTCCCTTTGAGTTGGGTATAGTGTCTAGGAAAGTGATTTGCTCCACATTTCCAACACTTAACATTTCCATCCTTGTCATAAAAACTTAAATCAATCATAAACTATACGGGACTACTAACTAGAGTTGTTGGTTTCTTTTCCTTCTAATTAGAACTATTAGCACCTAGATAAGATCTTTTAAAAGATGGACTTGATAAAAAAAAAAAAAAAAACTACTACTAATCTTTTGCCCCTATTAAGCCAACATTCACAAGTAGTTATTTTCCAATTGACGTGCATTATCTTTACAATGCATAGCAAGGTCAAATCTAATAAGGAACAAATCTTTCTTCAGCTTATGATTATCTTTATAAGATGTTGGAGCATATTGTATTCATCTATTAAATTCAATCTAATATTGAGTCACATTCATATTACCCTTCCTTATTTCAAACAAATCTCAAAACCATTTTTGTCTAAACACTATTAGGGAGGTATTCTTTTCTAAATTCATCTATGAACACTTGCCAATTAATATTTTCTCCCATTCACCTGGCTTTGGAGTCTTACCAGACTCATAATGCTAATTTTAGCATGAACATATCATAAGATAACTTTTGATGCTCTGTAATACTAGAAACTTCGAAACTTTGCTCAATTTAGGCTAACCAATCATCACCCATAATGGGTTTACTTATTTGATCGTCACAATACCATGCTGCCTTGATGAATTCAAACAACTTACCAACATCTTAAGACTTGTCTTATCTTTGTGCCACCTCTTAAGGCCTCCTATTCATTGCATTTTCTCCTATAACATGATACTAGATTAATGTACCCCGTTACCATATCATAGAATACATGTTAACGAGGCATTGTCTAACTAGAATCACTTTCGATGGAGCTAGGGGTATATCTTTTTTATGTTGCTCCCGTAGTAGTGAAGGAGTTTATGGTAGAGGGGGTTCAATTGACTATTAGCCTTAGAATACATATCTAATACAACATTTGAAAACATTAGACTAATACCCAAGAGGGGGGATGAATTGAGCATTGGTAATAAATTTTTTTTATCTTCATTAAATTTTAAGTAATGAATGCAACAAGATGCATAAACTAGGTAATAGAGCAACAATAATAAATGTAGAAATAAAAGAGATTAGGAATGATAAGAACAAGCCGAGATATAACGTAGAGTTCAGACCACTTCCTACTCTCTATAGACACCAATCACCTCCAGTTGAGGACTATATCCAATTTTATTAATCATTGACAACACAATGCTCAATAAGAGCTTACGCTAACTCTTAAGTACACCACAATCACTTAATACAATTCAAGCTTAGTTTCAATCTCTCCAATGTAGTGCTTTTGTTTGATAATATTACAAGTGATGAAACCCTAGCACTACACTCATATTCTCTCTAAAGAGATAGCAAGATAAAGCTCAATCACAAGAGTATAAGAATGTAAGCAAAATTGCAAAAGAATTTTAGTTCTCTAGTGCTATTTAATGGGTAGTTGAAAATATATATATGCATTGAGAAGTTTCTTCTTGTTACTACATTAAATGATAATGGCTAGTTTTTATGTCCTACTGATTGATTGCTAGACAAGCTACCAATTGATTGGTAGTACAAAGATATTAGCATTGAAACCCTACCCATTAGTCATTGGATCCATTGCCATGTGTTCATGGAATGCTTCGATTGTAATGCAAGCTACCTATCGATCACTAAACATGTTACTGATTGATTAGCAGTACAAAAACACCAGCATTTTCTCTTTAATAATTGATCACTTAGCTTGATGCTAATCTTCATGAGAGCATAAAAAGTTATAAGGGCTAAGATAGGCTACCAATTGATTGCCAATTCAACCACTAATCAATCGGTCAGCCTTATTACTATTGTCTCCTTCTAATTTCCCTACAACAAATAGCCATAGCAAATACAAAACAAAGTAGAACCAACAACCATCTATTTTAACAAAAACTTTTCCTTAGGGCACTTCACACTATTGAAATCTTCAATTTTAATACTTAGGCAAGTAAATTTCATTATAAAGTTATCAAGATATTTTATATAATAATGGTTTCAATTCCAATGAAGTTTTTTCTCATCAAAATCATATAAACTAGTATGTTCAACAATCTCTCCCTTTTTAATGCTTCCCCTTAATCTAATACTCCCCCTCAAACAAGCATTCATATATAAAGAGATCTATAGTTTTCCATGATCAAAATTAAATGCTTAACTTGTGAATGTTAGTTTAAGGATAATGTAATAAACATTTGTAATTTCAATTCTCATATTAAGCTTGATAGACTTTCTAAAAAATTTTCCAAGATAATGCAACTCTCTAGATGACTTAAAGTCTTCTCACTCTTTGACTTCATCTAAAAGATGAGATTTCAAGTAGTAAAGAGGAAGAGAAATACAAGTTGAAAATTTAGCATAATTCTAGCTTAAGCCTTAGGATATGCCCCCTATAAAGTACATAACAACTCTTCAAATACGATCAACTCCAACAGTTACCAAGTTAGTTACAATCATAAGCCAAGACAACTAGCAACTCGATTATACAAATTACAAGCTCAACATCACAATCACAAGGCGTAAAAGCAACTTAAGAAGCAATATAAGGAGATCATACAACCAAGGGCCATATGGTTAGATATTTAACAAAATACATATAAAAAAGATACCAGTAGAAAATTAGCAAAAAATATGACAAGAAGAGGCAAAAGGCTAAGTCTAACAAAAAGAAAAAAAAAAAAGAAAAAGAGGCTAACAAGGCTAAGTCTAAAAACAATAAGATGAAACAAGAAAATTGAAGTTACTCTTAGGATTTAGGTTCAATGTTGGAAGAGGAAGAAGTGGGTCAATGATAGACAAGACTAGTGCATACAAATCACTAAAACTAAGGTGAATGCACTAGTTGATATTTGAGAAAAAATGCCAGACTTTTTTCTCTAAGATGGTGGACTTCATTTGAACTTGTTGGAAGTGACCCTCAACGTATTGATAAAAGGGGTCTTATGTTTTGACGGGTGCATTTAGATTAAAGGAAGAGAAGGGAAGATATGGCATAGAAGTAGGTCCTCGGTTTTCCACTTATGCATTTGCAGCACTTAACTTTGCCTCAACTGGAGTCTCCTCAATAATACAAGCTTCATTTTAGATTTCTCCTCCACCGTAGAGAGGAGAGAGATATCCCCCTTTTCATTCCCAACATTGACCATTTTGTTTCCAGCCAACTTAGGAAATGTTAGAGTAGTTGTAGGTAGGCAGGCTAATGATCCAAGGCTCAGTTAGAAATTTAACACCCTTATGTTTCAATAGTAAGTTCACAAGCCCATAAGACCATAAAATACTTCTATTTGGACCATTGGTGACCTTTCTAAAGCATTGAAACACCATATCAAAATAGTGCATTTTAATGTTCTTCATTAAGCACACCCTTATGTTGATCGGTACTTGGAAAGTAATTATCCACGATAAACAAGTGAAGGATTCTTTTTTAAAGGGGTATACAGTGTGCTTTAAGGTTTTTCTCCAATTTCCAATTTGCACCAACCTCTTGAGCTCAAAAAAGCATCATCATAATATGATGCCTCATTTCCCTCGAAACCATTCATGTATCTATTGCCACTCATCTCAAGTCCTAGAATATCACAAAAATCGTCTTGATTAAATTTAATTCACCTACCATATACATAAGTATATAACTTTCTTCTAATTTTGTTATGCAATCCAATATCGACTTGCATATTGTCATCCTCATCAATATGATCAGTAAAATTGCAACAAAATATCTTAATGATTTCTTCATGCACTTCAAGAGGATAGTTTTGAATTTCTAATACCTTATTTGAAGCCACTTTAGGAATGTGATGAATTCCAAATTTGTGTAGCAAATCATCTGAGAAGCGCTAACCAATGTTGATGGGAATTAACCTTCGACCATATCCAAGCCGAGGCCTATCAATGCTTGCTAAGGCCGAATTGCAACCAGAAGGATGAGAGGAAGGAAGATGAACACTCGACATCAAGTTTGCCATCAGTTAAAGTGCCGAGAGATCACACAGCCGAGTACTCAGAACCAAAGAACCACTCAGCACATTGGAGAGAGACTCGTGCCGACTGATTCTATTACTTAGCAATTGTGGGCCGACCTCTCTAGTGTCTCGGCCAAATCATGCGAGACTTCAGGGACTCCTTCTCAAACCCATGCACCCAACTACTAACCCTGTCCAGTTCGAGTACTACTTCTTCTAAGGCATGCCGAGTGACTTCATGCCGACTTCCCCTATAAAATGCACAGTTTTGTATTTTTGTGTATGTTTTCCTTATTTTATTTATGGGCCCAATTCTTTAGAGTTTAAAGTCTTGTACTTTATTTACAGTTTTGCCACTAGGGTTTAGGACTTGCTATAAATAGCCACTGTTGTAAACACATAGATAGATACAGATAGATATACGAATATATGCAAAGTGAAACTTCCCTCTTTCTAGAAAGGCTATACATAAGTTAGCATTTGTCAGATTATCGAGTATTCATTGGAGTCTTTAATCATCGTCGTGTTCTTATTTATCTTGTTCTCAAATTGTGGTGAACCCCTTCATTTGATACCTCGAGCAACATTTAGTGTTTGTGAGTCGAATCGAACTCTATTTCAAGCTTAAACCCCTAATCATGTTTGTCTCTTAGTGAGTTATATCTATCTACATTCACTATCAAAACCCTTCTTATTCTTCATACCGATTTTCTTTGAATACCCATTCCTGTTCATTTCTAGATCTGCTGTTGTTTCCTTTCTAGATCAATCCTTAGATTCCTTATCATCTTAGCATCAAAGATTCAATCCTTATCAAATGTGCAGTTCCAAATCCCTGAAAAGTGCATATCATTGCACATATTGGCCACTTGGAAACAAAAAATGGTCATTGAAATAGCTAGTTTTCTTAGATTTCTTACCAATTTTGATCTTGAGAGCCATAGAATAATTTAAGTGAACATATGGTAGGTGATGGCATTTTAGGTTTAAAGACAAGGAAGGAGTATGAGAGAGTTTGAAGGAGTGGTAGGAAGCATATTTAACGTAGAATGTAAGTGATTGGTTAATGGAAAAATGATTTGAGAGTGATTTTTGTTGAAGAGGAGTGATTGTGATAAGAATCAACCCCCTCAATTGATCATAAGAAGCTGACCTAGAGGACTTCAAGGGCTTGCATGGAAAATATTAGCTCTAAGCCATAGCCAAGATGGGGACTCCTTTTTCGATCTAACCTCCTACAAACCCGTTTCTTAGATCCTCACGTGTGTCCAACATGCTCCTGTCTAGCTGCGAAGTCTTGATCTAAAAGGTAACCTAAGAAAGGTTGGCCGAGCTAAGCTCTCCAACAGACCACTACTGCTTGACTCTAATTCAGCTGACTTCCTAACCAGACTGATTGGCTCTCGACCTGTTCCAGATCAGGTCGGCCCTTGATTACTAACACTTCTTATTTCTACTTATGTTGTATCATACTCCTAACATCTAGGCATCAAGCAACATGTGTCTTCTAACAAAATGTTCTAGAATGATTCCTTCTCTTCTGTACTGAATATTCTTTGTCCATTTTATCCGTTTTTAGTATGATTCATGTAACATGATTGTAAAATACCCTTTTGTCTTTTTATTCATGTAAAAAACCTTAGTGAGCAAGTATATAAACCCCCACTTTCTTTGTATGCAGAATCATATCCTTTTCAATACAGAAATTACTCATTTGAGTAACCTTAGTGTTCTCATTATTCAACTCTTATCTATTCCCTTTAATAAGGAATAGTAGTAAGTGACTCTTCAATTCAGATCGATGTGTCATATCTGGCAGATTGTAGGCTGAGTAGGATCGAGTGGTAAGTCATATCCATTCGGTAGTTGTTCGGACTTTGCTAACCTTTTTCCTGTTTGTTTGTTTTGCTTTGTTATGGTGCCTCTCTGTATGTTCCACCCCAAAGACACATCAGCTTCGTTTGGATCACAACAAGGTTCCACGAGGGAGTGTGTGAAGTTACAGTGAAGTTTTGATTTGTTTTACTGTTAGTGGCTACTGTATTCCTTCCGTAGCTATTACAATGTGCTTGAGTGTTTGTAAGTGTAGTTTTATTGATACTCTGTTTTACTCTAGTTTCCATTATGACAACAAAGCAAGTTTGTCTCTATTTTGTTTGAGTAACTTTGGGGGACTAAAGTTGTTAGTAGTTGTTAATCTATTCGAAGAGGAATTACGCTATGTCAGATTCAAGTGTTCAAGGAGTTAATGGTGACTAAAGCAATGGTGCTTAACCTGCTTGTGGTCATAATGGGAGTAACACCCTAAGGTCAATTGATGATAAACTTGACAAACTCACAAACCTTATTGAGAGTCTAGTCACCGCAATGCAAGTTAACAAAAAACAACCCCAAGGTGTATAACTGCAAAACCCATAGGAAAGCTCCCCTAAGAGACACTATGGCTAAGTCAATCATACCAATCACCCAGTTTGATCTCCTCAAGCTAGAGGAGCTGTTAGATGAAGAATGGAGTTAAAGGAGAATGCAAAGGATGATGAGGAGCTAGATGTTGAAGAGTTTGGTGAAGAAGAAGAAGTTGATTATTACCCAGCATAAGGATGAGGACGCCGAGTCTCTTGAGGACTAAACAATGTCTAGGTGCAAATCCTGCCCTTTGGTGGAAGTGGAGATGTAGATGAATACTTGGAGTAAGAAGAGAAGGTCTAGAAAGTATTTGAATATTATGGGTATGAGGATGCGATCAACATCTAACTTGCTGCATTGGAGTTGACTGAGTATGCCACCATGTAGTGGAAGAATCTGAATTGAGTTTTCAATGGAGTTAGCCTAGTCTTGCAATTATCTATTATAAAGCTATTTAAGACCTCCTTAATATACTTAACTTGATTGATAAATGTTTCATTTTCGATTCGTTTAACTTGGAGACCTAGAAAATAGTAAAGTCCTCCCATCATGCCAATTTCAAACTCTTTCTTCATACATTCTACAAACTCATCCACTAGATTCATACTAGTAGCTCCAAATGAAATGTCATCAACATAGATTTGAACAATCAATGTATTTGACTTGTCATTCTTAATAAATAATGTTGTATCTAATTTGCCTCCAGAAACCATTACTTTTCAAGAAGTGATTAAGCCATTCATAACAAGTTAAAGGAGCTTACTTGAGTCCATAAAGTGCTTTTTTAAGTTTAAACATATAATTGGGGAATTCATTATGTCCAAACCACAGTAGTTATTCTATATATGTTTCGTCTTCACTATAGCCATTAGAAAAAGAACCTTTAACATCTATTTGAAATAGCTTGAAGTCCTTAATGGTGGCGAATGCTAAAAGCATCTTAATAGCTTTTAATCAAGCAACTAGGCAAAGATTTCATGAAAATCTATCCCTTCTTCTTAATTAAAGCCATTAGCAACCAATCTAGCCTTTTTCCTAGTTACTATATTGGTTTCATCAATTTTGTTTCTATATACCCATTTTGTCTTAATTACTAGCCCATCACTAAGCTTAGGCATAAGATCCCATACCACATTTCTACTAAATTGATTAAATTCCTTTTGCATAGCTTATGTTAAAAACTCATCTTTTTGAGATTCATCAATGTTTTTAGGTTCTACTTAAGATAGGGAAACCACATTACTTAAGTTCCTTAAGGAAGCCCTAGTTTGTACCTTATTAGATGGTTTACCTATAATCAAATCCTTAGGGTGATCTTTTATAAACTTCCAATCTCTAAGAAAGTTCTCAATACATTGATCAATTCCCTAGTCTTCCTTAGAAATTTCTTTATTTTTTGTATTTGATTGGTTCTTATTATGACTACGACTTTCCAAGTGATCACCAATATTATCAATTTCATTGTTTGGTTCTATATATGCTAATGCATCATCAAAGACAATATGAATAGATTCTTTTACCACTAAGGTTCTCTTAGTGAAAGCTTTATATGCTTTACTAGTCAAAAGATAACCAAAAAATATAAATTCATCAGATTTAGAATCATTATTGAGTTGTCCTTGCCATTATTGAGTACAAAAATGTTTGGTATCAAATGGATGAAAATAAAAAATGTAAGGTCTTTTGTCTCTCCAAAGCTCATAGGAGATTTTCTTTAAAATAAGCCTTATGAAAACTCAGTTTGATATATAACAAGTGGTATTCACTACCTTAGCCTAAAAGTACTTAGGTAAGTTGTTTCCATAAAGTATCATTCTTGCCATTTCTATGAGAGTCTTGTTTTTCCTTTCAACTCCATTTTGTGGATTTTTAAGTGCCAAGAAGATGCATTTTATGCCATTTTTATGACAAAATTCTTCCATTTCATTATTTGTAAACTCTCCCCTATGATTACTTTTAATAGAGACTATTAAAAGACCTTTTTTTCTTTTAGACCTTCTTGCAATATTTCAAGAACACATGGTATGATTCATCCTTACTTGGAAGGAAGAAGGTCCAATGTATATAGTGATCCCATTAACAATGATTAAGGAATATCTTTTCCCTACCAAACTTGTAGTTTGAGTTAGACTAAATAAATCCAATGCAACAAATGGAGTATCATAGAAGTTAAAATGGCATCTTTTGACTCAAGTGATAATTTTAGCATGCCCTAACTTTCTATACTATAATCAACTATCATTATTTTGAGTAGATAGACAAGATATTGGACTTGTAAACATATTGAAAATGATTTTGTAAATTTTTGCTTGTCAATACCCCTTAAAAAAAATTTGGTCATTCTTAATACATTCGATAGAACACTTTGAAGCTAAAGAGGTTACTTTGTATCCAACATCACATAATTGAGTTATACTAAGTAGATTATGTTTCAAATTGTTTACATGAAGCATATTTTTAATTGTGAGATCTTTATTAATAAGAATGTTACATTCACCAATTACATGGGCTTTTCGATTATCTCCAAAGGTAATGCTTCCTCTATCATTTGAGTCTAATATTGTAAACTTGGATGCATCCTCCATCATGCGCCTTGACCATCAACTATCAAAGATCCATCTGTTACTCTATCTTAAAGGACCCTACAAAACAAGATCTTATTTCTTTCATATCGACTTTGGTTTGGGTCTTTTGGGGTAGTTGCTCATATATAAGCTTATCGTTTCGAAACCTAAACCATCTTGCTTTTATGATTCAATTTAGATTATGCCTTATTACACATGTATGTGTTATATAACCATATCTACCATAATAATTACAAGTCTTATTTATTGCTTAGACAAAGTAACACTTATAAGACTTATAAAAATTGCTTCTACTATAGCCAATTTTGGTTATCCAATCCTTGTTCTTATGAGCTAAGGATTTTTTCCAAGTTCTTTTTTCCATTCACAAATTTGGCTACAATTTTATCTAATCCTTATCCTTGTGAGCAAAGGAGCTTTTCCATATTCTTTTCTCCATTCACAAATTTGGCTATAGTTTGTTTTGAATCATCTAAGCTAAATTTTAAGATAACATACTTAATTATAAGTCTTCTTACCTTATCAACCATATCATCATGCATGGTAGTTATACTATAGATTCTCTTTTCTTTCGATTCATTATTTTCTTTGACTAGTTCTTTATTCTTTAAACTCAATTCTTCATTGCTCTTATTTAACTTATCAACTTCTAATCTTAAATACTCATCGTCTTCCTATAAAACTTCCTTTGCCTCTACTACTTTATTATATTTACTTTTAGTTCCATCAAAATCATCTCTTACATCATTCATCATTTGTTTTAATACTTTGTTTTTCTTTTGAGTTTTGATAAACTCCTTCAACAATTCATCATACATATCTTTCAATTCCAGAAAAGAAGATTATGATGTAGAGCATACCTCATCATCTATTGCCATGGAGCATGTTTCTTTATTGGAATCACTTGAGTCTCTATTGCTTTAGGTGGCTACCATTGCTTTCTTCCTTGATCCCTTATCAATCTTTCTAAGAAAAGGACAATACTCCCAAATGTGGCTGGGCTTTTAGTAATTATAGCATTTTAATATTTCTTTCCTCTCCTTTTTTGAATTTTGATGTGTTTCTACCACCATCTTTATCCCTTTTTAGCTTTTTATTGACTTTCATAAATTTCTTAATTTCCTTGCCATCATGGCCATCTCTTCATCATCATAATTACTTTCTTCAGCATCATCATTTATAGTGACTTTGGTTACCTTAAGAGTGATTGCTTTCTTCTTAGAGTCATCCCCATGCCTTTTGACTATTTCACGTATCTTAAGGGTTTCAAGAAGTTCTTCCCTTAATATTTTCCCTAAGTCATGAACTTCCTCTATTGTAGTCTTTTTTATTTCCCAATCCCAATCCTTTGGTAGTGATATAAGAACTTTGGAATTAATTTCCAAGTTAGAAAGTTTAGCACCAAGTATTACCAATGGATTGACAATATCATTAAATCTTTTATGCATTTCATGTATTGTTTCATTAGGAAGCATCTTAAAATTCTCAAATTCTCCTTTTAAATGGCTTATCTTATTGTCCCTTACTTTAGATGTTCCTTCAAAAGTATTTTGCAACTCATCCCATATTTCTTTAGCACTACAGAATGTACATGTTCTATTGAAGTTTGGTTCACTAACTCCATAATGTAATATAGTCACAATTATCTCATTTAAATCATCCTTTTTATCAATCATGATCAATATAATCATATTCTTTTTTGTTTTCTAGTTTAATAATACCATTTTCTGAGACATGCTAATGCATCCTATTTTATGCCTTAATGAAAATCTTCATCCTACACTTCCAATAGGTATAGTTTCCACTAGTTTGAAGCGGTGGCCTATTGATAGTATGTCCTTCCATGAAGCCTAGTACATTTAATATGATGATTTTTACTCTAAACATGCTTAAGCAATAAATTTAGAGGCCTAACTCTAACACCATTTGAAAACATTAGGCTAATACTCAAGATCGAGGGGTGAATTGAGTATTAGCGATCAAATTTTCATCTTCTTTAAATTTTAAGTAATAAATGCAGCAAGATATATAAACTAGGTAATCGAACAATAATAATGAATGTAAAAATAAAGGAGATATTGAAGGAGAAGATTAAGTTGTAATATAATGTAGAGTTTTGATGCGTCTCCATGGTCAAACACATAAAGGGGCACCACAATGTAAATGAACTTAAAGAAAACAAAGAAAGCTAGTAAAGTCCAGGTAGCTACTAACTAGATATGACACACCAATCGATCCTACTTAGCCAATAATCCACCAAATAAGACTCGCTGATCCGAACTATAGGGTTACTTACCACTATTCCTCATTAAAGGGAATAGATAAAAGCTAAAAGGATAATGGGAAGGTTGCTCACAAAGGAAACTTGTATTAATTTTGATAATGTGGTATGATGATCCCTATGTACACAATGAATGGGGTTTATATACTAGCCCCATCAAGGTTGCAAGTATGTATGAAAAGACAAAGGGATAGTTTACAATTGGAATACATGAATGATACTAAAAAAGGTAAAGGAGATAAAGAATATTTAGTATTGAAAAAGTACAGAATCCTTTTAGAATGTTGTGTCAGAAGGCACATGTCGTATAGTGGTTTGCATTCTGAAATATAGTACAATTTGGATAAAATGAAGAAGCGAGAGTTTATAGCTAGGGCCAACCTAATCTAGATTAGGTCGGAGCTCAATTAATCATTTATTAAGGAGTATTTGGCTTAGATTGGGATCAAGTGCTGGTGGTTACCTTAGATAGTTGTTTGAGGCTAGTACACTTTGGTGTTGTCTGTATCATAGCACCACTACTCGATAGATCGGCCTGTATGCATGGCAAGTCTGTATGTATGCTCAGTAGCTTCGGGAACTATGCTGGTATATGTGAAAGCTTAGTATCCATGCCGACAGTAGAGTGAAACATGGAGGTTAAGATAAGAATTCTTGTCTTGGATGGTGCTTCGAGCTAATATTCTCTTTGTGAGTCCTTAGAGTCCTTTAGCTTAGTTACTTGTGATCAGTCTAGGAAGTTGATTCCTATCACTTGCTTAGAGGTAAAAAAGATTTGTCATAAAATTTGAAGTAGTCTCTAGCTCTTGTTCCTTTTAGGCATTTGAGGATTCATCTTCTTTTGGTTAATGGGGAATCAGGTCAAACACATTGAAGGTGAAAGATATACCATAGTTTTCCAGTAGTTCTATCTAGTA
This sequence comes from Lumnitzera littorea, assembly GCA_024138015.1. Classification (NCBI taxonomy): domain Eukaryota; kingdom Viridiplantae; phylum Streptophyta; class Magnoliopsida; order Myrtales; family Combretaceae; genus Lumnitzera; species Lumnitzera littorea. Next base: position 56,153,850 of record JAMXBB010000008.1, read on the forward strand.
GGCATTGCAGTTGATCTACTTCAGGACCTTGAATGGGCCATCAGCTCTTAGAGATAGTTTTCTTTGTCACAAGTGCAGAAATCATTTTTGATTGAGGTGAATCAATACCAAGTCTCCTAGTCTAAAAGAAATAACTCAATGGCTTCGGTTACCAATCTTATGTTGTCTTTGGTTAAACTTAGCCATCTTCCTTATAATAAACTGATGTAGCTCCTGTAATTCTTAGGCTCGATCAACTCCAGATTAACTCTCTTTAGTAGCTGTGGTACCAATAAGATTTAGCAGAATAGTAGGATTGAGGCCATAGATGACCTCGAAGAGAGTCTTCCTAGTTGATAGGCTTTGGGATACCAACCCAACCTAACTGCCAATGCCTAGATCATCTACTTATTGACTCATTCTATTTGCTGAGCCAAAGAACACTATTTCTTGCAATTAAAGTACCAAGAACTAGAAGGCTAAGAAAATAATAGAACCTCATACATGCCTGACCAATTAATTACTTAGCGTCACACTTACTGATAGGCCGAGATAGAACATTTTCGAGAGTTAGATTCACTTGACAATGTCTATTGTCGACTTAGTAGCCAAAAGTTCACATTACTAAAGGTTGGATCCACTTGGTGCAACCTGGAGAGACTATTGTCGATTGACTCCAACACTCAACAATTATGGGCCAACCTCTTTAGTTACTCGACCGGGCACCGTAAGACTACTTCCAAGGCATGCTGAATGACCACATGCTGACTTCTCCCTCTAAAATACACAGTTTTATATTTTTGTATTTGTTTGTCTTTATTTTATTTATGAGCCCAATTCTTTAGGGTATAAGGCCTTGTACATTATTTTCAATTTTTGCACTAGGGTTTAAGACGTACTATAAATAGTAGCATTTATCACAATATAGAGATATATAACAATTAATGAAAAACCCCTTTTGAGTCTTTTCTCTTAGAAAGTTCTCTCCCTTACCAACTCTTATTAATCCCTTTAGCAAAAATTATGGTAGGTAACCCTATCACTTAGATCGATACGTCACATCCGACGAGTCTTAGGTCCGTGTATGATTCTACGATGCGTTATATCCGTAGAGTTAATACGCGAGATTCGCTAAACCATTGACTCCCATTTACCTTTCTTTCCTTCAGTAAGATCGAGCCTACCACCCCTACGGTTGACCTTGTCTATCCTTAGCCTTCTGGAACCATATTAGCTTGGTATCAGAGCTCGAGGTTCCAGATAGGGCCGAGAGTTTTAGTCATTGTGTCTATTCTATTTTGTATTTAAGGAAGTGTTTGCTTATTGGGTTTGTTTGGGATATCAAGGATTTATTTGCTGGATATAAGTTTGGCTTCAATTGAACTTCCTTTGGGTGGGTTAGTGAAAATTTGGATTGCAATTCCTTTACATCATAAGTCCCATATTGAATATATATATCAAGGAAAAGGTTAGGAATTCCAATCTAGGTTGTTTGCCGAGATATCACTTCTTCAAGTTGTTCAATGTGTTATCCTACTTTTGGTATTGCGATAGTAGTCAAGAAAGTACTATTGTATTTGTTGAGTTGATTTACTAAGAATATTTGTGCCGGATTTGAACTTTGTTGAGCTTTCAAGCTATTTCAATCTGAAGTATTGAAGCAAAGCAAAGTACTGTACTATCTGCCAAGTTGTATGCCTATACAATTGCCAAGTTGTATAAGCATTCGACCCGCTTCAACCAGACAACTGACCTAATTCTAGATCCGAGTTATGTAGGCCTCCAAGTTATCATATCGAGTCACCAAGCATTGGATAGTTCATCATTGTCAACAAGATTTCTTGTGAGCTAAGTTAGTCTATTGAAGTGATAACTTCATGGCTTATGACAATTGAGTACAATATGGCTATGACTATGAAAGTATAAGATTAAGAATACCCATGTTTGATGGCCATGGACCTCCAAGTGAATACTTGGATTGGGAATTTCAAGTCAACAAAGTCTTTGAAAAATACCCATGTCCTGAACGTGACAAGGAATATATCATAGAGGATCAACTTCAAGATCTTGCTAGGACTTGGTGGAAGAATGAGTTAAGGTGAAGGATCCTTAGAGGAGTGAGTTCTACGTGGAACTCAATGAGACCTGCTATGAGAGAGAAATTTGTACCTGCATTATATCAAAATGAGTTGTATGAGGAGTTGTCTACCTTGAGGCAGGGACAAATGAGTGTCCAAGAATTTGCCCAAGAGTATAAAGCACTCCTATGGCGATGTGAATTGTATGAATCTCTTTCATCTACTATCTCACAATTCATGAGAGGGCTAAGATCGGAGATTGCCTAACGTATTGACCCCTTAAGAGTAAGAACCTTAAATGGGTTTATCTGATTAGCCTTAAGAATAGAGTCTAGCCTTGATGCCGACTATTATGATGTGTAGGAACAATTATAAGTTATACTTGATCAACTTAAGCATCTTAGAGAAGAAATAAAGCAGCAGAGGAATACTCAAATAGTGAAAGCCAACGAGAAGGAAGGCTGAGAAAAGGAAGAGGTGAAGGTTGCTAGAGAGACAAGCAGTAGAGGCAAGAAAGGCCAAGCTGAATTGTGGTTAAAACCTCATGTTCCTGAACTAATTCCATTACCCACTATAAATGCCATAGATGGTGGCCCTAGAAATTACTATGTTTGCCTTCCTCATATCAGAATATTGCGTCTAAGTCATCTGACAGGTTTACATGACACTGATATGAGCAATTATAGCATCGCACCTGTGAGCTATTATCAACTATGGATTGGAGTTTATCAGAGCCGAGGTGAAGGATACATATGCAGGGGATATGTCATGTTAACCCTTAAGACTCTCCTATTAGAAAGAGTTGAGTTTGGTAGAAGGAAGGAGGTAGAAGAGCCGAATTACGAGGAAGCAAGGGTAACGCTGATTACAATTGATGAGGAGATCATGATGTTTAAGCTAGTCAAGCTTGAAGAGGCGGAAGCACTTGCCATTGAAGAGCCATCTTATGTCCTACCAACACAAGATCTATAAGCCCCTAATTCTTTGTATGACCTTAAGATCGTGTTACTTCCCCCTAATTCTTTATATGACCTTAAGATCGTATTGCTTCCTATAATTGATAGTTGGTAGGACTATTAAGGTATAGTTGATAGAGCTTATGACGAGTGGAGGGAGCATTTGTTGGTGATACCCATGTTGCAAGAATTGTAATGTACTATGTTTAAATTTAAACTTTGTCAATTAGTGTTTGACCCCGGAGGGATCTGGAGTGGCCACTTACCAAGTTTTGATCGAAACTTCTCTTAGGGAGAGGAAATGAGAGGCTTCGGGATACCGCCTAACCCAACTACCAAAGTCGAGATCATCTACTTGCTAACTCATTCTGTTTGTCAAGCCAAATAACACTATCTCTTACAGTTAAAGTGTCGAGAAGCAGAAGGCTGAGACAACAACTGAACCTCATACATGCCTAACCAATTAATTACTCGGCGTCACACTTGCTGATAGGTCGAGATAAAACATTTTTGAGAGTTGGATTCACTCAGCAAATTCTATCATCGACTTAGTAGCCAAAAGATCATGTTACCAAGGGTTGGATCCACTCGGCACAGCTCAGAGAGACTATTATCGATTGACTCCAACACTTGGCCATTATGGGCCAACCTCTTTGATTACTCAACTAGGCACTACGAGACTACTTGCAAGGCATGCTTAATGACCACATGCCAACTTTTCCCTGTAAAATGCACAGTTTTATATTTTTGTACTTGTTTGTCTTTATTTTATTTTTGGGCCTAATTCAATAAGGTTTAAGGCCTTATACATTATTTTCAATTTTGGCACTAGGGTTTAGGATGTACTATAAATAGCAACATTTGTCACAATATAGAGATATATAATAGAATTAATGAAAAACCCCTTTTGAGTCTTTTCTCTCGTAAAGTTCTCTCCCTTGCTAGCTCTTATCAATCCCTTTAGCAAGGATTGTGGTGGGAAACCCTATCACTTGGACCAATGAGCCACATCTAACGAGTTTTAGGTCCAAGTATGGTTCTATAGTGCATCATATTCGTAGAGTTAGTACGTAGGATTTGCTAAAACATCGACTCCCATTTACTCTTTATTCCTTCAGTAGGATCAGACCCACCACCCCCATGGCCAGCCTTGTATGTCCTTGGCCTCTTAAATCCATATCACTAGTGGTGCTATAGGTAATTCGATTATATGTAACTCCACAATTGGCATGCATAAATCTATTCTTTGAAGTTCTTTCCCACAATAGTTTTGAGTAAATTGCCTAGTGTCCTGTTGACTACTTTAGTTTAATCATCAGTTTGGGGGTAGCTATTAGAGATGAATACAAGTTCAGTCCTAGGTCTTTTCTAAAGAGTCTTCCAAAAATAGCTCAAGAATTTGGCAACACGATCTAAAACAATAGTTTTCAACACCCCTTGTAGTCGAACAACTTCCTACAAAACAAAATTAGCAATATATAAAGCATTTTTAGTTTAATGGTACAAGATGAAGTGTTCCATTTTGTTGAAGCAGTCTACTATAACAAAGATTAAATCTTCTCCACTATATGACTAGGGAAAACCTATGACAAAGTTTATGCTAAGATCCCCTTGAGGTATGGTTGGTGTTGTTAGGGGCATATGCTCTCCATAGGGCTCTCTCTTCCCTTTAGCTCTCTTACATACCTCATAACTTTCAACTACCTTATGGATATCCTTAGCTAAACTAGGCTAGTAAAAGTTCTTATTCAATCAATTGACTATTTTGGTCTCTCCAAAATGACCAGATAATCCACTACTATGAGCTTCCCTAACCAACAAATCGTGTGTGAAATAGCTAGGTATGCATAGCCTTCTTTCTTTGAATAAGTAACCATCTTGGACATAATAACCTCTGACAGCAACTCCATCTTGATACTTCTTTATAATAGGACTAAAATGAAGGTCTTGAGCATACTGTTTAGTGATAAGCAAAAATACTAGTAACTTTGTTTGCAAGGTGATTAGCAAGGCTTACTAATGTGATAGATCATTGGCAACCACATTGGCACTTCCCTTCTTATGCCAAATCATATATGAAAAACCTTTCATAAACTCTTTAAAAGTTTGTTTTGACTCCCAAGATGCTTTAATGACTCATGATCAGTGTAAATAACAAATTCTTGGGGAAGTAAGTAGTGTTACCAAACAATAAGAGCTTGAAAAAGAGAGTATAGCTCTTTATTGTATAGAAAATAGTTGAATGCAGCATGACTAAGCTTCTCACTATGGTAGGCAATCGGTCGTTGTTCTTATATTAGGATGACACCAATTGTAATGCCTGATACATCGTATTCTAACTTGAAAGGCTTGGTAAAATATGGTAATGACAAGATAGGGGTAGAGGGAAGCTTCTACTTGATCTCCTTAAAGCTCTATTCGACTCAGTCGTTCCATCGAAACCTACCACCTTTCTTCATCAACTCGGTCAAGAGGGTTGTAATGGTACTAAAGTTCTTAGTAAATCACCTATAGAAGAAAGCAAAGCCATGAAAACTTCATACTTCAATAACATTCTTCATCGTCGGCCAGTCAAAGATAGCTCAGACCTTCTCCTTATTAACTTGGATTCCTTTCCTTGATATTACATGTCTAAGAAACATGACTTCACTCTAATAGAATGTACATTTCTTTAGGTTCCCAAATAACTTCTTGGCTCATAAAATATAAAAAATAACTCAAAGATGTTGAACATGGTTGTTCAGGTTAGCACTAAACACTAATATGTCATCAAAGTACATGACCACACATCGTACGATCAAAGGGCATATCATATGATTCAACAATCTTATAAACGTGCTCGACGCATTTGTAAGTTCGAATGGCATAACCAGTCATTTGTAGAGACCATGCCTTATCTTGAAAGCAGTCTTTCACTCATCACCTAGTCTCATGTAAATTTGGTGGCAGGCACTTCACAAGTCAATCTTCCAAATATCTTAGGACCATAAAGCTCATCTAACATGTTATCGAGCTTCAATATTAGATATTTGTACTTAATAGTGACATTTGTAAGTCCGAATGGCATAACCAGTCATTTATAGAGACCATGCCTTATCTTGAAAGCAGTCTTTCACTCATCACCTAGTCTCATGTAAATTTGGTGGCAGGCACTTCACAAGTCAATCTTCCAAATATCTTAGCACCATAAAGCTCATCTAACATGTTATCAAGCTTCAATATTAGATATTTGTACTTAATAGTGATATGGTTAGTTGATTGGTTGTCAATGTACATGTGCCATGAATTATCCTTCTTTAGGATGAGTAGAGTTAGCTCAACATAAAGACTCATGCTCTCCCTCATGTATCCTCTCTCTATAAGCTCATCTACTTGTCTTTTCATCTCAACAAGTAACTCAAGGTTCATTCAGTAAGTAGGTCGGTTCGGTAGAGTTATGCCTAGTTGCAGGTCAATACAATGTTCTATGCCTTGAACTGGGGGTAGTCCCTTAGGAAACTCTTCAAGAAACAGATTTTACAAACTCATCATCAACCTTCAAATCTCATTAGGTACTTCTTCAAGGTTTCACATCTCTAACAATCTTCTAATCAATAAGAACATAGGCTCTTTAGCCTTCTTAGTAGGTCAAAGCTCTCTTTAGCTCATCACTAAGGCCTTCATGTTACTAGCTTGAGTGAGTAAGTTATGGGTCTCATTCACTTAGGTTGGCATTATAGATTGCAATACAATCTTCTTCTCATCCTTAACAAGGGCATACATGTTTTTGTATCCATCGTGAATAACACATCAGTCAAACAACTAAGGTCTTCTAAGCAACAGATGTGAAGCTTCCATAAGGATGACATCATACATTACTTCTGATAAAGATTAAAGAAGAAAATAGCAGTGGATCCGGAAACGTAGAGGAATAGGTATTCAAGGAAAATGGGTACAAAGAACAGGAAGGGTTTTGATAGTGAATGTGGATGGATATAACTCATCAAGACACAAACACAATCAAGGGTTTGAGCTCGAAATAAAGTTCGATATAACTCATAAACACTAAATGTTGCTCAGGGTTTCAAATGAATGTTAGATGTGACTCACTAATTAATTCAAATGAAAGGGGTTCACCACAATCCTAAGAATAAGATTGATAAGAACATAGGAGGGGTTAAAGAGAGAAAACAATACTCAATAATTTGGCAAATGTAAGCTCTACTAGCTCAAGTATAGCCTTGCTTGAAAGAGGAAAGTTTCACTCTTTGAATATTCTTCTGTATATGATTATATCTATCTGTGTCTATCTATATGTGTTAGTACAAATGTTGCTATTTATAGTAAGTCTTAAACCTTAGTAGCAAAACTATAAATAAAGTACAAGGCCTTAAACCCTAAAGAATCAGGCCCATAATAAAAATAAAGGGAAAACATGTACAAGAATACAAAACTGTACATTTTATAGAACTCAGCATGTCCTAGGAGGAGTAGTATTCCAACTGGATGGGCAGTTGGATGTACGAGTTGGAGAAGGGGTTCCTAACATCTCGCGTGGCTTGGTTGAGACACCAAATAGGTCAGCCTATAGTCTCTCGGGGTCATGTTGAGTGGTTCTTTGGTCTCGAGTCCACGGCTATGTGATCTTTCGTCTTCTTAGCAGATGATAGGCTTGTTACTAAATGGCTCCTTTTCTTCCTTTCAGCCTTCTACCATTTGCTTGGCTTCAACAAAAGCTATTCGGCCTCAGGTTAGAATAAGTCAACATCTTCTTTTGGAGGGTCGACGTTGGCTTCGAATAGGTTAACCTTGGCTTGGGAGTAGTCAAAGGTTGATTCCCATCAACTTCATCCCTATATACAATCCCAATACTAAATGGCACAATTGCTTGCTCTGTGATGTATAGAGCATCCTTATCATGACGCTAATGTAATTTGTAAGGTTGGGGGTGCTTAGAAGTTGGCAATCCTAACCTCTGCACAAAGGACTGTACGATGATATTAGTACAACTTCCTTCATCCACTATGATGGTGCACAACTATCCGTTGATAGTATACTCTATATGGGACAGATTTTCTCTCTAGTTGTACTCGAGGTTCAATAGGGAACTCAATACTCGTCTCAGTACTAAGGTCATCACTTCTCCCTAATTAGCATAGACATAGGTTTCCTCTTCCTCCTCAGCTTCAACTTTCCTAACATTCTTCTCACCTTCAAGCTCACTTTCGTTGGTCCTACCTGCGACATCTCCTTAGAGCATCATAGCACATTGGTTTGAACATTAAGTAGCTATGTGTTTAAACCAAAAAATTTGAAGCACTTCACCTTGCTTGTCTTCCGTCATGAAAATTGTTCTCTTTGATATGTCTTTAGGGTTTGCCTAACCTCAATTTAGCTCAATTATCATTAGGTTGATCATTTCTCTCCTCGGTTCAACATGAACAAGTCAATGCCAAATAGGGGCTTGGGAAAATGTTGACCCAAGTCTGGTTTGAACATTTTTGTTCTGTTTTTGGACCCTCTATGCTACCTTGATTTCCTCTTCTTGAGTATAAAACATATGTACTTCTACAATATTGCAAATCTCATACTTAAGTCTAGAAATGAACTTTGGCATTGTGTGAGCCACGGGTTCATCCATGTTGACCGGAATCATAAGCATCTAGAATTCTTTAACGTAATCATCAATAAAGTGACCTCCTTGGCAAAGTTCCAACAATTTGTCAAATGCATCCTACAAGTAGGTCTTAAGCACAAATCTACTCCTTAACAACCTCTTCATCTCATCCTAAGTTCTTGCTCCTCATCTTCCATCCCTTTGGTGGCATATAGATTCTTCCACCACATCCGGAAAACTCGAGTGTAGCAAGTTGCACTTTAATAGAATTTATATATCCATAACAATCAAACACCTTCTACACCTTCTCTTCCCATTCAAAATTTGCATCTCCACTTCTACTAAAGGGTAGGATTTGGACCATAACATTGTAAAGTTCTTAAGGAGCTCAATATCCTCGCTCTTGTGCTTAGTAGTAATTAACCTCTTCTTCTTCCTCTCTATACTCATCGACATCTATCTCCTCATCATTTTCCTTAATCTCTTCTAACTCCAACTTGGATCTTACAACTCAATCTACTACTCTTCCAACTCGATGGGGGTTGAATTTGGCGATTAGCTCGACTACCTTAGCCATAGCATCTCTCTAGAATATTTTCTAGTAGGTTATGGTATGATACATCCTAAGATTGTTGTATGTTAACTTGTATCGTAGTGAATAGACTCTCAACAAGATTGGTGAGTCTGTTATGTTTATCATCAACTAACCCTAAAGTGTTACTACCATTATGAACATGACTAGCATGAGCACTATTGCCCTAGTCATCAATAACTCCTTGAAAACTTGAATCTAACATTAGTATAATACTCCTTGAATAGATTAACAACACAATACACAACAACACTATTACCTTACTACTCAAAACCTCTACTAACACACTCTTGACACTTGAACAACTAATAATCACTCAAATACAATAGAAAGGGACTTGCTCTATTTTGGTAGTAAAAAATAGAGAAAAACAGAGTAATGATAGGAACTATACTTACCAACACATGTACCTTCACTACACAACTCAAAACTCCAAACTTACTTCAAATGAATGTACTAAAGTAGCTACGGAAGGAACATAGCAACCACAAATAGTATATACGAACCAAAACTTCATTGCAACTTCACAAACTCCCTCTCGAAACCATGCTTTGATACCAACAAAGCTAATGCATCTTTAGGGTCAAACACATAGAGGAGCACTACAATGTAAATAAACCGTAAGAAAAACAAAGAAAGCTAGCAAAGTTCGAATAGCTACTAGCTGGATATGACACATTAATTGATCCTACTTGGCCTACAATCCGCCGAATATTACTCATCGGTCTAAACTATAGGGTTACTTACCATTACTCCTTACTAAAGAGAATAGATAAGTGTTAAAAAGGTAATGTGAACACTAGGGTTACAAAGAAAACTTGTATTAATTCTAATAATGTTGTATGATGATCCCTACTTACACAATGAATGGGGTTTATATACCAACCCCATTAAAGCTATAAACATGTATGAAAAGACGAGTAATTTATAATTGGAATACATGAATGATACTAAAAAGACTAAAAGAGACAAAGAATTTTCACTATAGAAAAAGTAAATAATCCTTCTAGAATGTTGTGCTAAAAGACACGTGTCGCATGGTGATTGGTGCTTTAAAATATAATACAATTCGAACAAAATAAAGAATAAAGAGTCCATAATTAGGGCTAACCTGATCTAGATCAAGTTAAAGCTTAGTCAATCGATCACTGTAAATACTCCATTTTTGACTCCTTATAATTTTAGAGTTTTTAAACTAAGGTAAAAGGGTCTTTATTTAGGAAAAAATACAAAACAAAAAGGATTAGAAATATACAAAAAAAAACAGAAAATTTGGAAAAAAAATCACAAAAAGTAGAAAATTTAGAAAAAGTTACAAAAAAATAAAAGATTTAGAATAAATAAAAAAAATAGAAAATTTAGCAAAGTAAAATAATAATAACTTTTAAATAGTTTAAATAGAATAGGATTTTTTCAACTTAGCCTTAGTATTTTTTAGGGCCTTAAATAATTAAAAGAGAATAGGAATATTGTGCCAAAGCTTAGATTTAAATCTAACTTAGGCCAATCTGATCCATATATGCAATCAAATTGCATATATGAATAAGGTACAAGCCAACGGCCTCATGGTTCTACACTCTAACTTCCCATTGCATATAAATTAGAGATCTTAAGTTCAAATCTTACCAAAGGCATAATGTGCCTTTTATTTTCCTCCATAAAACATATTACTATGTATAGGCATAACATTAGGCCATGTATCCACTATAGACACATGGCACTACTTCGATTGGTCACAATTGATGTGGCGTCGATCAATATCTTGGTGACACGTATCTTGATACATAGCATAATTATACGTTGGCATCTACCAAGTGCTCGGCCATGTGCCACATCAACCTCATGTTAGAACATTTTCCCTCACTTTTCTCCTCTTCCTATCCTTTTCTCCAGATTTCTTGCGTGATCCTCCCTTGTTAGCTACCTTTAGCTTCAAACTCGAGGCCCTTTATGTTGCAATTTTGCTAAACTAATGGTGAACTTGCAAACTAGGCATGAAATACTATAAATTAAACGCAAAAACTCGTACAAATTTGATCATTAAGTCAGTAAAAAATTGAGTCAAATTTTTGGAAAAGTTGTAAAAGCTTGTTCATACTACAATTATCTTTTCCTTAATTCATGCTTTTTTATTGCAATCCAAAGCTTCTGCTGGTTATTTGGAGCAAGATTAAACACCTAAAAGGAAATTTTGACCAACAATTAACATGAATTCATGCTCCAAATTGAAAATCACATCCTCAATCATCCTCCCTCATTCAACCTTCGATAATGGTGTTTCATTACCTTCCATGGTTAATTCCAGCTATAATAGTACATATAAGAGCTCAAACAAGCATCTAGACACATGCCCACTCTCCCTCGAACTATCTCTTCAATCCACAAGCTCTCTCTCTCACTTTACAGAAACCCCGACATGACTCTCTCTCTCTCTCTCTAGCTCTATCATTGCCATAGCCTACTTCAAACCAAAATAACATTATCACCAAGCTCTTCAAGCCATTGGTGTTCAACCCCAATACCCCTACCCCGTATGTAGCCAACCCCACAACGTAAGAAACAACTTAGCCACCACTAAACACTAACCATTGTGATCACCACACTTCGAAACCCCACATCTAGTCATCACCAAGCAAAACTATCACTACCATGCAATTAAAGACTATATTTGATCCGCCTTAACTCATGCTTACATTGTCAATCTAGTTCGAAGCACTTTCTATTTAGAATTTGGTTTTGCTATTTCATTGTTTTCTAATTTTGGTTCTTTCTTTTTTATTTTATATCCAACGTAATTTTAACCAAAGAAAAAAGAAGAAAAAAAAAATCCCTAAAAGAAAGGAAAAATCAAAAAAGAAAAGGAAAAAAAAAAACGAAGTAGTAAAAGGGAAAAAAAAAATAGAGTAGTTTAGTTAGTTTTTTTTTTTTTTTTTTTTACATATTCCCAATTAAAGCTTAAACAATAAATAATAAAAAAAATAAAGTAAAGGTTTTACCACTTAGAAAACCTTTTTCTTAATAAAAATAAAGCAAAATGGATCTTTTTCAAAATTAAGACCTTTAGAATTTTTGAAAATCTAATAAACTAAGTTTAGGATCGTTTTTTGAAAAGTTTCCTTAAGTAAAACAAATCTATTTATAAACATAAACCCGAATTTTTTGAAAGAAAAAAGAAAACTAAAATCAACTTACCTACCTAAATTTTTCATCAAAAAAACTATGTACATCTAATCCCAATTAGCAAGTGTGCAAGTACCTTCAGTTTTCTAACTTAAATTGCTTAATTTAGAAATGAAAAACCAATTTATTTAATGTTGATTGTTGTTCTAAAAGGTGATTTGAAGGAATTAACCCTAAATTCAAAAAGTTTCTAGTACTTGTAAGGGTTTTTAAAAAATTAGGCCTCGAACTTAATCTCTAGTTTTTCAAAAACCCTTTTTAAATTTGGTTTCCTTATGTGAACCAATGTCTAGATCAAAACCAATCCACCCATTTGGTTTTGATCTAAACCACTTCCTAATCCTCGATTGGGTAGCGACTCTAAGTGTTTATAAAATTCCTTTAAAAATCTTTAGTTTTCCTTAACCTTAGTCAAGGATCAATATTAAATGGGTAGAGTTTAATATTAATCGGGTTAAGGAAAACTTATAAAACTGTGAAAAAATTAGGCTTGATAGCTTAGTGACTTCACTAAGGATGTCAAGAAGGCTAACAACCTAACCATCCAAATTTAGAATTGATTTTTAAAATCACCTTACTAAATGTATTTATTAATTTATTTTTTTGTTTATTATTATTTTACATGTTTTTTACTAACCTTTGATTTTGCAAGGTAGAGGAAAACTAAATATTAATGCATTTTTAGGATTCTTAGGGGTTAGAAAAGTCGAAATAAACAAGGCCCTAAAAGCTACAATGGGAACTACATCAAGTTGGAAGACTTAAAAACTTAGTTCACAATTGAGCCCAATTCTAACAAACGAGCCATCATTTTTTGTGATCCCAAAGACTAGAGACAGAATAGAACTAAGGCTTTTATCCTGACTGCATTCAGGACTATCCTATTGCTAAATGAAAAATTCCTCATCCACTTTAGGGTTACCGAATTAGTGAGCCAATTCCTTAAAGGCAAGTCTTACATCCCAGCCCTCCCCACAAAACAAATTAAAAGCTTGAACAACTTAGAAAAGAAGAACTTTGGTTCACTAAAGACCAATATGGCATTACTAATGGTCTGGCTCATAAGCTACATGAAGTGTTTTGGGCTTGACTTGATTTGAGGAGAATTTGCCCACAAGATTAACTTAATCGATTCATTTGTTGACAAAGTCTAATTGCTAAAAGAGAAGTCTACTTACTGTTAGGTTAAAGTCTTACAAAATTTCCGAGTTGTTGATATCTTAATGATCGCTAGTTGTAGCAACTTCAAAAGGGTAATCTTAGTTTGTAAAGATTATCAAGCAGTCCCCCTAATTGGGATGAAGTGGTGTACAAGCTATTACCTAAACAAAATGATTAGGCAATCTGGAGGGATTTAAGACATAGTTTATAGGCCCACATTGGATATTACGACCCTTAATTATGAAGATCTTCATGTACCAATGCCACAAAAGATGTCTAAACTCCGAGCAATCAAGCAATTGTGGGAAACAAGGACTGTCAACCCTAACATCAATCTAAGGGAATGGATGGGAGAATTGGACAAGCATAGATCACCAAAGAATATCTATACAATTGACTCCATAAGGTAAGGGAGATGTAATATTGACTGCTAGAGGTCATACAGTCCATACCAACAAAACTAAACTCTAAAACCAAAATCTACATAGATCAAGTACAAGCATCTGTAGAAGTTATCTATGAAGAGCGTAACATGTAAGAAGACCTCTTTCGGGAATCTAGACAATATTCCTATGCCTTAGATTACCAATTGAAAATGACCCAAAGACGACTCAAAGAATTTGAAAAAACAGTTGAGCTTAGCCCAAGAAAGAGAAAGGGAGCACCAGCAAGACCTAGCAATCAGTAGAGAAATGTACTAGCCAGTGCTAAAGGGAAGATAGGAAGGTTTATGGATAGGAGGACTTTTAAGAAATGTATTTTTCTTCTAAAATAATTTAAAGGAAACTCCAAGTGCTACAAAATAATGAATAATGTTACCATCTTGCTGATTAATTGTTGGTCATATTTTTTTGCATCTATGTGCCATACATTTTTACATTTTACTTATACATATATTTAATTATTCATCTTATTTCTTTGAAGTATACACAAGCTAACTTGTTAAGAAGTCAAATATTTTAGAGAAGTCCTATCCAAACCTGCTCTCTAACCAAGATGGCCAACTAAGGAAATGACAACATCAACACTAAGACCAATAACAACAATGTCAACCTTAAGTCATCGATCCTAGTAAGTTGAGGTTCTACTCCTTGGAACGAACAGTAGGAAAATTTCATACCAATTGAGCTTCCTTACTGATAGCATTGCTTTGCTTATATCTATGGCACCATCAAAAGAGGAAAGCTCCAAGGCCATCATAGAAAGAATATCAAAGTTCTACCCCTTAAAGTGAAATAGGCCAATCCTAAAGTTAACTTGGCCTTTGAAACTTTTGAAATAGAAGGGGTTTATCTAAAGGTCAACCCGATTTTTGAGCCTAATATTACTCATTCTCGATCAACGTAAAATCTAAAGCCGACCAAGACATATTGAAAGAATTGGAGAGGTGGTTGACCTAGCAGATTACTAAAAAAATGAAAATGCTCAAAAGTTATGATGGTTTTGTGCAGGCCAACATCACAGACTTCTTTGCTTATGATTATGGATTTCCCTATAAAGTTTAAGGTACCTAATTTTGAGAAATACAATGGGACTCGTTGCCCTAAACTACAAACCAGGTTGTATGTGTGAAAGATGGGCAAGTGCGTACAATATGACCACTTTAACCTAGTATACCCAACTAAATCTGAATCAAGTGAGCATTTAGGTGAAGCTAGCTAGGGCATTCTACGAACAATACCAATTTAATGTTAAAGTAGCACCAACCATGATGGACTTGGTTACCCTGCCAAAGAGGTACAATGAATCAATTAAAGAATATGCCCAAAGTCGAGATCCTTAGCTATAAGGGTATCTACTCCCATAATTAAGAAAGAGCTAACTTTGGCCTTTATTAATGCTCTTGAAAGCCCCTACTTCTCCTACTTGATTGAGTAAGCCTCTTCTAGCTTCATAGAAGTAGTAATACTAGGGTGTTAGATTGAAAGTGTTGTCTATTCCAGCAAGCTACAAGATCCATTAAATAGAAGACCACCCTCTACAAAGCCCACTACCAATAGGCCCAAAGAAGCCATTGTCAATATGGTGAATTTAAACACTAAGCCTAATACTCGAGTCTCCCTCAGAACAAATCCTCCACCAGTTCAACAGCAATTTCGAAACTAGCCTCAAGTCAACAAGGCCCCAAGACAGTTCAGTAAGATATTGATTCCTCTCATCTAAGTCCTTAAGAAGTTAAAGAAACATAATTTGATCCATTTAGAGCTTCCTAACGAAAGATGCAGGCCAAAGGTTGTTTATCCAAATGTAAAATGTCAATATCATTTAAGGTAAGTGGGTCAGTCGATTGACTCATGTTAGAGGTTAAAAAATAAGACTCATGACTTGATCAATGAAGGGACAGTTCAATTGGACTTCGTAGAGGCTCCAATTCCAAACGTCAACAATAACCTACTGCCCAACCATAACGCTATCATCAATATGATATTTGATGATTTGGATCTTGCCATCAACATGATCGATTCTAACCAGAAACCCAATGTCTATGAGTTTTACAAATAGAAAGAGAAGCAAACTGCAAAGACTAAGTACACTTTCCATGCACCCTTAGCCCTTAAAAATTATAAAATTGCCCCTTTCAACTACCAGGCAGTTAACTAGGGGTAATCAAAATCTCTCATAAGAGGGATTACTCACTTTGGTAGTATTTATGATCTATGAGGAGACCTCAAAAAGAAAAGTATACTGGAGGAATCAAGCAACAAACTTATTGAATATGAGGAAGGATTAGTTGGCTTCACCAAGATGATCAAATTAAGTGAGTATAAAATAATGGATCAAGTTACTAAAACTCCAGTACAAATATCTTTCAAGGGTTTATTGATGGCATCTAAACCACATCAAGAAGCTCTATTTCGAACTCTAAGGGTTGTTTGTTAAGGTCCCTCATGAAATGTCAGTTGAAAAGATAGGATTAGTTACCAACTCTATCCTCACTAAAGATCAGATTTCCTTTTCTACTGAAGAATTGGGTAAAGAAGGTAATCAACACACTAAGTGTCTCTTCATATTGGTAAGAGTAAATAATATAATCATAGCTAGAGTCTTTACTGACAACGGGTCATCATTTAATGTTTGCCTGTTGCCACCCTAGACTTATTAGGTATTGATGCAACCCTAATGAAGCCTAATTCTACAACAATCAAGGCTTTTGATGGGTCTAGAAGGGAAATCATAGGGGAGATTGACTTGCTAGTTGACATTAGCCTACAAACTTTCACTCTTCAGTTCTAGGTTCTGCACATCCTAAGGTCCTTCAACCTCTTATTAGGGAGACCCTAGATTTATACAGTAGGGGCTATACCTTTAAGTTTACATTAGAAGGTTAAGTTCATCTCAAATGGCTAGGTCATAACAATTCTAGGTGACCAAGATTATGAAATATACAAAGAAATGGCTCTACCCTATGTTGGTGTTGAGGAGTAAGAGGATTTTGGACTCTAGATGTTTGAAGAAGTATGTATGATTACCAATCCCAAAGAAAGGAAGGATGAGAGGTTGAAATTCAAGAAGGGACAAATTGTTACTTATGGGCTTCATTATATTCCAACTCCAATGAAAGAGTTGCAAAATAAGCTAGTGAATGGTAAGAAAGGTGACAAATTATATCATGCCCTAATGACCTTTCCATCGCTGATAGAGACATTCATTCGGACTAATGTTCAGACCATGAAATCTACCAAAGAGGACACCCCTAGTAAAGATGAATCAACGGGCCTATCCTACAAGCTCCAAAACTTGAATAACTAGTTCTCCATCCGTGTTAATGGCGATAAGTCTTCTCTAGGGTAAAGGATGAATCACAATTTAGCATTTTCTTGAGTCTTGTAATAATTATCTTTGTTAAAAAATAATGTACCTAATAGAATTTTCTATTATAATAAAAAATTAGTTTCCATTCTCTTCATTATACTTTACTTCTTCGTTACTTATACTCTTTCCTTTATACGCTTTTGCCCCAAATCTAATGCTCTGAATAAAAGCTAGAGGTTATCACAATTCTAGGTGACTAAGATTATGAAATCTACAAAGAGACAGATATACCCTATATTGGTATAAAAGAGCAAGAGGACTTTGGACTTCAAATGTTTGATGAGGGGTACATGATCACTAATCAATAGAAGGATGAGAGGCCAAAATTCAAAGAAGGCTAGTTTGGGACCTATGGTTTAGGATACATTCTAACCCCGATGGAAGAGTTGCAAAGAATGCAAGCCAAGGATAGAAAAGGTGAAAGGTTGTATCACACTTCGATGGCCTTCCCCCCATTGTCAGAAACTTTCATCTAGGCCAAAGCCCAAAACTCAAAGCCTACCAAAGAAGGCACTTCCAACAGAAATGAAGGGGCTGGCCTATCCAACAAATCCTATCACTTGAATAATTGGTCCTCCATCCCTATGAATAACAATAAGCTTCCCTAGGGTAAATGATGAATCATGATCCAATAATTTATGGAATTTTGTAATAAATTACCTTTGTTTTTTAAATGATTGTAGTCGAAAGAGAGTTACCCTAAATAAAATCAGTTTCTTTTCCCTTTACTCTTGTCTTACTTACACTTTTCCTTTGACATACTCTTCTTTTTCTCCAGATCCTACGATTTAAATAAAGGCCATAGATACCTCGCGCAAATAGGTGATGAAAATATTGATATCATTTTCGGCCCTATTAGGTTAGTCATCGAGAGTGATGTTAATGACCATAATGATGTGCAAGAAAGTGGCACAAACACAAAATGAGTAGAATTTCCATTGATAAGCCAATAAAGATAATTAACATCGAGACCAATGACAACCCTAAGGTATTGAAGAATGGGGGAAATTTGAAAGAAGATCAAAAGGAAGAGATGACCACATTACTATCCGAATACCAAGATGTATTCGCATGGTCTTATGAAAACATGCCCATATTAGATTCGTCGATCATAGTTCATTGTTTATCCACATGAGAGGATATCAAACCTAAGAAATAAAAGTTAAAAAGATTCCAATTGGATGTTCAGTTGAAAAACAAGGAAGAAGTCAAAAAATTATTAGAGGTCGATTTTATTGAGGTATCTAATTATCCTGAGTAGGTGGCTAATATTGTGCCCGTAACAAAGAAGAACGAAAAAGTCAGAGTGTGCGTGGACTTTTGAGACCTTAATTAAGCAACCCCTAAAGATAATTTCCCTTTGCCCTATATCGATGTCTTGGTCGATAACATAGTTGGAAACCATATTTTCTCTTTCATGAATGGATTTTTTGAGCATAACCAAATTTAAATGGCTAAAGAGGATAAAGCCAAGACAACGTTCATCACAACTTAGGGCACATTTTGCTATAAAATGATGCCTTTCGCACTCAAAAATACTGAGGCAACTTATCAAAGGGCTATGGTAGCAATTTTTCATGACATGTTGCATAAAGAAGTTAAAGTATATGTTGACGTATGATTGCTAAGTCCAAAGAAGGACAAAATCATATGGAAAATCTAAGGAGATTGTTTGATAGGTTGAGAAAATTCTAACTAAAGCTCAACCTAGAGAAATGTACTTTCAAAGTGACTTTAGGGAAATTATTAGGTTTTATAATCAACCAAAGGGGCATCAAAGTGGACCCTGATAAAGTCAAAGCAATAGTTGACTTGCCACCACTACGCACACTCAAAGAAATCAGAGGTTTGTTGGGCCATTTAAACTATATAGCCTGGTTTATATCCTAATTCACAAACAAGTGCCGTCCTTTGTTTAAGTTGTTAAAAAAAGAATGCCAAGATCAACGGGGATGAAGAGTGTGAGCAGGCCTTTACAACAATCAAAGAATACCTCGTGAACGCTCTAATTCCGATTGCTCCAAAACCTAGGAAGCCTTTATTCCTATACTTGACAATATTACCAGAGTCTATGGGGTGCATGCTTAGCCAGAAAGATAACGAAGGGAAGGAACGGGTCGTATACTACTTAAGCAAGAAATTCACTAAAGGGGAACAGAGATATTCAAAAATTGAAAGAACTTGCTGTGCTTTGGTTTGGGTAATGCATCGACTCAGACAATACACATTCTATTACCAGGTTGAATTACTGACTCAACACGATCCTTTGAAGTACTTGGCAAACAAACTAGCCCTAATTGGTAGAATCTCAAAGTGGCAAATGCTACTATCAGAGTTTAACATTACGTACATGAACCAGAATTTGGCCAAGAGGCAAGCTTTAGTAAATCAATTGGCAAAAAAAAATCCCTCCAATAGCACTCCCCAAGATGTACAAGTCAATTTCCCAAATGAGGATGTCTTAGAGATTGAGGGAAACTTTGATAAAGGAGAAGATGATCAGCTACCAAAATGGAAAATATTCTTCGATGGTACAGCCAACGTGTTTGGGTTGGAATTGGGGCAATACTAATATCCCCTAAAGGTATTCAATATCTTGTGGCCATAAGGCTCATTTTCCCATACACTAATAATATTGCTAAGTACAAAGCATGCATCATGGGACTCAAGATGGCCTTAGATAAAGACATTCAAGATTTAGAAGTGTATGGGGACTCTTCACTCATTGTTGGCCAAGCTCGAGGAGAGTACAAAACTAAAGATCTTAAGCTGGTGCTATCAGGACCCTAAAGGGGGCTTAATAGGATTACCTAAAATTTTCATAACATATGTGCACTCATGGTATGAAAACCGTCTTGCAAGTCAGAGATTGTAAGACTCTAAATTATAAATCATTAAGGTTACTGATTTTTAAGTAATTAATTTACTGTAGAATACAAATATAATTAACTATGGGTGTCCGATATCCCACAGTTCCTCAGAACCGCAGAGAATCGGTATCCCCTACCAAATAATAGGACAGGATATGCCAACATTATAAAACTGCAGGAAGAATTAAATTATATTAAATTCTAACCTGTGAATATTTTTTATAAAGAGTGTTTATATATTACCTATAAATATCTCAACTAATTCTAACACTAATGTACATATCTTCATCTCGCATTCAGCACTCGAGACTTATCCCAATCCCATCGTATGTAAACCTGCAAAAGAAAGACTATTGGGGAATAAGCTACAAGAGCTTAGTGAGCTATCCCTCATACCATACTGGCAAACAAATTATTACAAACATATGAATGCATGTACACACAGAATGCCAAACAATATATGCAGTTGACCGGTACTGCATATAATATCGGATTTTAATGCCCTTCGAGATAAGGGTTAGAGATTCATCAGCACCAATCAGATCCGAGTATTATACTAGAACTTACTTTACTACGAAACTCCACGTTCTACACTTATATCAAATAATTCTTTTATTTTCAAAAAAACCCAAGTTCTAGTATAATTGTGAGTAGACCCCCGCAGTCTACACTCACTCTTTAATGGAGGCCTCTAGACTCGACTCTTAGCCAGGCGGTTGGCGCCTCCAATGCCTAGTGTTCCTGTAGGCCAGGGTAAGGTCATTTTGTACGAGTGCACTATACAGAACCAAATAAATCAATAATATCAACCCCCGAATGGCCTCTCTTTACCTCCGTGTGATGTGACAACTGGAATAGTATCCATGCTATGCATGTTAATGCATGTTCCGGTTTCTTTTTATAGGCCGAGTATAATTAAGTTCAAATTATGTTGTGACCATCCAATAGTACACACAATCATTTTCTATACTACCATGCAATAAACAAGGCATTTTCTGTACTTAAGGTAAATTCAGAATATAACACACAGTTACATACACAAGCATTTCCCCAAACCCCACACAGTAGTCAATTAACAACAATATTTGAGCCCACTATCTACAATCACAATCAAGCATGGAATCATAGGGTAAATACTTACTCGGTCATGACGACTCGCCCTAATCATAGTAATCGATCGGAAGGTCCTCATTTACCTCGGGGTCACCTGATCATTACGATTTGATAATGCTAGTAAGTACTTGAATTAACTAATAATTCTAAACATCTAATTACCTAATTCTACTTAAATTACTATCAGTCCTTATTCAATTAAACCTAATTGCTAATCGTACGTAACTTTTTCATTCTATTTTCAATATTTACGAATTTATAGTCGTTTTTCTTCGTTTTCGAACGCATGTTCACACAGTGATGTCTGTTTTGGACGTTAAGACCCATGTTTTATGATATGAACTAAATTTAGAGAAATTCTAACTATTGAAGCTTAATTATTCCTATTAACTAGTTTTATGTTCCATTTTGGTAGTTAATGATTTAATTAGTCATTTATTCTTATACTTAGGGGCTTTTACTTTGCTATTATTAATTCATGTACTTAATTAAGTATAATCCAATTTAGAAGGTGTCTTAAGATTTACTAACTTAAGTACCTAGTTATTATACACTCTTCTTATTTTCTCATTTTCTAAACCTATGCTTATATCATCGCTTACATCATCATTCGCTTAGGTCATTGCTTATGTCATCACTTGCTTATGTCATGGCTTATGTAATCATATGATGAGGAAAGTGATGAGGTAAGCACATGATGACATCATCAAAAAGATTACATAAGCCATTCCTCATGCTTATGTCATATGTACATGTATTATGTATATGTTACCTCTTCTCTTATACTTATGTACATATACCTTATACATATATATATACTTATACATCTACTTAAACTTATACCATATTTATACATATATACCTACTCATATACCTATACGGTTGGATATGTATTTTTATACAAAAATTCGTATGCCTAATCTTCTCTTAAGGAAATCTTTCCAATTTCATCCTTTTGTGTTTTTATGTATGTATTTAGTGTAGTATAGGTATGTATAGTTACATGTGGTCTTAATTTATGTTATGTACATGGTAAATACTCATGTACAAAGGTTCACATACTTGGGTTCTTTTAGTATTCCCTTATGTGCACATACTTATGAGCATATACTCATGTCTTCTTTTCTTCTTCTTCATAATTCCTAATTCCTACACTTAAAGATGGGAACTTTGTTCCCTCTTTTTCAAGACAACACCAAACACATAACTACTTATCTAATCTACCTAATTAACTAACTAATGAAGAAGATAAAACAAGATAAAGTAACTTAGATACATACCTTTGCTTATGTTGGAATTAAGGAGACAAAAAGGAAGATGTTGAAGGTAAAATGGAAGATGGAAGCTCATGGCAATGGAGGAGGATTTTTGGTTTGTTTCTTTTGTTTTATTGTCATAATGGAAGAGAACAAATGGTGGGGTCAAGTTGAAGAATAAGTGGATGGCAACAATTGAGGAGAAAGAGAAGAGAAAAATCAAAAGAAAAGATAAGAGAAGCCATCATGAAGAAGTAAATATTTTCTTTATCTTTTAGTCTTTTGTTGACTTTTCAAAATGTTGACTTTAGTCAACATGTGTTGACTTGGTCAACCCTTTGACTTTGGTCAATATGTGTTGACTTGGTCAACTTTCCTTAAGTATGTGTAATTTTATGCACATAATGTAATAATTAAGGGAAATTAAGGGAAAAATTAAGGAAATGAAGTATTTGGTGAATTGATTAGTAAGAATAGATGATGAGGTCTTACTTTAAGTATTTATAACCTATAAACATCATTTGGTAAACTACTTAGTGTAACTAGTATGAAAAATACTAATTAAGGTATTAAGGTTTACTACATTTGGCTTAATCTTCAACTATACCCCTAACTTTATGTAATATTATTTTAATCATATACTTAAGAAATAAATGTAATCTATGATTCATTATCTTAGTTTCTAAGTGATCACTTAAGTATTCTAAATGTTTACGCATAATTGAGGGCTATCTTTAGTCGTTTACCGATGCAATGGCAAAATATGGAGGATATATTATCATTTAGGGTTTTAGGGTAAATTATGGTGAATCGGTGCTTTTATATCCTTAAAGTTATAGTTTTAGGGTTTTTATTACTTTAAGGCACAATCTCTAATGTTTTTACACATTTAGGGTTTCATATATTCTTACGCAATTAAATCTTCGATTGTCATCTTAGGATTTTGATGAGGTTCGAAGTTTTAGGGTCTTCGTATGTGGTTAGGGGTTCAATTGATGATTTAAGGTTTTTCGTATCCACTTTAGGTTTTGGATTGAGATTTTAATCGATTTTAAATCTTACTGGCTCTTTTGAGTTCAGGAAATCATTTACAGTTTGGACGTTTGTTTCTATACTTAGAAAGCTAAATTCGTGGGGTTTACAAGTGCCTTATCATTGGTACTTAACTGAATTGATGGAGAATTTCAAAGAAATCACCTTCAATCACGTACCGAAGACTTAGAATCAATTTGTTGATGCCTCAACCACACTAGCATCTATGATCCAGATATATGGTAGAGTCAAGATTCAGCCTCTTACTATTAATATTGTGGTATGACAATGTTAAGACATTCCTACAACAAGGCACGTACCTTGAAGAGGCTAAGAAAAAGGATAGAAAGATCATTAGGAGATTGGCTACTCAATTCTTAGTAAACTAGTCCACCTTATACTGACGCTCATTTGATGATACACTCTTAAGGTATATAGATGACAAAGAGGCTAAGAAGTTAATGAAAGAAGTGCATGAAGGGGTATGTGGCCTTCACATGAATGGATACATGCTGGGGAAGAAAATTATGAGACTAGGGTATCACTGGTTAACAATGGAAAGTGATTGCATCAAACACATTAGGCATTATCACTTATGCTAAGTTTATGCAAATAAGATAAAGGCCTTGCCTTAGGAACTATATGCCCTCTCAACATTGTAGCCTTTTTCAATGTGAGGCATAGATATAATCAGCCCAATCACTCCAAAAGTGTCCAATGGGCATCGCTTCATACCAATTACCATCGACTACTTCAGCAAATGGGTTGAGGCTTCGTCTTACTCGAATGTTACTAAAGGGGTCGTAGTTAAGTTCATCAAAAGAGACATTTTTTCTCGATATGGGACTCTAGAAATGATCATCATTGATAATGGCACCAATCTCAACAACAAGTTTATGTCAAAATTGTGCCGACAATTTCGAATCATTCACAGGAACTCTACTCCTTATCAACCCCAAATGAATAGAGCCATTGAAGCAGCCAACAAAAACCTTAAAAGAATCATTGAAAAAATGGCTGTCATATATAAGGACTAGCATGAGATGTTATCCTTCACACTCATTGCCTATTGAACTTCCATCAAAACGTCGATTAGGGTAACACCGTACTCTTTAGTATACGGCACCGAAGTAATGTTACTAGTAGAGGTTGAGATCCTGTCGCTTAAGGTACTATCAAAAACTCAATTGGACGAAGCCGAATGGGTAAAGAAACACATTGAGCAGCTGAATCTGATTGATGAAAGGAGATTGATAGCCCTATATCATAATCAGTGTTATCAACAAAGAATGGCTTAGGCCTTCAACAAAAGGGTATGACCTCGAAACCTCAAAGAAAGATATTTGGTGTTGAGAAAAGCTCTCCCTAACGCACAAGACTCTAGAGGGAAATTTGCTCTTAATTATAGAGATCCTTATATTGTAAAGCAAGTATTATCAAGAGGGGCTTTGATTTTGTCCCAAATAGATGGTCCAGATTTGAGAGACCCTATAAATGCCAACGCTATAAAATTGTACTATCGATAAGAAGTTAATGGAAATTTACTCAAAACACAAAAATGCCAGTCATATTGAACGTAATTATGGTCTAATTTCCATTATCTACATGCAAATTTGGTATCCTTGACCGTTGTCATCGTTGGAATAATTACTCTCTCCATAGAAAGGTCCAATTCCCTTTAATCCATTTAATCAAACCCATACACTGCAAACATGAGAGGAGTTAAGGAATGAGATTTAGAACATTAGTAAATAACAAAATTCTTTAAAATACTTTATTATGGATTAATCCCCCTCGATGAGGAGTTTTATTGTCTATTATTTCAGGGGAATGCGAAACTCGAGTAAGTAATCACAGTAGATGAGAATAAGGCTTTTGGTTATAAAAGTTCCAAAGAGACAAAAAAAAAAAGGCGGGTAGCTTTTTGTATCGGGTTAATTTCCAAAGGAGCCGACAAAGTTTTAAACGTTCTACATTAAGAGCATCTAGGTTAATAACAAGAGACTAAAACATGAGTCAATGATTTTTTATGGGGCTTTTTAAAAGGGTTTGACAATTTGGGTGCTATCGACAAAGACCAGGTAAGTATTTTTACACAATGTTAGCACACCAATTTTTGAATCTTGCACTTGCATTTAGACCATTTTTTTACTTCCAACAATCTTTTTTAACCAACCTACACGGCATTCACTTTCTGCATTTAGTGTTTAGCCAACCTTCGAAGAGACAATCCTAACTCAGTTCAACCTTCCAATCCATAAGGCCCCTCTATTTACCAAATTTCTCTCAAGTAAGCTCGTAAGTCATTTCCCTTCTATTCACGAAGTCCCATAGGGCACTTCTCTTTATATGTTCCTTAAGGCACAACATTAAGATCAATTTAAGGTTGTTAGTCCCTAAGAAATGCTCTCGCCTAGGTTAGTGAGTCACATGAGGCACAACCAAGTTTTAGATCAATCCCAGTTTAGGGTTGCTAGTCTTCGAGAGATGCTCCCGCCTAAATTAGTGAGCCTTATGAGGCACAACTAAGTTTTAGATTGATCCAATTTTAAGGTTGCTAGTCCCCAAAAGACGCTCCTGCTTAAGTTAGTGAGCTTAATGAGGTACAACCAAGTTTTAGATCGATCCCATCATAGGGTTACTAGTTCTCGAAAGACGTTCCCGCTTAGGTTAGTGAGCCTAGTAAGGTACAATCAGGTTTTAGATTGATCCCATTCTAGGGTTACTAGTCCTCGAGAGATGATCCTACTTAGGTTAGTGAGCTTAGTGAGGCATAACCAGGTTTTAGATCAATCCCAGTTTAGGGTTGCTAGTCTTCGAGAGATGCTCCTGCCTAAATTAGTGAGCCTTATGAGGCATAACTAAGTTTTAGATCAATCCCATTTTAGGGTTGCTAATCCCCAAGAGATGCTCCCACCTAGGTTAGTAAACCTAATGAGGTACAACCAGGTTTTAGATCAATCCCATTTTAGGGTTACTGATCCTCAAGAGACGCTCTCACCTAGGTTAGTGAGCTTAGTGAGGCACAACCTAGTTTTAGATCAATTCCAACACAAGATCACATATCCTTTAGAGACACTCCTACTTAAGTTAGTGAATTAAGAGATATATAACCAGGTTTCATTTCTTCATCTAAATCGATTTTAGGATAGCAATTTAGTCATCCTAAGGGAAAAAATAGTATCTGTTTTGTTTTTGTGGCAAAATTTTACTCAAACTTTACCACAAAGAGGGATAGCTGCAAACATCTAATTGTTTCCTTTTATTTTTTAAATTAGGTTATTGGGCCCTAAATTAGAAAAAATTCAAAAAAAAAATTCAAAAAAAAAATAGAGAGTTAAAGAAAACTCAAAAAATGAAGAAATTTAGAAAAAATAGGAATATTAGAAAAATAGGAAAAAGCCCAAAAAATAATAAATTTAAAAAAAATACAAAAAATAGAAAAATTTAGGAAAATATATAAGAAATTTGAAAAGTCATAGAAAATTTAAAAAATAAGGAATTTAGAATATAATAAATTTTTTAGGTTGTTTAAATAGAATAGGATTTTAATTTAAATAAATTTGAATAAAGGCCTGTTGCACCTAGGCTTAGATTTAAATCTAGCCCAAGTTGACTTGGTCTATATATGCAGTTTAATTACACATATGAATAAAATACTGGCCAACAGCCTATCAGTTAAATACATAGACATAACATTAGCATTGAGCATGAGGTCTTAGATTTGAAGCTTGGCAAAAGTAGGGAGGCCTTTTTCTTATTTTTTCTTTTCAATTACATTAGAGACTGCCACGTATCAACATTTGATTGTATCATGTGTCCTGACACGTAACAGGATGAGATTGGACAACATGTTGACGTGGCGCCACGTGTTAGCTATGTCAGTTGCCACGTGTTACGTAATGACATGTGGTACATCGGGGTTAGCTGGCACGGCCAACATGGCACCACATTAGCCCTTTTTTTTCCCTCCCCTTCTCTCCTTTTCCCTTCATTTTCCTCTCTTTCCCTCTCTCTCCCTCTCTTTCCTCTTTAAATAGCCAACTTCAACACAATTTTTGAACCTTTTCTTATCATAATTTCTCCAAATCAATGGCAAAATTGCAAACTAAACATAGCCTACTATGAATTAAGCCCTTTAACACATCTAAATACAGTCAAAGAAGCATTCAATTTAAGCTCCAAAAATTAGAAAAAAGCTATTTTTCTAAGCATTCTTCATTAATCCGATCTGAGCTTTCCATGTTTTCTAAGAACATTTCAAGTATAAAAGGAGCTTTGTAGAGTTCATACTGACACACACAACCACCTATGAGCTTCAAAATCAACTCCTAAGCTCTCCTTCTCTCTCGTGATTCTCTTTATCGCGACCCGAGGAGATTAGTTATGGCAGTCGCTATATACCGTACAAAGGATTATAAATTCAGTTCCCTTACAATCGATGACCCTTTTATATGATACACAAAGCTACAACTACTAGTAACTACTAAGAGTGTGTAAGCTTAAGCAATATCATTTCATGATAAATTATAATATCGTAAAACATAACACATAGTTTATGTGTATAAAAGTTTACAGATATAGAGTTTGGAACATGTCTAAAGTCAAACTAATATAAAAATTACATATTCAAATCTACATTTAATCAAAAGTACTCTCTATCCTCAAACAGCTCCCACATTGACCCTGTAGAGAAAGCTAACCTCGGGTATACAACGGCCTGACTCCACGAATAAGTCGGCCTGCAAGAGAAGTCTACGAGGGTATAAGTTTAGTAGCTTAATGAGATATTTTCCCTCAACCATATAGCAATCAAGTTATATCGTAGTTAAGTTCAACCAAATGAATGCATGAACAAGCATATGCCAAACAAATATATGCAGGTGACCAGGTACTGTATGTAACTTAGATTTAATGCCCTCCAAAGTCAAGGTTGGAGATTCTTCGGTACAGTCAGATCCGGGTATCATATTATAACTTATTTCATAACGGAACTCCTTATTTCGTATTTAAAATATAATGGTACATCAATTACCAACTTTATCAAAACGAGTTCTACATATGATTGTGAGTAGGTTCACGTAGCCCTCACTCACTCCTAAACGAAGGCTTTTGGACTCGACCCATAGTCAGACGGTTGGTGCCTCCAACGCCTAGTCATCCCGTGGGCAAGGGTAAGGTCATATTGTACGTGTGCACAGTATGAAATCAATAACAATCCATAATCATCCTAAGTATGGCCTCTCGCTACCTCCATCTAATGTGACTTCCCGGAATTAGTTATGCAGTACATGATTTATGAATGATCCAAGTTAACTTTTCTAGTCGAATAAAAGTTAAGTCATATTTGATCAGTGATTATTCCAAGTCATAAACAATCAATCTATTGAATCTACTATGCAACAAACATTATATTATTGAAATTTAAAGTAGATTCATCATCAACAACAATTATCATGCACAAGCATAACCCAACCCCATACACATTCATTTATAATTCATAATTTATGTTCACTAACTACAAGCACAAATAAGTATAGAATCATAAGGAAAAACTCATTCGGCTATGGCTAGCTCAAGGGTCGCAATAGTCGGTGGGTAGCTCAGGTTCGATATCCAGATCACCTGAGAATAAGGAAAATTTGTAAGATAAGGAATTTAAAACTAACTAGTGTTATAATGTGCAAGGTTTATTTCACTTAGTTACGTGAAATTGTCGATTCGAGTTTTTTATCGAATTACGTGTAAATTTTTCATTTTAGCTCGAATCATTATAAACTTATAGTCCATTTTGATCGTTTTCGAGTGTATTTTCTCGTAACGAGGTCCGTTTTGGACGTTGTGGCTCGTAGTGTAAAGTGTGATATAAAAATATCATAAAAATTATTATTTAAGTTTAAAAATTATAAAATATTGATTTTCACTTTTTCGTAACATATTTATGATTTAATAATTATTTAGATCATATATTTGTTATCGTATTATTTTGGGTATATTTTCCTATTTTTCTCATTTTCTTATTTTTCTTATGTACCTCACGATTGTACATATGTATATATATTCCTATACTTATAGTATATAATTTATAGTTTATGTTATTGTAAATTCTTAAATTACGGTATCATATATACATATATATACTATATATTACACGTATTATATATGTATATGTATTTATTTAAAACATACTCTTATACACATATTCATATATTTATATATATTTCGTAGTTAGTTATTTATATGTATACATACCTATAAATACATACATATATATATTCGGCATATATATATACTTATATAGTATTTATCATTTATCATATAACGCAAGTATAATGTATATAGGGTTTACTATACTCAATTGGGTTATTAGTAACTATTTTCTTATATTTGTAAGTTATGAGACTTCCTTTATGTATTTAGCAACTTTTCATTCAAATTCCGATATTTGCGAACTTATAGTTGTTTTTCATCGTTTACGGACGTACGTTCACACGGTGATGTTCATTTTGGACGTTAAGATCCGTGTTTTACGACATAGGCTAAATTTATTGAAATTTTATCTTATTGAAGTTTAATTTTTCTTATTGCTTATGTTTATATCCTAGTTTAGTACTTAATGATTGAATTAGCTATTTGATTCTTACACTTAGGAGATTTTATATTAGTATTATTAATTTATGTACTTAATTAAGTTTAATTTAATATAGGAAGTGTATTAAGGTTTAAAGGATCTTCGACTCCTAAGTACATGTATACATATATAGGTTATATTCTTATGTAATCTTATAATTTATTATTTTACAAGCTTATACTTATGTCATCGCTTAAGTCATCAATCGCTTGTGTCATCATTTGCTTATATCATGGCTTATGTCATCTTTTAATTGCATCATTGCTTACATCATCATTTGTTTACATAAGCCTTACTTCATGCCTAAATGTATAATGTATACTTATGTACATTTATACATATGTTAAGTTTATACTTATACCATTACTCTACTTGTATGTATACTAGTATACTCATACATATACTTATACCATATTTATACTTGTACATATACCCATATATATATATGGTTACATACGTATTTTTATACGTATTTTCGTATGCCTAAATTTCCTCTTAAGAAAGCTTCTCTAATATCATTCTTTTTGTATTTTAAGGGTGTATTTAGCATGATAGATGTATGTATAGTTAGTATATGCCTTATTTTAGGTTATGTACATAATGGATACTTATGTATAAAGGGCTTTATACATGTATTTCTCTAATATATCCTTATGTACACATACTTAAAGACATATATACATGCATCTTTTTCCATTGTTTAAAGAGTCCTCCACTTCTATACATAAAGATTGAAACTTTAAGCCTTAATCAACATATATATACACAACACATAACTACTTAACCTAACCTAACTCTTCATCTAACTAGTAGAGAATATGAAGCAAGACATAGTAACATAAGAACATACCTTAATTTGCTCTTGAATATGGATGCAAAGTTGAAAACTAAAGAAGAGTGAAAGGGAAAGGGAAGATACGGTTGGGAAAGGAGAAGAAGAAAGGGACTTTATTTTGTGTTCTTTTGTTTTTGAAAAGGAAAACAAGTGGGGTTTAGGAAAGGGAAAGAAGTGGACGGCAATTAAAGGGAAGAAGGGAAAGAAAAGTTAAAAGAAAAGAAATCATTCGATGGCTTAGATATTTTCTAAAGTGTAAGTGTCCTTTGTTGACTTTTCCACATGTTGACTTGGTCAACTTTCCAAAAATAAATGCCATTTTGTGTACATAATGAAGTAATTAAGGAAGATTAGGAGAAAGATTAAGGAAATGAAAGGAAATAAGAAGTTTAGTGAATTGATTAGTAAAAATAGATAATCAGATCTTCCATTAGATATTTATATCTTATATACATCATTTGGTAAGCTACTTAGTGTAATTAAGATGAAAAATGTTATTTAGGGTATTAATGTTCAGTACATATAACCTAAGCATCAACTAAACCATTAACTCTATGTAATACTAACTTAGTTATATACTTAGAAGATGAATGTGATCTATGATGTAATATCTTAGTTTCTAATTGATTACTTTAGTATTATATGTATTTATGAGTGATTGAAAGTTATCTTTAATCTTTTACTAATGATTTGGTATAATGCTAAGGTTATATTATCAATTAGGGTTTTAGGGTAAATTATAGTGAGTTAGTGCTTTTGT
The DNA here is from genome assembly GCA_024138015.1 of Lumnitzera littorea. Lineage (NCBI taxonomy): Eukaryota > Viridiplantae > Streptophyta > Magnoliopsida > Myrtales > Combretaceae > Lumnitzera > Lumnitzera littorea. The sequence continues at coordinate 56,185,702 of JAMXBB010000008.1, forward strand.
ATCCTTAAAGTTATAATTTTAGGGTTTTATCACTTTCGAGCGCAATCTCTAGTATTTATATACATTTAGGGTATAAAAATTTTCTACGCAATTAAATCTTTGATTGTTATATTAGGGTTTTTATCGTAACTAGTCTTGTCAACTCTTAGAGTCTTCAAGCACACTAAGGTCTACTTTGGGTATTAGGTTGAAAATTTTAGGGGTTTATAGCAACCCCTTTATTATGTAAACAAAGTTGTCTTTTGATGAAGGAATAGGTTGAGTTAAGTTTTCAATAGGTATTCCTGTATGATGGTACATCCTATGCTATACCGAAATGTGACAATGAGGTGGCTAGAATAGGGACTGATTCATTAAAAGTGTAAGACTTCTTTACTCAATGTTTTTCCAAAGCTTCTATGAGAACTTCCTCCAGAAGTTTCTCTCTTTCTTGGAAGTTAGGAAGATATGTGTATGGAGTGAAATTTAGACATCCATAGGAACAATAGACATGCCATAATACTGACACTTATTCCAAAAATTCATGGATATGGGTTCCTCTTGCCTAATACTATTGTGTACACTCCAATAGCTATTTCCTTGATTCCACCTACTGTATTCCATCTTAATCTCCATAGCCAATATAATTTGGAACAACAATCTGCAAAAATTCTCAACCCCAAAATTTCAAAAAGAATACAATAAATTCTATAGATGTGAGGAGAGAAAATAAAATAAGATACAAAATCAAGAAACAAGTGATGCAAAATCAAGAAACAAACAATGTAAACAAAAGGAGATAATAATTTTTTCCATTTTTTATTTCAAAACCTAAGACTGGTTAGAATACTAGATTTAGGGTGTTCCTTATATCGTAAGTCCTTGACAATGGTGCAAAAAACTTTATTGTAGAAGGAAAGTGTACATAGTAAGTAATAATAGAGTAAAATAGATTGAGTTCGAGTGTTGATCCCTCAAGAACTACTTATAATTGTGAATATTAGTACTTACCCCTTTCCTAATATCTAATCTAATAAACAATTTTAATTAATTAAAGATAACTAATAAAATAAACAAAGAATAAAGAGCAAATTCAATTAACTAGAAATAACTAAGCTAAACTATTCTAATTAAAATAAAATAAGAACAATATATGAACACATGAACTTAGTATTTAATTATTATTCCCCCTAAAATAACTATGCAAATTATCAAACTCATTCTTGTTTAATGGACTATAGAGATGCCTAAAATGAATTAATTAAACTCACATCTCTAGTTGATTCCTTACCCTAAGATTACTATCCTTGGATCGCTTTTGAAATAAAGGATCTCAAGATCACATTAAGATCTTGGATCACTACATTAAGATCTTGGATCACTTTATTAAGTTACCTTAATTTCGAGAAACCAAATACCTAATCTCTTAGTCTACTCAGTTCCTTCTTATTACACATGTCTTTTCACTATAGGATCTTGTAAACTCAACAATAAACTAAAACATCAAATTAATAAATTAATAACCTAGGTAAATACTACTTCAATGGCAATCTGTATAGTTTAATTAGATCGCAAAAACAAGAAATCATAGATTGATAAAAGAAAATCAATTACATAGCAAACTAAGGTTCATAATAATTGTAGCGACCTTAGGAGGGGCCTAGTAGTATTGCCTAAAATTTTTATATCACGTGTGCACTCATGATAAGAAAATCGCCTTGCAAGTCAGAGATTACAAGACTTTAAATAATTATTTGCTAGAGTCTTCAATTTTAGTTCATTGACTCATTATATAATATAAATAATTATGGATATCTATTTTTCCACAATTCCTCAGAACCACAGAGAATCGATATCCCCTACCAAAATAGCGAAATAAGATAGACAATTCTAGAAAATTCTAAACTTACTAAAGATACTAAACTTAATTGAAATGTTAGTCATTTTCCGAAGCATTCTGAAGTAACTACATAAGCTTTTCACCATATTGATTCAATGGTAGCACACTACACTCGATTCCTATCACATTCCCAACTATCGATCAACCTGCAAAGAAAAGAACTGTTGGGGTGTAAGCTTACGCTTAGTGAGATAATTACCCTCCTCAATACCGCATGGCAAAATTTATTAGATGCACAATCATATGAATGCATGAACAATCAATATGCCAAACAACGCATGTAGTGACCTAAGAATTGCATACAACTCAGAATTACGCCCCTGAAGTCGGGGTTTGGAGATAATTAACCGACCTAAACCAAAATCCGGGTTCTAGACCTTGGGTTTTAATTCATTAGCACTATTGTACTTAAGTTAAAACAAAACTATGTATATATATTCATATATATACTTTCATTACCGAATAATAAATCATATTTTCAAAATCCCAAGTCTAGCGGTGTGGTGGCCTCTGCAATCCACAATCACACGCCCTAAGCAGAAGCCATAAGACTCGGCCCCTCACCGATGGTTGGCGTCTCCCCGCGCCTAGTAAGCCCATCAGCTTAAGGCAGAGACTCAATATATATGATGGCGTAGCTAGTGCCCAATCCTGCAGGAAACTCGTATTCCTGTGAGTCCTTTCCCATCTTCTACGTGAAGCGATAGTCGGTGTTATCCGTATGCAATATGGGGTATGCATGATTCATTTTGATTTCTTAATCAGATAAGTAATTATCTCAATTTTCAAGGTGATCAGATAATTTCATTCCATACAATTCACATTATATATAATGCAAACAATTCCCCTTATTAAATATAATTAACAATTCATCACATTCATCCACAAATTCATACACATGCATCTCCCATATCCCACAAGCATCCAAATTTATATATATAAGTTTAGGTGCATTTATTCTACAAGCTTACTCATTCAGCCATACAGATCAATCAAAATAATCCGGGATAAGTCGTCTCCCCAAAGTCGGGTCTCCTGGACATCACAAATACAATACTATAAGGATTTGAAATAAAACCTAGAAAACTAAGCTAAAACCCTTTAAGTTATATTTTGGACTTGGTTTCATAATTTTTCCCGGTTTTACTTAAAAGTTCAATCGCGTATAACTTTCTCATTTTAAATCCGATTTTTATGATCTTATAGTCAATCTTCATTGTTTTCGAGTGTACTTTAATGTGGTGAGGTTAGATTTTCGAAATGAGGCATGCAAATCTGTCCATGGGTCAGAACAGTAGCGTTCCTCATGTGTTGGAGTGCTTTTGGGCCTTGTTTGGTAAATGGGCTTTTTGATAACTTGAGAAATCCTTTGGGCTTGGTCTTAAGATTTTATCCTAAGCTTAAAATACTCCTTGAGATCAGATTTACAACTTTGATTTATATTCCTAAGGCTAACAATTGCTTCTTGAGCCCTTTAGTAGGCTTAAGTTGTCAAATGGGCTTGTTTTTTGTTCAAATTAAAGTTAATGACTTTGGTGGGCTTATGGGACCTTAGGTAGATTTCTTATGGGCTTCAAAAAAACCTCTCTTAACACTTTAAGGTGCTGGTCAGAATTTCATTGAAGGCCTAACTTAGAGTTCTAGGCTTGTTTTGAGAGTTTTAGGCTTGGTTTTGAGTTTTAGGCTTTGTATGCTTACCATACTTGCTTTAGTTAATCTTTTCACTTTGTTCATTCACTTTTATCATATTTTTAAGCTTCTTTTTCCCACATTCCAGATCTGTTCATGATGGTTCCAAGGGGTCCCTACTTGGTTTTTCAACTTGTTTCATCATTTCCTTAAGTTTAGGTGATAGATTTTACACTTAAACTACTTGTGTCCAAATCTTAACTTGACTTTTCTTCCACAAGATGATTCTTCAACTTATGTTCCACACAAAGAAATAGAGGATCTTATATTTAATACAACTCCCATATCATAGCTCATGTCATGCAAAGTTGGTTTTTTCATAAAACTTCATGTGATGGATTTTTCCTTAACTTAAGTCTAGATTTGAGCATGTTTAACTTAATGGAAACAAAATCAACATCCACATGACTATGGAACCCTCATGTCCAGCATGCTCCTCCTCCATTAAAGTTCTTATTTCAAGATTTTCTTAGCTTAAAATCTTCCATCCAAAGCATTAAACAAATGTCTTTACAAAACACCAACTTTACATGCTCATATTTCAACTTCATGTAAAGGTTTCATGGTTTGTTTCTTAAAATGATTTTTGGTGTTATAACATCTTAAACCTTACTCATATCTTCAAGAAATCAAAGTCTCCTAACATAAATACTAATCTACATATCACAAGAAACACTTACTCGTCCTTAAAGCAAAATATGATGGTTGTGCACAAAGGTTCCACTTAAGCTCTTAACTTTGCTTCCTCTTTTGCAACCTTTTGGAACCCGAATCTTTTGGTCTCTTGGAATGGGGTGTGTGGAAGGTTCTAATGGTTCTAAAAGATCTTAGATGATGAAAGAAAATGACATAAGAATAAGAAGAGAAATTGCTGTGAGTATGGAAGCAAAAATGGTGGCAGCAATGTTGGGAATTTGTGGAGTTTGATTTCTTCTTTAAATTTGTGTTTAAAGTGAGAGAAAAGGAAGTGAAAATGGGAGTGAAAGAGGGAGAAGAGTGGCAGATTTTGAATGAGGAAAGAAGTGTGTGGAAGAAGCTTTAATTGATTATCTTGTAGCTTACACAAAAGTCAACAATTGCAACTATTGATGATGTAAGCATTAAGGGGTGAATAGTGATGTGTAAGAGAAAGTGATTGATGGTTGAAAGACAAGAGTATGGCCCCCCTTTCTTCCTTGTTTAGATCTGCCATTTCAAGTCCTTTTTGTCCATGGAATGGTCTTGTCTCATTTATTAAAGTTAAGCTTATGAAATCTTGTGAAAAATTGTCCATATGTAGTATAAGTGAAGGGGTGATAAGTAAATTGTCTTATCACTAGATTTTGATAAGTTATCAATTGATAAATGATTCCAACTCTCAATTGATAAGTTATCTAAGGTGATTGATTGGTCTACTTATTTATGTGTAAAGCTTATACATGAAGATAAGGGCATGACCTTATAGGAAATTGTTTTAGGGTTTTCATCTCGCATTGTTTTGTAATTTATGATTTGATTTTTATAAAATTGTGAAATTTTCTAAAGTTGAATGGAATTATTCAAATTAAATTATCGATTAATTACTTAGGGTTAAAATTCCTTAATTGTCTTAAGGTTTAGGGTTTTAAGTAACTTTAGAGCTTGCAGTTCTTCAAGCTCGGGTTTTATCGACAATTGGCTTTTGAATTGTAAAAATTTAATTCGTTTCTAAATATAAACTTAAGTTTTTGGTTTAGTTGATCTTTGGGAACGTTCGGAAAGTACTCTTAATCAAGTCTTAGGTCCACTAAAAGTAGAGTTTACAATAATTGAATATTAAAACATTAAAAAAGATTAAAATAAAAAAAAAAAGAAAAGAAAAGGGAGGAGTCTATTCTATATGTTTTCTATGATATATCCCCCATGATCGGTAATTTATAAGGCTTATATCTTATTTATAGTACCAAAAGAATCTTGGAATGTAGCTTCGAATGTGTCTTTGAAATGTCTTTTGCATATCTTTAATATTTCTTGAGATATCTCCCTACACATCTCTTTGATACACTTTCCAAATTTGGCTTAGAGAATAAAAATAATGAAGCTTGCCATTTTAAACTTCAAATATTTCAAAAGATAAGAAGATTTACAATCCATTGAGTTACTATGCCCTAAGATTATGGCCATAGAGTTGAGTGTAGCCTTGCACTTTGTCTAAAAATCTTCAATTTTTACTTAGCCATGGCCTTCACCCTTAGTTTCTCTCTAAACTTCATTCCTTACTTGAAATTCCTCCATTTCAATTCCTTAATCATTTCTTTTCTTGAAATGAACTCCAAAACTTGATAAAATCACTTAAAAAATCCATCAACTACTCTCAAAGTCCCTAAAAATGAAATTTAAACAAATTAAACTCCAAATTGCTATGAAATTAACTTAATTAGTACACAAATTTTCAGAAAATCACCTCAAAATATGTATGCTAATTAAGTATTATCATAACCTATGTGGCATAGAAGCTAACTTGTAAACAATTAGAGCCATTTTTGACATGCAATCCCCAACAAGGTCAAACATGTCTAAAGGCTAACCAAATAGATAACTCCTCTCAATTAGTTCATCTCTCACTTTATAGATAGATACCTTAAGATTTTCAAGATCCTAAAAACCCTACGCAACTTTTAACAATGGACCAGTGCTAACATGCCTTCAACAACTCAAGCAATTCCTTACTTCTCCTTCAATATAATGCAAGCTCGTGTCTAGGGAAGACTTGTACTTATACCTAACAGTTAGTGCTAAGGCACTTATCCGTTTTGGTTCGAGTTGACATAAAGGAGCATAAGTCCATCTATTACATCAACTACATTCCTTACGGACTTAAGTTTAGGTACTTTGTTGTTAGGAAGTTTGCAGTCATAGTTGTACTATCCACCAAAAAGCTTATATCTAACTTTGAAGTGCATTAAGCAATCGTCCTCACTGATCAACCTCTTCGACAAATACTACATAAGCTAAACAACTCAGGTGAGATGGTTTATTTCACCCTTGAGCCTAATGCTTTTGTGCTTGGTTCCAACTATGAAAGGTAATCAAAGCTTAAGTCCGCATTAACTTCATTACCAAGCTTACCTACCCAAAATTAATACTCCTCTTACTAGACCTATGGATAGGAATCGAACTACGAAACCTTTAACTCGAGCTAGAGTATAAGGTCTTGAGGGATTAGCTAAGTGGATTTTGCTATTCTAGCTAACTTTTATTGAGGCTGAACTAATCTTTATTGTTGACCAGCTCCATATGCTAAGCCAAGTAAATCCTCATCTTTCAATCCAACCCTTTACATGTTTACTTAGCCATGACCGTATCGACCTTTAGCTTGGTAGTGTTGCTGTCAAGAACCCTAGCACACATCTACACCCATGTTTTCTTAAAAGGACCCCTAGGTCTACTCGGTACCTCTACCTAACAACCTTTATTCTAATGATACCATTTGTCTATTTTTGCCAAAAGCATCTCTAGTGACCTATTGCCATATGTCTTATCCCATGTAAAAGGGTTCTGTTGCACTAATCATTGATTTCATTGAATTTTCATTGGTATCCCTTTATTATTCCTTATACATTACTTCTTTTAGGCAATACCCTTTATGTCTTTTCCATTTTAGGTTGGATTCCCTAACATTTAAGGTATAAATACCCTTTATAATATGTAGCCATAATAATCATCTTACATATCAGATATTGAATATATTCCTCTTTCAGTGAGCATTGCTCTCTATTGCTTAATCATTTCATTCTTATACTAACCTTGGTCAGTACGTTCATTGGATCAGCTTATACATCATATCGAGTTAAGCCGTAAGTTTATGGAGTTTTCTTTAGTGCATCATATCCTTAGGATCATTCATGGTTTGCTTGTTTGCCTTGTTTACTATATTCCAATTTTTGCATTTCATTACCCTTCACTTTTAGCTTTTTATAAGCTTGGACCTACCCTGATACTGTTGCCCTGATCTGCTCTCAGCATGGCGTATCACCCACTTTCTTAGACTCTCCATGTGGATGGATCCTCCAGTAAAAAGGGGTAATGGGGTAAGGCTAGTCCTTGACAAGCCCTATGGGACATAGGTCAAGTATGCCTTAAAGTTTGACTTCTTAGAAAGTAAAAATGAAGTTGAGTACAAAGCGCTCATAGTAGGCATCAAGTTGGCTAAAGAGATAGGAGCAAAATGACTTGAAATCTTCTCTAACTTCTAAGTCATTATCCAATAAGTCAAAAGAGAGGCAGTTATTAGGACTTGTACTTGAAAAGGACTAAATATCTTGCAATTGTCAGGTCTAGATATCTTATAGTTATCAAGATTAAATATCATGCAATTATCAGGACTTGTACTTTGGCCTTGACCATCACTAAGATCCGTTTAGTTGAAAACTTAGAGTTAGACAACCTCTCCTACTTAACCTCCCTATCTCTTTGGCCTTAATAAGAAGGATTTCATTGAATACTTACCTGATAATAGTAGAGACAGTATGCACCAAAAGTCTTAGCTAACATCCACTCGATACTAAAGGTACCCAATGAGATGGAATGGACCCAATCATTTCTTACCTAAAAGATGGACCATAGAATCACGAGGAAGCTTAAGCCTTAATGATATGAGCAATCTACTACATGATCATCAATGGTAATCTCTATAAAATGAGCCTCTACTTACCCTACCTTGGATGTTTATGCCTTTAAGATGCCAAACACATTCTAGATGAATAGGAGCTACATAAAAAGCCACACCATATCAGTTAATGTTTTTCACCTTAGATAATGCTATTTGAACATGAAGAAGGATACCAAAATGTTATTATAGAGGTATGAGAAATGACAAAATAGTAGGAATCAAGTTCCGAGCCTTATTAGCCAAGCTTGAGCCAAAGGTTTATTGAACTTAGTTATGAAGATCATTAACAACCAACTAGACTTTGAGGAACACAATTTTGTAATTTATTTGTATTACATGGTTATATTAGTGCCTGGACAATTTTTATGTGTTACATGGAACCAAGTGTAGGTTTCAAGTGTTGTATGAGCTACAAAACAACTAACATGGGCATGTTGACCAACGTGATCTCAACAAATGACAACATGACCATGCTGAGTCAGAAATGAGGATTATAGATATACGTGGCCACCAAAATGAGTGTACCGATCAATATGAGCTCTACATGACCATGTTAAGTATGAAAACAGCAACAAGAGAGATACATAGTCACCAACACAACTGTGTTGGCAACAATGTTGAATTAAGCATCTTTTATTTTGCCCAGTTTTGTTTAACTATGTTGTAACTTTATCTTAATTATGTTCTTATCTTTATTTAGCCCTAGTTACAACTTAAATAAGGTTATAAGACATTTTTATCAAGGATTATTAGTGAAGACATCACTATTATTGAGTCCTTAATCATCTCTAACTTTATGGAACTATAAATCGTTGGAAGATAATTCAAGTAAATTATCTTGTGAGCCATATTAAAGTGATACATTCAACGTTCATTTTATTACTGATGAGTCATATCCATTGGCGAATTGAACAATTTCTCCTTTATATTTACATGTTGCGTATATTTTTTGTATGGTAGCCTAGTGGTCATCTTCATAGGCATATCATATTTAGTTTGATATTAGAGTGTAGATTAAACAAAATGGGGAAAGTTGGAGTTGTAATTGTACATGTAGTGCATCTTATGTAGTCATGTGAGTGGCATGGTTATAAATTTATGTTGTAGCTTTGATTGAATTTTTGTATATAGTTCTTTTAGTAAGAGCATTAGAACCTAACTCTATTACACCTCAATCACCCATTTACAGTCCAATAGGTAAGTTGAAGCTACCAATAAGGTCATCTTTAGTGGCTTAAACAACAAGCTTGATCAAGCCAAAGGCCTATGGGTGAATCAGCTCCCCAACATCCTTTGGGGATACTATACCTTGCTAAGAATGGCCATTAGTGAAAGCCCTTTCCACTTAGCCTTCAGCATCGAGGCAATACTCCTTGTTAAGCTTGAGAACTTCATTGTATGGATTTAGAAGCCAAATTCATAGGTTAACAAGATCATCTTTAAGCTAACCTTAACCTCTTAGAAGAATTCTAAGGTCAAGCAAGTCTTTAGATTGCTGCCTACCAACATACGGTTGCTTAGTATTATGATGAGAAGATTAGACACAAAGCCTTCTAACCTGATAACCTCATCAATAACAAGTTAAAAGTAACTAGCTTAGAAGAAGCCTATGATAAGCTAACAACTAACTAGGAAAACCCTATTTTGGATGAGGTGCTAATTGCTTAGAAAGACTTCATGGTTAACCTATCCCTAAGGTATAGAACACCAACAATCGAAGGCCTTACCATGGGTAGCTTTGCACCAAATCCTCTATATAGAGCTTTGTTTTCATCTTCATATATAGTACAAACTCTTTTAATGTATGAAGTAAAGTTTCCATCCAACATATTTTGTATAGCTTGCTACTAAGTAGGTCTACACCTGGTCTTCAGCTTCTTATGGGTGAATGAGACACTCAACCTAATGATGGGCTTCATGTCTAGTCCGAACCCTCCCATGGGTGAACGAAACACATAGTCCATTAACAAACCTTACATCTGGTCTTCACCATTCTATTGGATAACAAGATATTAAGCTTATTAACGAGCTCCCATCCTATCTCTACCCTCCCATTGATAAACAAGATGCTTAGTCCATTGAAGGGTACTACATCTAGTCTTTACCCTTCTATGGGTGAACAAGATGCTTAGCCTAATAACGAGCCACCAATGTTCCTTTACCCTTTCTTATAGGTGAATGAGGACTACCTCCATTTAGAACAAGTAAATGAGGTACCTTTGCCTTTGATAGGTAAATGAGGAAACCCGTCCTCAGGTAGGTGAATGGAGAAGGGGCCTTTCTAAATCAAACACCACCTCTTAGAAGTACTTGTCAACTAGACTCGTATCTTACTAATTACAAAGTGAGAAGTCTGGGTCAAACCACTAATAAAGGATGATCTTAATGCAGATATGTTCCTTGGATCATGAATGAAATGTATAAATAACCTAGATGAGGATCATATATACTCATCAAGTCTCTAAAATGATACCACATAACTTAACAAATATCAGCAAAGTGCCTAGTTTGAATTACCACAACTACATAGAGAAATGTAACCAAAAATTTGAAAAGAAGAAGAAGAAGAAGAAGAAGGAGAAAAACCAAACAAAAAAGGAAAGTCTAGGTGAACCCAGCATAAATGAGCAAAATCAACAAGATATTCTCATTACTAAAATAGCCTAGCAACACTTACAAAGACAAAGGTTAGCATAGTAGCTCAATACATTAGAAAAAAGCTACTCTACTATAAGCTTTAGATTAGCATTACGCTAGTTCTATAATTTGCACAACAAGTTATAGGTTGGCCTTTAAATCTCAAAATCCCTAAGGGTTGATGATGGATTAAAGAGACACCTAAGGGGTTCACAACCTCCACTTTATGTTTTTAGCTCAACGACCTAAGCTCGCCACATCCAAATACATAGGCTAGAAAATACAAGATCAAAGTTGAATTTTCTTTAATTCCCTACTACAACCAAGGAAGCTAAATATTCTCCTATGGGAACCATAGAGTAGGGATGCAACTGCAGGGGTTGTAATAGGTACTCAACTTGTTTGACCCACTAAAATCCTTCTAGGATACTACTCAATAGGGTTTTGGGATAGGATTTGAGAAAAAGCTAAAAATCTAATAGGTTTTAAGTTGTTTTATGGATTTTATGAAAACTGGTTGCGAAATTTGCTACCTAATTAAAAATAAGAAATTAATAATATAACATTAATTAATATTTCCAAGAACTAAAACCTAGTCAAAACTCAAACTCAAAAAGCAAAGCCTTATTTTATTGTCTAACCCTAGTGCCATACGTACTATTCTTTCTTTCCTTTTCTTAGTTCGTTTGACTTCCTTCCACTCTGTTACTCTAACCTTGTCATCCTATCTTGATCTCTTAATAATCTACTACACTTTCTTAGTCTCTTTCATGGGTAACGTTGATTATTTCATAATTATAGCCTACTCCAATAGTAAGTGCTTTTAGTTTTCTCTCTCTAATTGTATTTATGTGTGAGCATTTGATTAAAGAAAGTACTTTTATAACTTAGGTTTACCACAGTTTATGCCTTTTTATGACTACACTATGAATTAGTAATAAAACAATTTGTTGGTAATCTTTCATATTTATATGTGAGGACTTGATATAAGAACGTCTTTTTATTTCTAAGTTTTGTTAAAGTTTATGTCTTTTTATGTTTTTCCTATGAATTAGTCATGAGATATTGTATTTCTAGTTCTTGAAGAGATATTTTATTTGTCATTCCTGATTTAGTTCATGTTATTGTGTATGTATTTGATCATGTCTTCACTTAGTAATGAGATATTTTATTTAAAATTCTTGTTTTAATCCTTTTCTTTTCCTAGACAAACTTCACTACATGAGTAAGATTATTCTAACACCCCTTCTTGTGATTTAAGAGAGTTTTCTTTTTGAAAACTTCTTAAATTATTCAAGTACCCCTTTATCTTATTACTACTATTGAGCATCCCCTTTTCACTTCTTGATAGTGTTATATTCTCAACGATAAAAAATTAATCACAATGATAAAAAGTCACTTGGTGAAATATATACATACATACATGCATATATAAATATATATATATGGGGATTAGGAAGCAAGTATCTAATTAGGTAGCGATGTTAGTTCTAGGAATAAGGTTAAAAATTCGATAAGGTTTTGGGATAGGTTTGCAAAACCTAGTTAGGGATGTGGGGCAAGCTCTAGGTTCCTATGACTCATCCTAAACCAGCCCTCATTTTCATTCATAACACAGAGGATGAAAGAGTATCTTAACCCCTAACCTCAATCGATATTGTAACGCCTTAAACTTAGGACACCACATACCGCCATATGTCCTTAGTTCTCTATTGACTTGTCAAGCTATATTTCAAAAATTAAATTCTCCAATTCACATTGAAATATTGACTATTAACTTCATTTAATGCAAATCCCATGATCAAGTACATAGTGTCTCCATAATAATCTCTCATAAAAGTAAATGGAAGCTAGTCAACATTTGAAAATAATAAATCGAAATCAAAACTCTAAACTCTTAAGGCTGATAGTAGTCATCATAATAATAACAACCATTAGCATAGGAATCTTCTTGATAGTAACCATCTGTTATGTCATCAAGACTAGGATAGCTTTCATAGTCAACTTGGTGTCCATAACTAGTAGGGTCTTTGTAACTAACATCTTAACCTACAACTTTTGGAAAAAGAAGAGTGAGCTGAAGCACAATATATAATATACAATTACATACGCATGAGTAATTATACATCAACATAACCATATGCATTTAAATGGAGAAAGGTAAATCATACACAATAGTTTAATTACCTTTAAATTAACCAATCACATATCACATAATAGAGGTCCTCATAACCCCCATCACAACACAGACTGACTCATTATCTTAGCAGTTGGGCGTACCTCTTCAGGCCCCTCTACAGCTGACGTTTAGGCATGCCGCTTTGAGCCCCTTTACAATCTTACGTCAATCTTGCTACTTTAGGCCCCATCTATTCAACGTAGATTATTTCCAAGCGAGACTCAATTAGGGATAATGTGTTACAAGGATCATTGGGGTTGATCTCTTAAGGATATATTACTCCAAGCCTATAGATCAAGCCATACATAAGAAATAAGCAATAATTAATTCAGATATTCAAATAGCCAATTTAAGCATTTATAACAAGTATGAATTATAGCTTAACAATTACATAAAATACCCAAGTGTCATGTACTTAGAGTTTGTCATAAGAACTTGATCAATTCTAGCTTAGAAGAATGAATCTATAAAGATATGATGAATAAAGATCATTTTAGTAGCAATATACAACTTATTATAGGTTTTCTAAAGGTTTTAAACAAGAATCTTAGGTTGGATGGGACTAAACTTAAGCTAAAAAGAAGGAATGAAGCAATTATAGGGACCATGATTAGGCATCATGCCTATGATCCTTTGCATAATCTAAAACACAAGATTACACCCTTAGACCATTGACTTTAACTTGGCCATGTTTCTCTACAAAATCACCACCGTTTGGATCATGGCCATGAACTTTGGTCATAATCCCCTCATCTTAATGTTTCATTCAAAATTTCTCACATCTAACTTTTCCATGAAGACTACAATTTGGACCACGACCATAGTCTTTGACCATGTTCTTGCCTATTTGAAAACTCCTTTCTCTTTTCTCAAAATACACCACTCCTTAACCTAGATCTGACATCTAATCTCAACTTCAACCGAAAAACACTACAATCCCCATTTATGATTCAACAATCCTTACCTCAACAACTCTACAATATAACCAAATTTGGAAATTACTATAAAGGAAACAAGATCGCGAAGGAAAGAATATGTTATCTTTTGTTTATAGAACCCTAGAGATAGTTCCTTTGAATTCTTCAATATACACAACCTTGAAAAATAAAAAACGTACTTTTAGATTCAATCCAATGCTTTACCATAAACATTAAATCACTCACCAATAAGGATTTTAGGTAATCTGTATTCTTAGGTAATTGAACCCTTCCTCTTACACTACCGAAAGAATCATAACTAGGCTTATGATCCAACAAAACCAACAAGGTCTTAAGTAATCCATATCTTACCTCTAGGATTTGCTAAGTTTGCTATAGGAGAGTCTAGCTTTGTAACATAATGGTAGACTAAATGAGTCTTCTGGAATGAGAAGAGTGTTTCTGTGTAAAAGCTAGATTAAGACTTTTTATTACTCCCAACTTGCCCCTAGTACTTTCTACCATTTACCTTGTCTCCCTTTATTAATAATAACTCCTTTCACTATATGTCTTTATTTTATTTCTTTGCATATTTCTTTTTTTTTTTTTCATGTTGTGTATCACATCTTTCTCCCCCTTAAAGAAACTTTCATCCTTGAAAGTTACACGATTCTTAGAATAACTCTAGATATTTCCTTCTCATTTCTTCCTCTAACTCCCATGTAGCTTCTTATTTAGGGTAGTCGGCCCACTATACTTTGACATATAGTATTTTCCTTCTCTTTAGCTCCTGAACCTGGATGTCTACTGTCTTTATTAGTCACTCTATTATTAACAAATTTAGTTGTAAATCCAAATCTTCGAGTGCTAGAATTGGAGCTTTACCTTAGGTTGTATCTTGAGCATCATCTTGATCCTTGTTAGGTGCATACTTCTTTAACATAGACACATGAAATGTCTTCTACCCCTGTAAAATGGTCCAATGTAGCTATAGATTAATTAAATTGAATTTGACTACATCCTTCATAGGAGATATTCTCAACAGAGCAAGATTTACCACTTCAAACTTTAAAGCATGTCACTTTGAATCTGCATAGCTTTTCTATTTGCTTTGGGCTATCTACATGCATTGCTTGATTACTTGTACCTTATCAATAGTCTCCCACACTAACTTTGGCTCCATAACTTGCCTTTCTCCAACTTCATCTTAATGTAAGGGAGACCTGCACTTTCTTCTATACAATGCTTCATATAGAGCCATTTGTATTGTAGCTCGATAGCTATTATTATAAGCAAATTCGACTAAAGGCAAGTATTTATCCTAATTACCTCCAAAGTCGAGTGCACAAGCTCTAAGCATATCTTCAAGGATTTATATGGTCTTCTCAGACTGTCCATTGCTCTGGGGATGAAAAGTTATACTGAACTGCACCTTAGTACCTAAGGACTTTTGTAAACTTTTCTAGAATCCACTTACAATCCACGTATCTCTATCATACATTATTGTAATCAAAATCTCATGTAATCTCACTATCTCCTGAACATACAGCTTGGCCAACCTCTCTAACCTGTAATCCAGTCTTATGGGAATGAAGTGAGCTATTTTCATTAGCCAATCTACTATTACTTACACCATGTCATGCTTTTCCTTAGTCATATGAGGTATATGGTGAAATCTATGGTCACATGTTCCTAGTTCCATCCTAGAATAGATAAGGTTTGCAATTCTTTAACTAATCTTTTATGCCCAACTTCACCATCTAACACATAGTACTCTTAGAAACATACTCTACAACTTCATGCCTCATGTTGTTCCACCAATAGTTCTTCTTTATGTCCTTGTACATCTTGGTATGCCTATGATGAATAGATTACCCAAAGCAGTGCACTTCTATAAGAATTTCTCCCTCTAACTCTTCTAAGTGTGATATACATAACTTACATCCATATCTCAAAACAACCTTCTCATCAAGATTGAATTTAGTTACCTTACCTTTCTCCATTCTACTCTTGATTTCATGGATTCCAGCATTTTCAAACTATATAACTTTTATTCTATCCATAAGAGTTAGTTGAATGTATAGATTTTCCATACTGGCCCCTACCAATCGAATCACTATGTTCAACTCTAATCTGCATAAGTCCTCTAGTAAAGGTTTCGATGAAGTGATTAATGTTGCTAAATTGTTTTGCTTCTTTCTACTAAGAGCATCTGTCATGACCCTAAAGGGGGCGTAGTAAGATTACCTAAAATTTTCATATCATGTGTGTACTCATGATTTGAAAATTATCTTGCAAGTCAGAGATTGCAAGATTTTAAACAATTAGTCACTAAAGTTTTTACTTATTTATTTATTTTATTCTTAATTTAATTAACTTACGACCACATATATGTGATTATGGATATCCGATAATCGACAGTCCATCAGAACTGCAGAGAATCAGTATCCTTTACCAAATAATAAGATTAGATAGTAAAGTTCTAAAACTCAAACATACTAAAGTCACAAAATTTAAATGTAGTATTAGTAATTATATATATAATAATTTAAATGAACCATATAGTTTGTCCTCAGATTCTAACTTCTATGCATCTCGATGTTGGCACTCAACTCTCAATTCTTAACTCATGCCTGATCATATAACAACTTGCAAAAGAAAACTATTGGGGAGTAAGCTACAAGAACTTAGTGAGTTATCCCTCGTACTATACCAGCAAACAAGTTATCAAACAATTTATTGCCAAACATATGAATGCATGAACAAGCAGTATGTTAAATAGTATATATGCAGTTGACTAGTGCTGTATACAACATCGGATTTAACGCCCTCCAAAGTAAAGGTTAGAGATACATCGGCACCAATCATAACCGGGCTTTAGCACTTGGGTTTTTAACCTTATATATATATATATATATATATATATATATATATATAAATTCTCTATTTCACAAAATAGGTTTTTATTTCTAACAGTCAATAGTATACAAATATCCAAGTCTAGCGGTGAGATGGCTCCTGCAGTCCACGCTCATACCCTACAGCAATGGTCTCTAGATACGACCCCCAGCCACCCATAGTTAGCGTCTACGGCGCCAATAGAACCCGCGAGCCAAGGGTAAGGTCTTATTATACCAATGCTCCTGCACTATACTGATCAAATCATGTGAGAATCCATCCCTCCAAGGCCCTTCATTATCAACTGCATGAGGTGATGGCCGGAACATTATATGCAATGTTCGTGCTCTATATATGAATTGTTTGACTTTAGTTGAGTTGAATATGATTAAGTCAATTTATGAGGTAGTCAAACAATTCATATATAGAGCACGAACATTGCATATAATGTTCCGGCCATCACCTCATGCAGTTGATAATGAAGGGCCTTGGAGGGATGGATTCTCACATGATTTGATCAGTATAGTGCAGGAGCATTGGTATAATAAGACCTTACCCTTGGCTCGCGGGTTCTATTGGCGCCGTAGACGCTAACTATGGGTGGCTGGGGGTCGTATCTAGAGACCATTGCTGTAGGGTATGAGCGTGGACTGCAGGAGCCATCTCACCGCTAGACTTGGATATTTGTATACTATTGACTGTTAGAAATAAAAACCTATTTTGTGAAATAGAGAATTTATATATATATATATATATATATATATATATATATATAAGGTTAAAAACCCAAGTGCTAAAGCCCGGTTATGATTGGTGCCGATGTATCTCTAACCTTTACTTTGGAGGGCGTTAAATCCGATGTTGTATACAGCACTAGTCAACTGCATATATACTATTTAACATACTGCTTGTTCATGCATTCATATGTTTGGCAATAAATTGTTTGATAACTTGTTTGCTGGTATAGTACGAGGGATAACTCACTAAGTTCTTGTAGCTTACTCCCCAATAGTTTTCTTTTGCAAGTTGTTATATGATCAGGCATGAGTTAAGAATTGAGAGTTGAGTGCCAACATCGAGATGCATAGAAGTTAGAATCTGAGGACAAACTATATGGTTCATTTAAATTATTATATATATAATTACTAATACTACATTTAAATTTTGTGACTTTAGTATGTTTGAGTTTTAGAACTTTACTATCTAATCTTATTATTTGGTAAAGGATACTGATTCTCTGCAGTTCTGATGGACTGTCGATTATCGGATATCCATAATCACATATATGTGGTCGTAAGTTAATTAAATTAAGAATAAAATAAATAAATAAGTAAAAACTTTAGTGACTAATTGTTTAAAATCTTGCAATCTCTGACTTGCAAGATAATTT
Organism: Lumnitzera littorea; assembly: GCA_024138015.1. Taxonomy (NCBI): domain Eukaryota; kingdom Viridiplantae; phylum Streptophyta; class Magnoliopsida; order Myrtales; family Combretaceae; genus Lumnitzera; species Lumnitzera littorea. Next base: position 56,203,921 of record JAMXBB010000008.1, read on the forward strand.
TCAAATCATGAGTACACACATGATATGAAAATTTTAGGTAATCTTACTACGCCCCCTTTAGGGTCATGACAGATGCTCTTAGTAGAAAGAAGCAAAACAATTTAGCAACATTAATCACTTCATCGAAACCTTTACTAGAGGACTTATGCAGATTAGAGTTGAACATAGTGATTCGATTGGTAGGGGCCAGTATGGAAAATCTATACATTCAACTAACTCTTATGGATAGAATAAAAGTTATATAGTTTGAAAATGCTGGAATCCATGAAATCAAGAGTAGAATGGAGAAAGGTAAGGTAACTAAATTCAATCTTGATGAGAAGGTTGTTTTGAGATATGGATGTAAGTTATGTATATCACACTTAGAAGAGTTAGAGGGAGAAATTCTTATAGAAGTGCACTGCTTTGGGTAATCTATTCATCATAGGCATACCAAGATGTACAAGGACATAAAGAAGAACTATTGGTGGAACAACATGAGGCATGAAGTTGTAGAGTATGTTTCTAAGAGTACTATGTGTTAGATGGTGAAGTTGGGCATAAAAGATTAGTTAAAGAATTGCAAACCTTATCTATTCTAGGATGGAACTAGGAACATGTGACCATAGATTTCACCATATACCTCATATGACTAAGGAAAAGCATGACATGGTGTAAGTAATAGTAGATTGGCTAATGAAAATAGCTCACTTCATTCCCATAAGACTGGATTACAGGTTAGAGAGGTTGGCCAAGCTGTATGTTCAGGAGATAGTGAGATTACATGAGATTTTGATTACAATAATGTATGATAGAGATACGTGGATTGTAAGTGGATTCTAGAAAAGTTTACAAAAGTCCTTAGGTACTAAGGTGCAGTTCAGTATAACTTTTCATCCCCAGAGCAATGGACAGTCTGAGAAGACCATATAAATCCTTGAAGATATGCTTAGAGCTTGTGCACTCGACTTTGGAGGTAATTAGGATAAATACTTGCCTTTAGTCGAATTTGCTTATAATAATAGCTATCGAGCTACAATACAAATGGCTCTATATGAAGCATTGTATAGAAGAAAGTGCAGGTCTCCCTTACATTAAGATGAAGTTGGAGAAAGGCAAGTTATGGAGCCAAAGTTAGTGTGGGAGACTATTGATAAGGTACAAGTAATCAAGCAATGCATGTAGATAGCCCAAAGCAAATAGAAAAGCTATGCAGATTCAAAGTGACATGCTTTAAAGTTTGAAGTGGTAAATCTTGCTCTGTTGAGAATATCTCCTATGAAGGATGTAGTCAAATTCAATTTAATTAATCTATAGCTACATTGGACCATTTTACAGGGGTAGAAGACATTTCATGTGTCTATGTTAAAGAAGTATGCACCTAACAAGGATCAAGATGATGCTCAAGATACAACCTAAGGTAAAGCTCCAATTCTAGCACTCGAAGATTTGGATTTACAACTAAATTTGTTAATAATAGAGTGACTAATAAAGACAGTAGACATCCAGGTTCAGGAGCTAAAGAGAAGGAAAATACTATATGTCAAAGTATAGTGGGCCGACTACCCTAAATAAGAAGCTACATGGGAGTTAGAGGAAGAAATGAGAAGGAAATATCTAGAGTTATTCTAAGAATCGTGTAACTTTCAAGGATGAAAGTTTCTTTAAGGGGGAGAAAGATGTGATACACAACATGAAAAAAAAAAAAAGAAATATGCAAAGAAATAAAATAAAGACATATAGTGAAAGGAGTTATTATTAATAAAGGGAGACAAGGTAAATGGTAGAAAGTACTAGGGGCAAGTTGGGAGTAATAAAAAGTCTTAATCTAGCTTTTACACAGAAACACTCTTCTCATTCCAGAAGACTCATTTAGTCTACCATTATGTTACAAAGCTAGACTCTCCTATAGCAAACTTAGCAAATCCTAGAGGTAAGATATGGATTACTTAAGACCTTGTTGGTTTTGTTGGATCATAAGCCTAGTTATGATTCTTTCGGTAGTGTAAGAGGAAGGGTTCAATTACCTAAGAATACAGATTACCTAAAATCCTTATTGGTGAGTGATTTAATGTTTATGGTAAAGCATTGGATTGAATCTAAAAGTACGTTTTTTATTTTTCAAGGTTGTGTATATTGAAGAATTCAAAGGAACTATCTCTAGGGTTCTATAAACAAAAGATAACATATTCTTTCCTTCGCGATCTTGTTTCCTTTATAGTAATTTCCAAATTTGGTTATATTGTAGAGTTGTTGAGGTAAGGATTGTTGAATCATAAATGGGGATTGTAGTGTTTTTCGGTTGAAGTTGAGATTAGATGTCAGATCTAGGTTAAGGAGTGGTGTATTTTGAGAAAAGAGAAAGGAGTTTTCAAATAGGCAAGAACATGGTCAAAGACTATGGTCGTGGTCCAAATTGTAGTCTTCATGGAAAAGTTAGATGTGAGAAATTTTGAATGAAACATTAAGATGAGGGGATTATGACCAAAGTTCATGGCCATGATCCAAACGGTGGTGATTTTGTAGAGAAACATGGCCAAGTTAAAGTCAATGGTCTAAGGGTGTAATCTTGTGTTTTAGATTATGCAAAGGATCATAGGCATGATGCCTAATCATGGTCCCTATAATTGCTTCATTCCTTCTTTTTAGCTTAAGTTTAGTCCCATCCAACCTAAGATTCTTGTTTAAAACCTTTAGAAAACCTATAATAAGTTGTATATTGCTACTAAAATGATCTTTATTCATCATATCTTTATAGATTCATTCTTCTAAGCTAGAATTGATCAAGTTCTTATGACAAACTCTAAGTACATGACACTTGGGTATTTTATGTAATTGTTAAGCTATAATTCATACTTGTTATAAATGCTTAAATTGGCTATTTGAATATCTGAATTAATTATTGCTTATTTCTTATGTATGGCTTGATCTATAGGCTTGGAGTAATATATCCTTAAGAGATCAACCCCAATGATCCTTGTAACACATTATCCCTAATTGAGTCTCGCTTGGAAATAATCTACGTTGAATAGATGGGGCCTAAAGTAGCAAGATTGACGTAAGATTGTAAAGGGGCTCAAAGCGGCATGCCTAAACGTCAGCTGTAGAGGGGCCTGAAGAGGTACGCCCAACTGCTAAGATAATGAGTCAGTCTGTGTTGTGATGGGGGTTATGAGGACCTCTATTATGTGATATGTGATTGGTTAATTTAAAGGTAATTAAACTATTGTGTATGATTTACCTTTCTCCATTTAAATGCATATGGTTATGTTGATGTATAATTACTCATGCGTATGTAATTGTATATTATATATTGTGCTTCAGCTCACTCTTCTTTTTCCAAAAGTTGTAGGTTAAGATGTTAGTTACAAAGACCCTACTAGTTATGGACACCAAGTTGACTATGAAAGCTATCCTAGTCTTGATGACATAACAGATGGTTACTATCAAGAAGATTCCTATGCTAATGGTTGTTATTATTATGATGACTACTATCAGCCTTAAGAGTTTAGAGTTTTGATTTCGATTTATTATTTTCAAATGTTGACTAGCTTCCATTTACTTTTATGAGAGATTATTATGGAGACACTATGTACTTGATCATGGGATTTGCATTAAATGAAGTTAATAGTCAATATTTCAATGTGAATTGGAGAATTTAATTTTTGAAATATAGCTTGACAAGTCAATAGAGAACTAAGGACATATGGCGGTATGTGGTGTCCTAAGTTTAAGGCGTTACAATATCGATTGAGGTTAGGGGTTAAGATACTCTTTCATCCTCTGTGTTATGAATGAAAATGAGGGCTGGTTTAGGATGAGTCATAGGAACCTAGAGCTTGCCCCACATCCCTAACTAGGTTTTGCAAACCTATCCCAAAACCTTATCGAATTTTTAACCTTATTCCTAGAACTAACATCGCTACCTAATTAGATACTTGCTTCCTAATCCCCATATATATATATTTATATATGCATGTATGTATGTATATATTTCACCAAGTGACTTTTTATCATTGTGATTAATTTTTTATCGTTGAGAATATAACACTATCAAGAAGTGAAAAGGGGATGCTCAATAGTAGTAATAAGATAAAGGGGTACTTGAATAATTTAAGAAGTTTTCAAAAAGAAAACTCTCTTAAATCACAAGAAGGGGTGTTAGAATAATCTTACTCATGTAGTGAAGTTTGTCTAGGAAAAGAAAAGGATTAAAACAAGAATTTTAAATAAAATATCTCATTACTAAGTGAAGACATGATCAAATACATACACAATAACATGAACTAAATCAGGAATGACAAATAAAATATCTCTTCAAGAACTAGAAATACAATATCTCATGACTAATTCATAGGAAAAACATAAAAAGACATAAACTTTAACAAAACTTAGAAATAAAAAGACGTTCTTATATCAAGTCCTCACATATAAATATGAAAGATTACCAACAAATTGTTTTATTACTAATTCATAGTGTAGTCATAAAAAGGCATAAACTGTGGTAAACCTAAGTTATAAAAGTACTTTCTTTAATCAAATGCTCACACATAAATACAATTAGAGAGAGAAAACTAAAAGCACTTACTATTGGAGTAGGCTATAATTATGAAATAATCAACGTTACCCATGAAAGAGACTAAGAAAGTGTAGTAGATTATTAAGAGATCAAGATAGGATGACAAGGTTAGAGTAACAGAGTGGAAGGAAGTCAAACGAACTAAGAAAAGGAAAGAAAGAATAGTACGTATGGCACTAGGGTTAGACAATAAAATAAGGCTTTGCTTTTTGAGTTTGAGTTTTGACTAGGTTTTAGTTCTTGGAAATATTAATTAATGTTATATTATTAATTTCTTATTTTTAATTAGGTAGCAAATTTCGCAACCAGTTTTCATAAAATCCATAAAACAACTTAAAACCTATTAGATTTTTAGCTTTTTCTCAAATCCTATCCCAAAACCCTATTGAGTAGTATCCTAGAAGGATTTTAGTGGGTCAAACAAGTTGAGTACCTATTACAACCCCTGCAGTTGCATCCCTACTCTATGGTTCCCATAGGAGAATATTTAGCTTCCTTGGTTGTAGTAGGGAATTAAAGAAAATTCAACTTTGATCTTGTATTTTCTAGCCTATGTATTTGGATGTGGCGAGCTTAGGTCGTTGAGCTAAAAACATAAAGTGGAGGTTGTGAACCCCTTAGGTGTCTCTTTAATCCATCATCAACCCTTAGGGATTTTGAGATTTAAAGGCCAACCTATAACTTGTTGTGCAAATTATAGAACTAGCGTAATGCTAATCTAAAGCTTATAGTAGAGTAGCTTTTTTCTAATGTATTGAGCTACTATGCTAACCTTTGTCTTTGTAAGTGTTGCTAGGCTATTTTAGTAATGAGAATATCTTGTTGATTTTGCTCATTTATGCTGGGTTCACCTAGACTTTCCTTTTTTGTTTGGTTTTTCTCCTTCTTCTTCTTCTTCTTCTTCTTTTCAAATTTTTGGTTACATTTCTCTATGTAGTTGTGGTAATTCAAACTAGGCACTTTGCTGATATTTGTTAAGTTATGTGGTATCATTTTAGAGACTTGATGAGTATATATGATCCTCATCTAGGTTATTTATACATTTCATTCATGATCCAAGGAACATATCTGCATTAAGATCATCCTTTATTAGTGGTTTGACCCAGACTTCTCACTTTGTAATTAGTAAGATACGAGTCTAGTTGACAAGTACTTCTAAGAGGTGGTGTTTGATTTAGAAAGGCCCCTTCTCCATTCACCTACCTGAGGACGGGTTTCCTCATTTACCTATCAAAGGCAAAGGTACCTCATTTACTTGTTCTAAATGGAGGTAGTCCTCATTCACCTATAAGAAAGGGTAAAGGAACATTGGTGGCTCGTTATTAGGCTAAGCATCTTGTTCACCCATAGAAGGGTAAAGACTAGATGTAGTACCCTTCAATGGACTAAGCATCTTGTTTATCAATGGGAGGGTAGAGATAGGATGGGAGCTCGTTAATAAGCTTAATATCTTGTTATCCAATAGAATGGTGAAGACCAGATGTAAGGTTTGTTAATGGACTATGTGTTTCGTTCACCCATGGGAGGGTTCGGACTAGACATGAAGCCCATCATTAGGTTGAGTGTCTCATTCACCCATAAGAAGCTGAAGACCAGGTGTAGACCTACTTAGTAGCAAGCTATACAAAATATGTTGGATGGAAACTTTACTTCATACATTAAAAGAGTTTGTACTATATATGAAGATGAAAACAAAGCTCTATATAGAGGATTTGGTGCAAAGCTACCCATGGTAAGGCCTTCGATTGTTGGTGTTCTATACCTTAGGGATAGGTTAACCATGAAGTCTTTCTAAGCAATTAGCACCTCATCCAAAATAGGGTTTTCCTAGTTAGTTGTTAGCTTATCATAGGCTTCTTCTAAGCTAGTTACTTTTAACTTGTTATTGATGAGGTTATCAGGTTAGAAGGCTTTGTGTCTAATCTTCTCATCATAATACTAAGCAACCGTATGTTGGTAGGCAGCAATCTAAAGACTTGCTTGACCTTAGAATTCTTCTAAGAGGTTAAGGTTAGCTTAAAGATGATCTTGTTAACCTATGAATTTGGCTTCTAAATCCATACAATGAAGTTCTCAAGCTTAACAAGGAGTATTGCCTCGATGCTGAAGGCTAAGTGGAAAGGGCTTTCACTAATGGCCATTCTTAGCAAGGTATAGTATCCCCAAAGGATGTTGGGGAGCTGATTCACCCATAGGCCTTTGGCTTGATCAAGCTTGTTGTTTAAGCCACTAAAGATGACCTTATTGGTAGCTTCAACTTACCTATTGGACTGTAAATGGGTGATTGAGGTGTAATAGAGTTAGGTTCTAATGCTCTTACTAAAAGAACTATATACAAAAATTCAATCAAAGCTACAACATAAATTTATAACCATGCCACTCACATGACTACATAAGATGCACTACATGTACAATTACAACTCCAACTTTCCCCATTTTGTTTAATCTACACTCTAATATCAAACTAAATATGATATGCCTATGAAGATGACCACTAGGCTACCATACAAAAAATATACGCAACATGTAAATATAAAGGAGAAATTGTTCAATTCGCCAATGGATATGACTCATCAGTAATAAAATGAACGTTGAATGTATCACTTTAATATGGCTCACAAGATAATTTACTTGAATTATCTTCCAACGATTTATAGTTCCATAAAGTTAGAGATGATTAAGGACTCAATAATAGTGATGTCTTCACTAATAATCCTTGATAAAAATGTCTTATAACCTTATTTAAGTTGTAACTAGGGCTAAATAAAGATAAGAACATAATTAAGATAAAGTTACAACATAGTTAAACAAAACTGGGCAAAATAAAAGATGCTTAATTCAACATTGTTGCCAACACAGTTGTGTTGGTGACTATGTATCTCTCTTGTTGCTGTTTTCATACTTAACATGGTCATGTAGAGCTCATATTGATCGGTACACTCATTTTGGTGGCCACGTATATCTATAATCCTCATTTCTGACTCAGCATGGTCATGTTGTCATTTGTTGAGATCACGTTGGTCAACATGCCCATGTTAGTTGTTTTGTAGCTCATACAACACTTGAAACCTACACTTGGTTCCATGTAACACATAAAAATTGTCCAGGCACTAATATAACCATGTAATACAAATAAATTACAAAATTGTGTTCCTCAAAGTCTAGTTGGTTGTTAATGATCTTCATAACTAAGTTCAATAAACCTTTGGCTCAAGCTTGGCTAATAAGGCTCGGAACTTGATTCCTACTATTTTGTCATTTCTCATACCTCTATAATAACATTTTGGTATCCTTCTTCATGTTCAAATAGCATTATCTAAGGTGAAAAACATTAACTGATATGGTGTGGCTTTTTATGTAGCTCCTATTCATCTAGAATGTGTTTGGCATCTTAAAGGCATAAACATCCAAGGTAGGGTAAGTAGAGGCTCATTTTATAGAGATTACCATTGATGATCATGTAGTAGATTGCTCATATCATTAAGGCTTAAGCTTCCTCGTGATTCTATGGTCCATCTTTTAGGTAAGAAATGATTGGGTCCATTCCATCTCATTGGGTACCTTTAGTATCGAGTGGATGTTAGCTAAGACTTTTGGTGCATACTGTCTCTACTATTATCAGGTAAGTATTCAATGAAATCCTTCTTATTAAGGCCAAAGAGATAGGGAGGTTAAGTAGGAGAGGTTGTCTAACTCTAAGTTTTCAACTAAACGGATCTTAGTGATGGTCAAGGCCAAAGTACAAGTCCTGATAATTGCATGATATTTAATCTTGATAACTATAAGATATCTAGACCTGACAATTGCAAGATATTTAGTCCTTTTCAAGTACAAGTCCTAATAACTGCCTCTCTTTTGACTTATTGGATAATGACTTAGAAGTTAGAGAAGATTTCAAGTCATTTTGCTCCTATCTCTTTAGCCAACTTGATGCCTACTATGAGCGCTTTGTACTCAACTTCATTTTTACTTTCTAAGAAGTCAAACTTTAAGGCATACTTGACCTATGTCCCATAGGGCTTGTCAAGGACTAGCCTTACCCCATTACCCCTTTTTACTGGAGGATCCATCCACATGGAGAGTCTAAGAAAGTGGGTGATACGCCATGCTGAGAGCAGATCAGGGCAACAGTATCAGGGTAGGTCCAAGCTTATAAAAAGCTAAAAGTGAAGGGTAATGAAATGCAAAAATTGGAATATAGTAAACAAGGCAAACAAGCAAACCATGAATGATCCTAAGGATATGATGCACTAAAGAAAACTCCATAAACTTACGGCTTAACTCGATATGATGTATAAGCTGATCCAATGAACGTACTGACCAAGGTTAGTATAAGAATGAAATGATTAAGCAATAGAGAGCAATGCTCACTGAAAGAGGAATATATTCAATATCTGATATGTAAGATGATTATTATGGCTACATATTATAAAGGGTATTTATACCTTAAATGTTAGGGAATCCAACCTAAAATGGAAAAGACATAAAGGGTATTGCCTAAAAGAAGTAATGTATAAGGAATAATAAAGGGATACCAATGAAAATTCAATGAAATCAATGATTAGTGCAACAGAACCCTTTTACATGGGATAAGACATATGGCAATAGGTCACTAGAGATGCTTTTGGCAAAAATAGACAAATGGTATCATTAGAATAAAGGTTGTTAGGTAGAGGTACCGAGTAGACCTAGGGGTCCTTTTAAGAAAACATGGGTGTAGATGTGTGCTAGGGTTCTTGACAGCAACACTACCAAGCTAAAGGTCGATACGGTCATGGCTAAGTAAACATGTAAAGGGTTGGATTGAAAGATGAGGATTTACTTGGCTTAGCATATGGAGCTGGTCAACAATAAAGATTAGTTCAGCCTCAATAAAAGTTAGCTAGAATAGCAAAATCCACTTAGCTAATCCCTCAAGACCTTATACTCTAGCTCGAGTTAAAGGTTTCGTAGTTCGATTCCTATCCATAGGTCTAGTAAGAGGAGTATTAATTTTGGGTAGGTAAGCTTGGTAATGAAGTTAATGCGGACTTAAGCTTTGATTACCTTTCATAGTTGGAACCAAGCACAAAAGCATTAGGCTCAAGGGTGAAATAAACCATCTCACCTGAGTTGTTTAGCTTATGTAGTATTTGTCGAAGAGGTTGATCAGTGAGGACGATTGCTTAATGCACTTCAAAGTTAGATATAAGCTTTTTGGTGGATAGTACAACTATGACTGCAAACTTCCTAACAACAAAGTACCTAAACTTAAGTCCGTAAGGAATGTAGTTGATGTAATAGATGGACTTATGCTCCTTTATGTCAACTCGAACCAAAACGGATAAGTGCCTTAGCACTAACTGTTAGGTATAAGTACAAGTCTTCCCTAGACACGAGCTTGCATTATATTGAAGGAGAAGTAAGGAATTGCTTGAGTTGTTGAAGGCATGTTAGCACTGGTCCATTGTTAAAAGTTGCGTAGGGTTTTTAGGATCTTGAAAATCTTAAGGTATCTATCTATAAAGTGAGAGATGAACTAATTGAGAGGAGTTATCTATTTGGTTAGCCTTTAGACATGTTTGACCTTGTTGGGGATTGCATGTCAAAAATGGCTCTAATTGTTTACAAGTTAGCTTCTATGCCACATAGGTTATGATAATACTTAATTAGCATACATATTTTGAGGTGATTTTCTGAAAATTTGTGTACTAATTAAGTTAATTTCATAGCAATTTGGAGTTTAATTTGTTTAAATTTCATTTTTAGGGACTTTGAGAGTAGTTGATGGATTTTTTAAGTGATTTTATCAAGTTTTGGAGTTCATTTCAAGAAAAGAAATGATTAAGGAATTGAAATGGAGGAATTTCAAGTAAGGAATGAAGTTTAGAGAGAAACTAAGGGTGAAGGCCATGGCTAAGTAAAAATTGAAGATTTTTAGACAAAGTGCAAGGCTACACTCAACTCTATGGCCATAATCTTAGGGCATAGTAACTCAATGGATTGTAAATCTTCTTATCTTTTGAAATATTTGAAGTTTAAAATGGCAAGCTTCATTATTTTTATTCTCTAAGCCAAATTTGGAAAGTGTATCAAAGAGATGTGTAGGGAGATATCTCAAGAAATATTAAAGATATGCAAAAGACATTTCAAAGACACATTCGAAGCTACATTCCAAGATTCTTTTGGTACTATAAATAAGATATAAGCCTTATAAATTACCGATCATGGGGGATATATCATAGAAAACATATAGAATAGACTCCTCCCTTTTCTTTTCTTTTTTTTTTTATTTTAATCTTTTTTAATGTTTTAATATTCAATTATTGTAAACTCTACTTTTAGTGGACCTAAGACTTGATTAAGAGTACTTTCCGAACGTTCCCAAAGATCAACTAAACCAAAAACTTAAGTTTATATTTAGAAACGAATTAAATTTTTACAATTCAAAAGCCAATTGTCGATAAAACCCGAGCTTGAAGAACTGCAAGCTCTAAAGTTACTTAAAACCCTAAACCTTAAGACAATTAAGGAATTTTAACCCTAAGTAATTAATCGATAATTTAATTTGAATAATTCCATTCAACTTTAGAAAATTTCACAATTTTATAAAAATCAAATCATAAATTACAAAACAATGCGAGATGAAAACCCTAAAACAATTTCCTATAAGGTCATGCCCTTATCTTCATGTATAAGCTTTACACATAAATAAGTAGACCAATCAATCACCTTAGATAACTTATCAATTGAGAGTTGGAATCATTTATCAATTGATAACTTATCAAAATCTAGTGATAAGACAATTTACTTATCACCCCTTCACTTATACTACATATGGACAATTTTTCACAAGATTTCATAAGCTTAACTTTAATAAATGAGACAAGACCATTCCATGGACAAAAAGGACTTGAAATGGTAGATCTAAACAAGGAAGAAAGGGGGGCCATACTCTTGTCTTTCAACCATCAATCACTTTCTCTTACACATCACTATTCACCCCTTAATGCTTACATCATCAATAGTTGCAATTGTTGACTTTTGTGTAAGCTACAAGATAATCAATTAAAGCTTCTTCCACACACTTCTTTCCTCATTCAAAATCTGCCACTCTTCTCCCTCTTTCACTCCCATTTTCACTTCCTTTTCTCTCACTTTAAACACAAATTTAAAGAAGAAATCAAACTCCACAAATTCCCAACATTGCTGCCACCATTTTTGCTTCCATACTCACAGCAATTTCTCTTCTTATTCTTATGTCATTTTCTTTCATCATCTAAGATCTTTTAGAACCATTAGAACCTTCCACACACCCCATTCCAAGAGACCAAAAGATTCGGGTTCCAAAAGGTTGCAAAAGAGGAAGCAAAGTTAAGAGCTTAAGTGGAACCTTTGTGCACAACCATCATATTTTGCTTTAAGGACGAGTAAGTGTTTCTTGTGATATGTAGATTAGTATTTATGTTAGGAGACTTTGATTTCTTGAAGATATGAGTAAGGTTTAAGATGTTATAACACCAAAAATCATTTTAAGAAACAAACCATGAAACCTTTACATGAAGTTGAAATATGAGCATGTAAAGTTGGTGTTTTGTAAAGACATTTGTTTAATGCTTTGGATGGAAGATTTTAAGCTAAGAAAATCTTGAAATAAGAACTTTAATGGAGGAGGAGCATGCTGGACATGAGGGTTCCATAGTCATGTGGATGTTGATTTTGTTTCCATTAAGTTAAACATGCTCAAATCTAGACTTAAGTTAAGGAAAAATCCATCACATGAAGTTTTATGAAAAAACCAACTTTGCATGACATGAGCTATGATATGGGAGTTGTATTAAATATAAGATCCTCTATTTCTTTGTGTGGAACATAAGTTGAAGAATCATCTTGTGGAAGAAAAGTCAAGTTAAGATTTGGACACAAGTAGTTTAAGTGTAAAATCTATCACCTAAACTTAAGGAAATGATGAAACAAGTTGAAAAACCAAGTAGGGACCCCTTGGAACCATCATGAACAGATCTGGAATGTGGGAAAAAGAAGCTTAAAAATATGATAAAAGTGAATGAACAAAGTGAAAAGATTAACTAAAGCAAGTATGGTAAGCATACAAAGCCTAAAACTCAAAACCAAGCCTAAAACTCTCAAAACAAGCCTAGAACTCTAAGTTAGGCCTTCAATGAAATTCTGACCAGCACCTTAAAGTGTTAAGAGAGGTTTTTTTGAAGCCCATAAGAAATCTACCTAAGGTCCCATAAGCCCACCAAAGTCATTAACTTTAATTTGAACAAAAAACAAGCCCATTTGACAACTTAAGCCTACTAAAGGGCTCAAGAAGCAATTGTTAGCCTTAGGAATATAAATCAAAGTTGTAAATCTGATCTCAAGGAGTATTTTAAGCTTAGGATAAAATCTTAAGACCAAGCCCAAAGGATTTCTCAAGTTATCAAAAAGCCCATTTACCAAACAAGGCCCAAAAGCACTCCAACACATGAGGAACGCTACTGTTCTGACCCATGGACAGATTTGCATGCCTCATTTCGAAAATCTAACCTCACCACATTAAAGTACACTCGAAAACAATGAAGATTGACTATAAGATCATAAAAATCGGATTTAAAATGAGAAAGTTATACGCGATTGAACTTTTAAGTAAAACCGGGAAAAATTATGAAACCAAGTCCAAAATATAACTTAAAGGGTTTTAGCTTAGTTTTCTAGGTTTTATTTCAAATCCTTATAGTATTGTATTTGTGATGTCCAGGAGACCCGACTTTGGGGAGACGACTTATCCCGGATTATTTTGATTGATCTGTATGGCTGAATGAGTAAGCTTGTAGAATAAATGCACCTAAACTTATATATATAAATTTGGATGCTTGTGGGATATGGGAGATGCATGTGTATGAATTTGTGGATGAATGTGATGAATTGTTAATTATATTTAATAAGGGGAATTGTTTGCATTATATATAATGTGAATTGTATGGAATGAAATTATCTGATCACCTTGAAAATTGAGATAATTACTTATCTGATTAAGAAATCAAAATGAATCATGCATACCCCATATTGCATACGGATAACACCGACTATCGCTTCACGTAGAAGATGGGAAAGGACTCACAGGAATACGAGTTTCCTGCAGGATTGGGCACTAGCTACGCCATCATATATATTGAGTCTCTGCCTTAAGCTGATGGGCTTACTAGGCGCGGGGAGACGCCAACCATCGGTGAGGGGCCGAGTCTTATGGCTTCTGCTTAGGGCGTGTGATTGTGGATTGCAGAGGCCACCACACCGCTAGACTTGGGATTTTGAAAATATGATTTATTATTCGGTAATGAAAGTATATATATGAATATATATACATAGTTTTGTTTTAACTTAAGTACAATAGTGCTAATGAATTAAAACCCAAGGTCTAGAACCCGGATTTTGGTTTAGGTCGGTTAATTATCTCCAAACCCCGACTTCAGGGGCGTAATTCTGAGTTGTATGCAATTCTTAGGTCACTACATGCGTTGTTTGGCATATTGATTGTTCATGCATTCATATGATTGTGCATCTAATAAATTTTGCCATGCGGTATTGAGGAGGGTAATTATCTCACTAAGCGTAAGCTTACACCCCAACAGTTCTTTTCTTTGCAGGTTGATCGATAGTTGGGAATGTGATAGGAATCGAGTGTAGTGTGCTACCATTGAATCAATATGGTGAAAAGCTTATGTAGTTACTTCAGAATGCTTCGGAAAATGACTAACATTTCAATTAAGTTTAGTATCTTTAGTAAGTTTAGAATTTTCTAGAATTGTCTATCTTATTTCGCTATTTTGGTAGGGGATATCGATTCTCTGTGGTTCTGAGGAATTGTGGAAAAATAGATATCCATAATTATTTATATTATATAATGAGTCAATGAACTAAAATTGAAGACTCTAGCAAATAATTATTTAAAGTCTTGTAATCTCTGACTTGCAAGGCGATTTTCTTATCATGAGTGCACACGTGATATAAAAATTTTAGGCAATACTACTAGGCCCCTCCTAAGGTCGCTACAATTATTATGAACCTTAGTTTGCTATGTAATTGATTTTCTTTTATCAATCTATGATTTCTTGTTTTTGCGATCTAATTAAACTATACAGATTGCCATTGAAGTAGTATTTACCTAGGTTATTAATTTATTAATTTGATGTTTTAGTTTATTGTTGAGTTTACAAGATCCTATAGTGAAAAGACATGTGTAATAAGAAGGAACTGAGTAGACTAAGAGATTAGGTATTTGGTTTCTCGAAATTAAGGTAACTTAATAAAGTGATCCAAGATCTTAATGTAGTGATCCAAGATCTTAATGTGATCTTGAGATCCTTTATTTCAAAAGCGATCCAAGGATAGTAATCTTAGGGTAAGGAATCAACTAGAGATGTGAGTTTAATTAATTCATTTTAGGCATCTCTATAGTCCATTAAACAAGAATGAGTTTGATAATTTGCATAGTTATTTTAGGGGGAATAATAATTAAATACTAAGTTCATGTGTTCATATATTGTTCTTATTTTATTTTAATTAGAATAGTTTAGCTTAGTTATTTCTAGTTAATTGAATTTGCTCTTTATTCTTTGTTTATTTTATTAGTTATCTTTAATTAATTAAAATTGTTTATTAGATTAGATATTAGGAAAGGGGTAAGTACTAATATTCACAATTATAAGTAGTTCTTGAGGGATCAACACTCGAACTCAATCTATTTTACTCTATTATTACTTACTATGTACACTTTCCTTCTACAATAAAGTTTTTTGCACCATTGTCAAGGACTTACGATATAAGGAACACCCTAAATCTAGTATTCTAACCAGTCTTAGGTTTTGAAATAAAAAATGGAAAAAATTATTATCTCCTTTTGTTTACATTGTTTGTTTCTTGATTTTGCATCACTTGTTTCTTGATTTTGTATCTTATTTTATTTTCTCTCCTCACATCTATAGAATTTATTGTATTCTTTTTGAAATTTTGGGGTTGAGAATTTTTGCAGATTGTTGTTCCAAATTATATTGGCTATGGAGATTAAGATGGAATACAGTAGGTGGAATCAAGGAAATAGCTATTGGAGTGTACACAATAGTATTAGGCAAGAGGAACCCATATCCATGAATTTTTGGAATAAGTGTCAGTATTATGGCATGTCTATTGTTCCTATGGATGTCTAAATTTCACTCCATACACATATCTTCCTAACTTCCAAGAAAGAGAGAAACTTCTGGAGGAAGTTCTCATAGAAGCTTTGGAAAAACATTGAGTAAAGAAGTCTTACACTTTTAATGAATCAGTCCCTATTCTAGCCACCTCATTGTCACATTTCGGTATAGCATAGGATGTACCATCATACAGGAATACCTATTGAAAACTTAACTCAACCTATTCCTTCATCAAAAGACAACTTTGTTTACATAATAAAGGGGTTGCTATAAACCCCTAAAATTTTCAACCTAATACCCAAAGTAGACCTTAGTGTGCTTGAAGACTCTAAGAGTTGACAAGACTAGTTACGATAAAAACCCTAATATAACAATCAAAGATTTAATTGCGTAGAAAATTTTTATACCCTAAATGTATATAAATACTAGAGATTGCGCTCGAAAGTGATAAAACCCTAAAATTATAACTTTAAGGATACAAAAGCACTAACTCACTATAATTTACCCTAAAACCCTAATTGATAATATAACCTTAGCATTATACCAAATCATTAGTAAAAGATTAAAGATAACTTTCAATCACTCATAAATACATATAATACTAAAGTAATCAATTAGAAACTAAGATATTACATCATAGATCACATTCATCTTCTAAGTATATAACTAAGTTAGTATTACATAGAGTTAATGGTTTAGTTGATGCTTAGGTTATATGTACTGAACATTAATACCCTAAATAACATTTTTCATCTTAATTACACTAAGTAGCTTACCAAATGATGTATATAAGATATAAATATCTAATGGAAGATCTGATTATCTATTTTTACTAATCAATTCACTAAACTTCTTATTTCCTTTCATTTCCTTAATCTTTCTCCTAATCTTCCTTAATTACTTCATTATGTACACAAAATGGCATTTATTTTTGGAAAGTTGACCAAGTCAACATGTGGAAAAGTCAACAAAGGACACTTACACTTTAGAAAATATCTAAGCCATCGAATGATTTCTTTTCTTTTAACTTTTCTTTCCCTTCTTCCCTTTAATTGCCGTCCACTTCTTTCCCTTTCCTAAACCCCACTTGTTTTCCTTTTCAAAAACAAAAGAACACAAAATAAAGTCCCTTTCTTCTTCTCCTTTCCCAACCGTATCTTCCCTTTCCCTTTCACTCTTCTTTAGTTTTCAACTTTGCATCCATATTCAAGAGCAAATTAAGGTATGTTCTTATGTTACTATGTCTTGCTTCATATTCTCTACTAGTTAGATGAAGAGTTAGGTTAGGTTAAGTAGTTATGTGTTGTGTATATATATGTTGATTAAGGCTTAAAGTTTCAATCTTTATGTATAGAAGTGGAGGACTCTTTAAACAATGGAAAAAGATGCATGTATATATGTCTTTAAGTATGTGTACATAAGGATATATTAGAGAAATACATGTATAAAGCCCTTTATACATAAGTATCCATTATGTACATAACCTAAAATAAGGCATATACTAACTATACATACATCTATCATGCTAAATACACCCTTAAAATACAAAAAGAATGATATTAGAGAAGCTTTCTTAAGAGGAAATTTAGGCATACGAAAATACGTATAAAAATACGTATGTAACCATATATATATATGGGTATATGTACAAGTATAAATATGGTATAAGTATATGTATGAGTATACTAGTATACATACAAGTAGAGTAATGGTATAAGTATAAACTTAACATATGTATAAATGTACATAAGTATACATTATACATTTAGGCATGAAGTAAGGCTTATGTAAACAAATGATGATGTAAGCAATGATGCAATTAAAAGATGACATAAGCCATGATATAAGCAAATGATGACACAAGCGATTGATGACTTAAGCGATGACATAAGTATAAGCTTGTAAAATAATAAATTATAAGATTACATAAGAATATAACCTATATATGTATACATGTACTTAGGAGTCGAAGATCCTTTAAACCTTAATACACTTCCTATATTAAATTAAACTTAATTAAGTACATAAATTAATAATACTAATATAAAATCTCCTAAGTGTAAGAATCAAATAGCTAATTCAATCATTAAGTACTAAACTAGGATATAAACATAAGCAATAAGAAAAATTAAACTTCAATAAGATAAAATTTCAATAAATTTAGCCTATGTCGTAAAACACGGATCTTAACGTCCAAAATGAACATCACCGTGTGAACGTACGTCCGTAAACGATGAAAAACAACTATAAGTTCGCAAATATCGGAATTTGAATGAAAAGTTGCTAAATACATAAAGGAAGTCTCATAACTTACAAATATAAGAAAATAGTTACTAATAACCCAATTGAGTATAGTAAACCCTATATACATTATACTTGCGTTATATGATAAATGATAAATACTATATAAGTATATATATATGCCGAATATATATATGTATGTATTTATAGGTATGTATACATATAAATAACTAACTACGAAATATATATAAATATATGAATATGTGTATAAGAGTATGTTTTAAATAAATACATATACATATATAATACGTGTAATATATAGTATATATATGTATATATGATACCGTAATTTAAGAATTTACAATAACATAAACTATAAATTATATATTATAAGTATAGGAATATATGTACATATGTATAATCGTGAGGTATATAAGAAAAATAAGAAAATGAGAAAAATAGGAAAATATACCCAAAATAATACGATAACAAATATATGATCTAAATAATTATTAAATCATAAATATGTTACGAAAAAGCGAAAATCAATATTTTATAATTTTTAAACTTAAATAATAATTTTTGTGATATTTTTATATCACACTTTATGCTATGAGCCACAACGTCCAAAACGGACCTCGTTACGAGAAAATATGCTCAAAAACGATCAAAATGAACTATAAGTTCATAACGATCCGAGCTAAAACGAAAAAGTTACATGCGATTCGATAAAAAGTTCGAATCGACAATTTTACGTAACTAAGTAAGTGAAATAAACCTTACACATTATAACACTAGTTAGTTTTAAATTTCTTATCTTACAAATTTTCCTTATTCTCAAGTGATCTCGATATCGATCCTGAGTTACCCACTGACTATTACGACCCTTGAGCTAGCCATGGCCGAGTGAGTTTTTTTCCTTATGATTCCATACTTGTTTGTGCTTGTAGTTAGTGAACATAAATTATGAATTATAAATGAATGTGTATGGGGTTAGGTTATGCTTGTGCATGATAATTGTTGTTGATGATGAATCTACTTTAAATTTCAATAATATAATATTTGTTGCATAGTAGATTCAATAGATTGATTGCTTGTGACTTGGAATGATCACTGATCAAATATGACTTAACTTTTATTCGACTAGAAAAGTTGACTTGAATCATTCATAAATCATGCACTGCATAACTAATTCCCAGAAGTCACATTACACGGATGTAGCGAGAGGTCATACATGGGTTGATTATGGATTGTTATTGATTTCGTATGGTGCACACGTGCGATATGACCTTACCCTAGCCTACGGGATGACTAGGCATTGGAGGCGCCAACCGTCTGGCTATAGGTCGAGTCTAGAGGCCTTCGTTTAGGGGTGAGTGAGGGCTGCGTGAACCTACTTACAATCATATGTAGAACTCGTTTTAATAAAGTTGGTAATGGATGTACCATTACATTTTAAATACGAAATGTGGAGTTTCGTTATGAAATAAGTTCTAATATGATTCCCGGATTTGACTGTACCGATGAATCTCTAACCCTAACTTCGGAGGGCATTAAATCTGAGTTACATATAGTACCTGGTCACCTGTATGTATTTGTTTGGCATACTGCTTGTTCATGCATTCATTTGGTTGAACTTAACTGTAGTATAACTTGATTGTTGTATGGTTGAGGGAAAATATTTCACTAAGCTAGTAAGCTTATACCCTCGTCGACTTCTCTTATAGGCTGACTTATTCGTAGAGTCAGGCCATCGTACGCCCGAGGTTAGCTTTCTCTACAGGCTCAATGTGGGAGCTATTTGAGGACAGAGAGTACTTTTCATTAAATGTAGATTTGAATATGTAATTTTTATATTAGCCTAACTTTAGACATCTTTTAAACTCTATATCTGTAAACTTTTATACACACAAATTATGTGTTATGTTTTACGATATTATTATTTTTCATGAAATCATATTGCTTAAGCTTGCGCACTCTTGGTAGTTAGTAGTAATTGTAGTCTTGTATATCGTATAAAAAGGTGGTCGATTGTAAGGGAACTTAATCTACAATTCTTTGTACGGTATACGACGACTGCCACAACTAGCCCCCTTGGGTCGCAATAGTTAGGTGGTATCAGAGCATGATCTAAACTAAGTTAAATAAAACCTAACCTTAGATAAGGATACCTTACCTGGGAAGATTGAGAGGGATAGAACCGGGCTAAGTGTTTAAGCTTTGATTTACATACTAAAAGCTATGATAAAAGAATTATAATAGTAACTTTATGCCTTATTGATTTAAAGGACTGAGTTAGAGCTACGGACATCTTTCGCCCTGTTTCGTCTTCGAAAGGGAGAGAGTTTACGTGATTATTAGCATCGACTTAGGATTGCTTGCGAGGATTTAGCATTGGTAAGCCGACCTTGTACGATCGGTGAGGTGTTATCTACATGGTATCGAGGACTGAGCCCCTATTGGATTGATAGGAGGATTTATTGGGTTTTTACCATAGATGGTCCTTTCCCTACTCAAGAGGAGATGATTTATTATTTGAAGTCGAAGGCGAGTAAAGATCATACTCAGGAGATTATGTTTCTGGTTGATGCTGATTCCCTTCCACTACCACCATCCTTTGGCCAGAGTAGGATAGTTGGACATGGGATTGCCTTAGCAGTAGACCATCGTATCGATCATATTTCTGTCATTGCTCAGGATCAGGCTAGAGCTATGACTGACATAGGGACTAGCAGGGAGCCGTGGTATGATCTTGCCTATGGTATGGATGTCCCTGTATCACAGCCGAGGATTGGATTTGATGGACTTAGTTCATCATTGGATACCTCTATCATATAGGACGAGTGATCACAGCTGATACCCCCAGCCGACGAGTTTGAGTATTATCAGGTGGACCCTAAACTTCCACCTATAGTTTTGGTAGGCGATGATTCATCTGATATACTTGCTATTACCTCAGATCCACTGGATTTTTGGTTACCGAGAGAGTGGGCTCGACAGACCCCTAGTGAGGAGTCTGGTATATATTCTAGTATTGGTTCGACTTTTCCTTGATACAGACAGAAGGAAGATACAGTTGCAGGACCTTCTATTCGACGTTGAGAGATGTTTAGGATGAATAGGTTGTATTTTGACTTGATTGTTAGTATTAGACTGATCATGTATGTTCTTTTTGTTGTATATATTTGGATTATGACTGATCATATTGTATTTTGAGAGTTTTCATGTAGTGATGTTAATTGTATTTTAAGAGTTTTGATGTACTCGAGAGCCTTATGTATGGTGAGGACATGTGTATTATGAGAGTTCTTATGTACTTTGAAACCTTTGTATTTTGATGTGGTCTGTATATATATATCAGTGGAGTTTCACTCGTTAAAAGTGACCACTACATGGATGTAACCTTACTATATGGATTAAAAATGAAAGATTATAGCCTTTATTATGATGTGTATATATATTTGTGTTATCTTCATTTCGTATTGATGGTTTCTACAATTATATAGAATAAGTCGATCATTATAATCAAATAATTGAAAATTGGTAATGAACTTTACAGTCAAGTTAGACATAGAAGAAGGTAACCGAATGAGCAAGCTTAACCTGCTCAAGAAAGGGAACAACCTGTACAAGGAAGACTACTGGAAAGGCCTCGAGATAGAACGAATGAGATTCTCGCAGCTATCCACGCGCAAAATGAATTATTAAGAACATATCTAACTCGACAGCTAGTACCACCTATACAAGCACCACCTCCCGTAGTAAACCCGGAGATTCCTTTACCTCTACCACCACCAGTTGTACCAGTAGGAGTGATGCCTCAAGCACCTTTGGATCTTAGGCAACAGCGTAGTCTTTTGCTAGAATTTATATGGTATAACAAGTATTTTGAGGGTGTAGCCAGTAGGCCTGATGAAGTAGAAGATTGGTTACACCAGATTGAAAGATCATTTGAGGCATTCGAGATTGAACCACATCTCAAACTTATCTATGGTACATATATGTTGAAAATGAGAGCACGAACTTGGTAGGAATCAAAACAGAGGAGTTTGAGAGGACCAATTACTTGAGAAGTTTTCGGACATGAATTCCTGGAGTATTACTTTCCTGGAAGTTTAAGGTTGAAGTATAGTGAGGATCTATTGGATATTACAAAAGGTACGCGTACTATAGAGCAGTACGAAGCAGAATTTAATAAGTTGTTGCAATTTGCACCACCTGAATATCAAATGAGTGATAGGTTGAAGATGCAAATCTTTCCTAGGGGATTTGATGCTGATATGAGAAGGAGACTTATGGAATTTGAACCAAGAAACTTTGTTGATATGGTGGAAAAAGCACGAGTATTGGATAATGCAAAGAGGCAAAGTGAGGATGCAGGAAAACGTAAGATAAATATATTTGGGAAGATATCGTTTGAAGGACCTGGTGGAAGTAGTAGTAATAAGATAAAAAGATTTGTAAGACTACCAGGAAGATTTCAAAGAAGGAGTAATGAACCACTAAAGTGTTGGAAGTGTAAAGGGACTCATTACCTTAGAGAATGTCTACAATTACAAGGAAAATGCTTTTATTGTGGTGAAAGCTTGCATCGAGTAACAGAATGCCCTAAAAAGAATGCTGTTACTTGTTTCATCTGCCACAAAGTGGGACATTATTCTACAACTTGTCCACAACGCACAACTACAAATGCTTAAGTCAGCAAACTACCACCAATTATTGGACGTCCTGCTATTGGAAGAGCGATTGGAGGACCAAATGCGGGAAATATACGTCTAAGTGCAACAAATGCTGCCAGAGTATACAATTTGGAAGGTAATTGGAGTTATGAGGACTATGTAGAAGAAGATTTGGAAGTACCCGAAGGAACTGAAGAATTTGTGAATTACGAGCTGATAGCGGGTATGTATCCTAAATTTTCATTGTTAAATTGCTTTAGTTATTATGAATAGTATATGAAGCATTGAGTAATAATAAGTAAATGGAAGTCATAAATGAAAACTTATAAAGCGAGAACATGAGAATAAGACTTAAAAATTTTGTGATTCAGGGAATATCGACGTAGTTGGACATTCAATTTATACTTTATTTGATATGGGAGCTACACATTCTTTCATAGCTCCAGGAGTAGTAAAGCAAACCGGTTTAATTGCAACTGCTACCAATTCAAGTTTGGGAGTGAGAACCCTACTGGAAGTGTAGTAATTGCAAAAGAAATGGTGAAAGAGTGTCCTTTGAAGATCCAAAACTTTGATAGTAAGGTAGATATGATTATTTTAGATATGGATAAGTATGATGCTATATTAGGGATGAATTGGATGGTGAGTGTGAAAGCTACTGTTAACTGTAAAGAAAACCAAGTGTTGTTTGAAGATTCAGGAGGAAATAAAGCTGTATTCCAAGGGAGTTATGCAATAGCAAGAGTACCAGGGCTAAGTACTCTAGAATTGATCACAGATGTTAGTTGGTTAAATGCCTTGGAGACTGAGTTTAAAGAGTCGAATGTAGAAGAAATTTAGTGGTGAATGAATTTTCTGATGTATTTTTAGATGAATTACCTGGATTACCACCGAAAAAAGAGATCGACTTTGTTATTGATTTAATTCCAGGAACTAAGCCGATATCTAAAGCTCCATATAGAATGGCTCCAATTGAGTTACAAGAGTTGAAAAAGCAATTACAAGAATTACTGGATCAAGGCTTTATAAGGCCAAGAGTTTCACCTTGGGGAGCACCGGTGTTGTTTGTTAAGAAGAAAGATGGATCACTTAGGCTTTGTATTGATTATAGAGAGTTAAATAAGGTGACCATCAAGAACAAATATCCCCTTCCAAGAATTGATGATTTATTTGATCAATTATAAGGTACAAGTGTTTTCTTTAGAATTGACTTAAGGTCAGGCTATCATCAATTGAGGATTAAGTTGGAGGATGTTCCAAAGACGGCATTTCGGACGAGATATGGACACTATGAATTTATGGTAATGCCTTTTGGTTTGACGACTGCCCCTGCTACATTCATAGATCTAATGAACCGTGTGTTTAGACCTTTATTGGACAAATGTGTAATTGTATTCATTAATGATATTTTGGTATATTCTGCTACATCTAAGTAACATGAAGAACATTTGAGAATGGTGTTGCAAACTTTATTAGAACACAAGTTATATGCAAAGTTGTCTAAGTGCAATTTCTGGTTAAAGGAAATATCTTTTCTTGGACATGTCATAACAGGAGATGGTATATCGATTGATCCTGAAAAGATTAAGGCTATAGTGGAATGGAAAAGACTAGAGATGGTTATTGAGATTCGAAGTTTTCTTGGATCGGCTGGGTATTATAGGAAGTTTGTTAAGGACTTTTCAAAGATTTTGAGATCACTTACTCAATTGACACAGAAGAATGTAAAATTTGAGTGGGGTGAAAAACAAGAAAAGAGTTTTCAAGAGTTGAAGAAGAGATTAGTATTCGCCCCGATCCTCATATTACCAAATGATAATGAGCCTTTCACTGTATATAGTGATGCTTCTAAAAATGGATTGGGATGTGTACTTATGCAAAGTGGAAAAGTGATTGCATATGCTTCGAGACAATTGAGACCACATGAGCAAAGTTATCCAGCTCATGATTTAGAACTTGTGGCTGTAATGTTTGCATTAAAGCTATGGCGACACTATTTGTATGGATAGAGATGCAAAATTTTTACTGATCATAAGAGCCTTAAGCATTTGTTTACTCGGAAGGAGTTGAACATGAGACAAAGAAGATGGCTTGAGTTGATCAAAGATTATGATTTGGGGATTAACGACTGCCCAGGCAGAGTAAATGCAGTTGCTGATGCGTTAAACAGGAAGAATTATGGTGAAGTTGCTTCTCTTTTGACTGATGAAAGAGAACTCATTAAAGAGTTTGAAAGGTTAAATTTGGAGTTTTCTTGGCATACAAAAAATATGGAATTATCAAATTTGGTGATAGAGCCAACGCTGATACAAAGAATTAGAATGGCTCAACAAGGTGATGTTGTATTTAATCGGATGAAAGAAGAAATCGGAAACGGGAAATATACTGATTTTCTAATGGATGAACATGGTACACTTCGCATGAATAACCGATTATGTATACCTGATAATGAGAAACTTCAAAAAGAAATTTTAAGTGAAGCTCATTATTCAAGCTATACTATACATCCAAGAGGAATGAAGATGTACCAAGACTCGAAGAAGAATTTCTAGTGGAATGGAAGAAACACGATATGGCTAATTTTGTGCTTAAGTATGAAACTTGTCAGAGAGCGAAAGCTAAACATCAACGACCAGGAGGATTACTACAACCCTTATCTATTCCAGAATGGAAATGGGATCAGATATCTATGGACTTTGTGAGTGGATTACTGAGGACAGCTACTGGTTTTGATGTGATTTGAGTAATCGTAGATCGACTTACCAAATTAGCTCACTTTTTGCCAAATAATAAGACTTTTTCTTTGGAGAAATTGGCAAGGATATATATCAAGGAGATAGTGAGACTACATGGTGTCCCAACAGGAATTGTATCAGATAGAGATCCAAGATTTGTATCAAAATTTTGGGGAAGTTTACAGAAAGTGATGGGAATGAAGCTACAGTTTAGTACAGCATATCATCCCCAAACAGATGGACAGACTGAGAGAACTATTTAGACTTTAGAAGATATGTTAAGGGCTTGTATTATAGAATTTAAAGGAAGTTGGGATACACATTTGCCCTTAGTTGAGTTTGCTTATAATAACAGTTATCACTCGACCATACACATGCCACCTTATGAAGCTTTATATGGAAGAAAGTGTCAATCTCCATTATTCTGGGATGATGTAGAGAAAGCTGTAATAGGACCTGATCTGATTCAAGAAGTAGCAGATAAAATCATGGTGATCAGACAGAGGATGAAAGAATCCTAAGATAGACAAAAGAGCTGGGATGATCTGAAAAGAAGAGAATTAGAATTCCAAGTGGGAGAACATGTGTATTTAAGAGTAAAACCAATCAAGAGTATTCATCGTGCTAAAGCCCAAGGAAAACTAAGTCCAAGATGTATAGGCCCGTTTGAGATTTTGGAAAGAGTTGGGAATCTAGCTTACTGATTAGCATTGACACCTAATTTATCGGGAATTCATAACATTTTCCATGTGTCAGTTTTGAGGAAACACATTTTCGACCTCGACCGAATCGTTGCATTGGAACCAATAAGACTGCAAGAAAACTTGACATACGAAGAACACCCAATGAAGATTATAGACAGTAAAGTACAATAGTTAAGGAATAAATAGATTCATTATGTCAAGATATTATGGAGAAACCATGAACGAGAATCAGCTACTTGAGAAGCAGAAGATGAAGTAAAAAAGAAATATCTACACTTATTCGTAGAACCAGGTACGCAACTCAAGTTTTGAGGACAAAACTTATTTGAAGGGGGGAAGAATGTAAACCCTAGGAAAAACAGTAATTGAACCTTAGCTTAAGTCCGAGTGTTCTAAACTGTACAATAAGTCCATAAAGCTAATAATAATAAAAGAATATGAAGTTTAATAAATCAAATATAACACCGACAACAAAACTTTAGGAATTTATCGAAACCCTAAATCGCTTACTAAACCCTAAAACTAATTTATGCACCATTAATTGAAATTGAAGTCAAAATTGCTCGAAACCCTAAAATCATAAATATAAACCTATAAAATAGTTAAATATTACACAATAACAATAAAATTATAGTCGAATGTAATTTTCAACTAAATCACCTATTTGTACAAAATTGTAATGAAATTACCATAATAATTTGTAAAAATTATAATTGTAACAGGTACCAGTTAAATTGATAAAATTTCATAAAATTTTGAAAACTAATTTACGAGGAGATTCGTTATAATTTATATGATTCGAAAAATTACATATATTTGTTAATAATTTTCATTTTCCTTCTTTTCTATTTCCAATTTATTTCTTTTTCTTCTTCCATTTCCACTTTCATGCTTATCCAGCACAAAACATGGAGACAAAAATCATCAATTAAAATAGCAAAAGAAGCAGCCACATAAAGATTAAATGGACATGTGTTAAGTATATAATAAAAGAGAAATGGAAATGATTATTTTTGTTTTATCTACATTAATGAAAATTTAACTTAGCTTAAAAATTAAGCTAACAATCACGTGAGCAAGAGCAACATATAAATATGGAAAAAGAAAAAAAAAATCTGCAAAAACACACATACATAATCTGCAAACCGTGAGGAAAAAGAGAGAAAAAGAAAGAAAGAAAAGAGAGAAAGAATGAAGAAAAAGAAGAAGGAAAAGAAAAAAAAAAAACTACAAGCTAAGTGAATTATTTTCGAAAGTATAGATGTATATTATAGTATATATATGTAGAAATATAGTATTTGTATGGTATTTTTACATATAATACTAATAGTATAAGTACATAAATACCCAAATTTAATTATATGTGTAAATATAAGATTAGGTTGTGTATACATGTATGTACATAAGTATAGAGTATGTATTATGTATTTGTTTTTTTTTTTTTACACATAACTATAATATACATATAAATGTATATACCGTAACTTTATATATATATATGGGTATACATATATGATTATATATATATATATATACGTGTAGTTGTATAGTATATAGTAGGGTATTTTTATGAGTATGTATATAAGATATATGAAAATAGATGTATATATAATAGTATACGACATATTATGTATGTAATATCTAGTATACATATTCTATGATAAATACTATATATTTTATGATAAATGATAAATACTATATAAGTATATATATATATACCGAACATATATATAAGTATTTATAGGTATGTATGCCGAATATATATATATGTATGTATTTATATGAATGTATGCTGAATATATCTATTTATATATATAAATATATGAATATGTGTATAAGAGTATGTTTTAAATAAATACATATACATATATAATACGTGTAATATATAGCATATATATGTATATATGATACCGTAATTTAAGAATTTACAATAACATAAACTATAAATTATATACTATAAGTATAGGAATATATATACATATGTACAATCGTGAGGTACATAAGAAAAATAAGAAAATGAGAAAAATAGGAAAATATACCCAAAATAATACGATAACAAATATATGATCTAAATAATTATTAAATCATAAATATGTTACGAAAAAGTGAAAATCAATATTTTATAATTTTTAAACTTAAATAATAATTTTT
>JAMXBB010000008.1:56236594-56318090 GCA_024138015.1 Lumnitzera littorea
AAATATAGATGAATAATAAGAAAATAAGAAATAATAAAAATAATAATGGCAATAATAATAATAATAACCATAATAAGGCTAAAATCTCAAAACTAGGAAAAGTATGCTCAAAATAATAAAAATATCAAATATATGGTTTAAATAAGAAAAAGTGAAAATTAATATTTTATAATTTTTAAACTTAAAAAGTAAATTTTGTGATATTTTTATATCACAATTTAAGTTGTGAGTCACAACGTCCAAAACAAACCTCGTTATGAGAAAATACACTAAAAAAAGATTAAAATGGACTATAAGTTCATAACGATCCGAGCTAAAACAAAAAAGTTATACGCGATTTAGTAAAAAACTCAAATTGGCAATTTCACGTAACTAAGTGAAATAAACCTTACAAACTATGATACTAGTTAGCTTTAAATTCCTAAACTTACAAATTTCTATTAATCTCAAGTGATTTCGATATAGACCCTAAGCTGTTACTAGACTACTACAACCCCTAAGTTAGCCATGACTGAATAAGTTTTTTCTAATAATTCCATACTTGTTTATGTTTGTAGTTAGTGAATAGAAATTATGATTTATAAATGAATGTATATGGGGTTGAGTTATACTTGTGCATGATAATTGTTGTTGATGATAAATTTACTTTAAACTTCAATAATGTAATGATTGCTGCATAGTAGATTCATTAAGAATTGATTGTTTATGACTTAGAATGATCACTGAATAAATCAGACTTAATTTTATTCGACTAGAAAAGTTAACTTAGATCATGCATAAATCATGTACTACATAACTAATTCCGACAATCACATTACATGGAGATAGCGAAAGGCTATACGTAGGTTGATTATTGATTATTATTGATTTCATATGGTACACACGTGCGATATGACTTTACCCTGGCCACGGGATGGCTAGGCGTTGGAGGCGCCAACCGCCTGGCTAAGGGTCGAGTCAAGAGGCCTTTGTTTAGGGGTAAGTAAGGGCTGTGTGAACCTACTTACAATAATATGTAGAACTCGTTTTGATAAAATTGATAATGGATGTACCATTACCTTTTGAATACAAAACGTAGATTTTTGTTATGAAATAAGTTCTAATATAATACCCGGATCTAACTGTACCGATGAATCTCTAATCCTGACTTCAGAGGGTGTTAAAACTGAGTTGCATGCAATACCTGATCACCTGCATATATTTGTTTAGCATACTGTTTGTCATGCATTCATTTGGTTGAACTTAACTGTTGTATAACTTGATTGCTGTATGGTTGAGGGAATTTATCTCACTAAACTAGTTAGCTTATACTCTTGTAGTCTTATCTCGCAGGCCGACCTTTTTGTGAAGTCGGGCCGTCGCATGCCCGAGGTTAGTTTTCTATACGGGGTCAATGTGAGAGCTGGATGAAGTCAGAGAGTACTTCTGATAAATTATAGATCCGAATATGTAATTTTTATATTAGTCTAACTTAAGACACGTTTTAGACTCTGTATCTTAAACTCTTATACAAATAGACTATGTGTTATGTTTTTATAATATTATTATTTATTATGAAATGATATTGCTTAAGCTTGCACACTCTTAACAGTTATTAGTAGTTGTAGCCTTGTGTATCTTATAAAAGGATCGTCGATTGTAAGGGAATTCAATCTGCAATCCTTTGTACAGCATACGGCAACTGCTACGACTAGCCCCCTCAGGTTGTGACAAAATGCAAAAAGGTCAGTGATCCCAACCTGCTTGAATTCATCATAGCCTCTGAGTACCCTCATTTTCTTAGTGATTTGTTAGGTCAACTTCATTTCCAATTCTTGTAAACTATCCTAGTTAGCCCTAGAGTTATTTAGCCTTTTATTGATTGGGAATGAATATGTATTAGGCTCATAAGTTGGGTTGACTTTTAGATAGACCCCTTCTATTTCCATAGCTTGCTCCAATGAACAAAACCTTACTTTCGTAGGGTTGGTGCCATTAAGTTTGTCGTTGTTTACATCATTGGCCATTACTCCGAATAAGAATCCTCACCTATTAGCAATTTCTTCATTTTAATTTCTTTTCTGAATGAATTCTCTTGTTTTTAAGAAAGTGAAAAGGAAAAAATGGAATATAAGGATAAGACTTATTTACAAGTTGTGAGAAAGGAGTAGAAAAACATTTCCAAGGGATCAGGAGCCTAAAAATTTACAATCCTACAAGAAAAAAGATCCTAAGGATGTATAGGAGAAAAGGTTGGAAAGAGTTAAAGTAGAAGGCACTGAGAAAAGAAATCAAATATTTAGAAGCATAAAGACACAACTCTCATCAGGTTATTGAAAAAAATAAAATAAAGAAGCTTTCTTTTTTACTGTTTCCTTCAAAAAACAGAAACTAAAGAATATTTACAAGCAAATAAAATATGCAATATAAGCGTATACGAATGCAAAGAGGGGAACTAGTGACTAAATGGTAATGTAGCAATATAAAAGGTTTTAGGGTTGAGTCCTTACTTGATTTCCATTATTATAATATAGGGAAATTGAAATGTTACATAAGAATGTTATTTACACTAAATTTACAGGGAAACGACAATTTTATAGTGGAAAAGTTCTATACAAAAGGATAAAATTATATTTTGTAGTATAGGGAAATTATATTACAACTTTATTTATTTATTTTTTGGTATAATGTAATTCTTGTAATGTTAAGAACTTTCGTAGGTAATATGCCCTATTGCTATTTATTTGCTAGTCTAAAAGCTGTATAAGCAATCAAGGTAGGTTCTAAAGATACTTAAGCTCTATAACCTCATACATTTTTTAGGAAACCGTTTATCGGTCACATCAAAGCTTAAGTGGAGTAGCCTAATCAACCCCCAGCAATAGTTACCCCACTATACCAAGAGTCTACACAATGAACCCCCTCCTAGGATCTTAAGATAGCTTAAGTCTGACCGCATCTACCTTGCATTTTTGATGCAATAAATGAACCTCCATGTCCCAATGTATGCTGAATGCAAAATGAATATGATAATAAAATAAAGTATACAAATGAGGTTAATAACAAACATAAATATACAAACAAATAAACAAATGGGTATTTTGAAGAACAATTTTATTTTTGGAAGGTTTTTAATTAGTTAGCCTTCTTAACGTCCCTAGTGAAGTTGCCAAGTTATCGAGTTTAGTTTTTTTCCTCCCAGTTTTTTAAATTAGACTTCTTTAAATCGATTAGTGTTAAAGCCTACCTATTTAATATTGACCCTCGACTAGGGTTTAAAGAAAATCGGTTTTTACTTTAAAAATGTATTGGAGTTGCCACTTAACCGGAGTCAAGAAAAAGAGTTAAGTTGTAATCAATTAGGTGGATTAATTATAACTTAGCTATTGATCTTTTGATAAAACCGGTTTTTACTAAAACGATTTTTGAAAACCAAAAATCTAGATCTAAAGGCTAATTTTTTAAACTCTTAATGGGTACAACTTTTTTAACTTTGTGATTTTAATTTCACTTTTCAAAATTACCCTTAATGAAATCTATCTATATGCAACTTGATTTAATTCTAATAAGATAGCGATCAATTATTTACAAAAGATGGAAAAGGAAAAATTTCCATACTTTAAGTTACCCCATATATACAGTTGTCTACATACTTGCTATTGGGGATCAAATTTTCATAGTTTGTTCCAAAAATATTAGCAGGTTAGTTGCTTTCAACTTTTGAAAAAAAATATTAAGTTTACATTTTTACCTAATTTAATTTATTTAAGGAAATTATTCTAAAAGGCCCTAATTGATATCTATTTTTGAAAATTCTGAATAGGATCCTAATTTTGAAAAAGGTTCATTTATTTTATTTATTAAAAAAAACTAATTCATCTATTACTTACTTATTTTATTTAAAAAAATAAAAATGGATTTTCTTTTCTTTTTATTTCCATCTTTCTTTTTTCTTCTCTTCTTTTTCTTTTCTTTTTCTCATTTATTATTACTTTTACAAATAAATAAGGGAATAAATAAATAAAAGAAAAGAAAAGGTAGCAAATCAGATAAGCTCAAGGTCAGCTTTGGGTTGGCTTGAATTAGCTTGGTCAACTCATGGTGGCTCGATTGGCTTTGATTAGCTTGGATTGACTCAGGTCTGCTCTGGTCAGCTCAATTCGGCTTGGTCGACTTAGGTTGGCTCCGATTGGCTCCAATCGGTTTCGATTAGCTCGAATTGACTTGAAAAATTAGATTTAGAGTGTAGAATCTAAGATTCTTGGGTGTAAGGAATCCGATGGTAGTGGTGGTTTTGGTTGGAAAACACCATAGGAGATGTTATCTTAGAGAGAGAGAGAGGAAGTTTCGATTTTTGCTTTTCTAAAGTGTTTTGAAGCTTTGTTATCTATTGAAAATGAAAAGCAGACCCCCTATTTATAGGTAGTATAGTTGAGTTAAAGATGGAAAATATTAAATACAATATAATTTTTTTCCATGTTTGAGTTGGGTGAACCTGAACAACATGTGATGCCAAATACAAAGATGCGCGTGTAAGAGTATATCCAACGCACGTCGAAGTGTACTTACTATACTTACAAGTGAGTTGGTAAATAATGTGGCCCTTAACGTGGCAATAATATGGTAATGGAATGAGAAAAGAAAATAAAAGATGCATTTTACATTTTCCATAGATTGAACCCAAGATCTTCAAGTCATTTGTAATATTAAGTCTAAGCACTTATCTTATTGGGCTATTGGTTTTTCCTTATCCATATGTACAAAATTGCACATATAAATTAAGTTAACTTAGGCTAGATACAAATCTAAGCCTAAGCCTAATGACCTTCTCTTTATTTTATTATATTATACTAAACTATCTAAAAGTTTTATTCTTTTCTTAAATCTTCTATGTTTTTTATTATTCTAAATTTTATATTTTTGTGAATTTTTTCAATTTCTTATTTTTTTTTTACTTTTCTTAAATCTTCTATTTTTTGTATTTTTCTAAATTTTATATTTTTTAAGTTTTTAAAAATTTTCTTAATTTTTCAATTTTCTTAAAATTTCTACCTTTTATTTTGTACTTTTATAAATTTCTTATTTTTTAGGTTTTTTCTTATTTTTCTAATTTTTTTGTATTTTTTCTAATTTAAGACCCTTTACCTTATTGAAAAAATAAAAAGGGGCAAAAATTATGTGTCTATAGGAGTTAATAGATTTGTTGCAGTTTTAGCCTTATACCTAACTTGGGGATGGCATAACAAACTGTCTCTAAGGCACCAAGAGTTAAGAGAAAGTATAAGTAGATGTCTTAAGAGACTTAGCATTACATTACTTCGGAAAACCAAATGGCATAATTTTTTTGCAACTTATAAATGATCGATGCTCTAGCCACCATCGATGCTCACCTCTTATTAGCAACCCTAGGCATGGTCCTTTGTCAAGTGCTGGTGGGATTCTGTTGCTAGGTGTTGTTTAAGTGGTCAAACTCCAATTACCCTTATTTTTTACTATGTTTCTATAATTTTCT
Organism: Lumnitzera littorea; assembly: GCA_024138015.1. NCBI lineage: Eukaryota > Viridiplantae > Streptophyta > Magnoliopsida > Myrtales > Combretaceae > Lumnitzera > Lumnitzera littorea. The sequence goes on from JAMXBB010000008.1 coordinate 56,242,086, forward strand.
TTAAATTTCTCCTCAACTCATGTCACTTCTCATTAATTTTCCTAGAAAGTAATCTACCTAAAATGACTAAAGAATGTAGGTTTTGGATTTTATACTAAGGGTAGAGTCGGTTGATGATTTTAAAAGGATCCATGTGTCGCCTATTTTCTACTAATCCTTGTCCTAAGTGTCTTTGATCCATTCTTGACTACATGCTCCTACCTTGCTATCCTCTTAGTCTACTTTCCCAATCGCCACATAAGTTTAGTTTTTTTTTTTATATTTATCAATAATTATTTATTATATTTTAGCATATTTTTATATATGTGAAATACATTTAATATAAATGGACACTCTTAAATATTATTTCTGGTTATTTTTTAAATTTTAGCATCCATATATTTTATCTCTAAAAGCTTGTCAATTATTAGAATTTATTTTGTTTGTTTCTAATGAATAAATTTTTTTTATATTCAACAATTCCATTATATTATTTTGTTAAATCTAATCTCATGAGGCCACTACTACTAACCTTTCTAGCTTTATCATAGAAATCAGGCTCAATCTGATAACTTTCACAATCGTCTAAAATTTTACGTATTGATTCTGAATTGTCAAATTATAAGGTTTACATGTATTATAAAGGCAAGTTTATTGTAATACTCAGGTCATATCCCATTGATGTATAAGTTTCTACTATGTTTTGGTATGTTAATAAGAGAGATTTTGGAAGTTTTGTGTGCTCTGGAAGTAAAATTGACAAGTTAACCTTATACCTAACTTAAGGTGGCATAACAAACCATTCTCTAAGCACTAATAGTTGAGAAAAAGTTATAAGTAAATGCCTAGAAGGTAGGTCGTTACATTGTGTTAGTTTTTTCATAAATTCCTACGGTACAGTTAGTAATTATATAATTCGATTACTCATGGCCAAAATGTTCTGCCTTTTATTATCTATTATTTTCCATTTAATGAAACACAAAAAGGAGAAACACGAGTCTATGGTGAAATCAATAAGGAAAGTTCTAAGCGTAGAGATTTTCAAATTAAAGAACCTTAAACCTTAATCCTAATGAATAATTTTTTTCAAAAGCTACATTTGAGTCATCATTAAGTTTATGATTGTGATACCCCATAGTTAAGTGTCTCATATTGATTCTAAAAGGTTGTGATACTAATTTGTAAGACTATAATAGTGAATACCTTGTTAATATATGGTTGTAACTTTTAGGTCAAATGGGCTCATTAGTGCTTGTTCGTTTAGTTATTCACTACTTTTGGTTTAGGGTGTTACAATAATCATGAATTCCTTAGAAAAAATTTGATACTTTTTGTTGGGATCAAAACCATATTATAGTGATTTTAAAAGAAAAAGTAAAAATTGATGCAAAAGTTTGGAGACTAGAAATTTAGGATAAATAGTAGAATACAGTTACATTAATGGATAAAGTATAATTAGAATTATTAAATTTTGTAGTTGATAGTTATTTGATGATTTCATGATTAACAAGGTAATAAAGTATGGATATAATGCTTAATAATTTGACTTGCGATGCCTAGGCCATAAGATAAGTCCAAAATTTTTGGAAAAGGGCAAATGTGACCTACCACTTGGAGTAATCGATCACATAGCTAATTTTGCTTATCAGAAATTGGTAATTCAATAAATCATATTGGAATAAGGAAAAAGTGAATGATTACTTTTAAAGAAGTAGTTAAATACTTTGCTTCTTATGGGGATCTAGTCACCTCGAATTTGTTTGTAGCTACCTATTTTAGGGTTTTTTGAATTGTAGGTTTATGAATCTAATCTCTTAGCACAATCATGGTATTAAGTGATTGTTTCATACATGATTATAGGATTTCTACGAAAATTGAGTTATTTGCAAAATTATAAGCTAACTATAGGTAGGTTGGTTATTATGGAACACTATTTACATAATCAAGATTAGATAATGAACCTTACAACTCTGCTACTATTAATTGTGTTTGTTATATGTGTATGTCTGAGGTAGAAACCAATATAATAGTTGGTTCATGGAGCAAAATGTTCAATGCCTACTAAGGGTTGAACATTTGGAATCAAGTAGCTTGTAGCTTAGGTGATGAACTACTACATATAGGTAAGCAGATCATTGATGTGGCAAATTACTTTGATACAGCTTAAGACTTCAAGATATAAGCTATCCCTAGATTGAATTAGTGGTATAGTATGCTACTAATAACTATCATAATGGATTGATGGTTATTAGTTTATACCAGCGGTAAATAGGTTATGTGATAATTTGATTCTTAAACTCTAGGAATTTGAGATTTGAATTTTGACTCATGAACTCTAGTTTTTCTAAGATATTGGGTTTGTTTGTAGTTGCTACCCCTTAAATAAATAAGATGATTAATAGGGTCTATGTGTGATGTTTATTTTTGCTTGTACATTGAATTATTTATATAAGTATGCATGTTATGTGTGATATATATGTATGTTGCACAGTTTTCTTACTACTAGGCTTCAATACTCTCCTAGGTTTTAGATATTTAATTTGATGATTTACTTATGACTATCTAAGACATGGCCTTTGCTTTGCGCAAGAATAACTCTAGTGTATCAAATGACAATAAACCAGAGATGGACTTGTTTATATTTATGTAGATCAATCAATCCCTATTTAGTTTGTACTCTGAAGATTATTGTAATAGTTATTAAAATTTTATGTTTCCTTCAAAATTCAAATTGATATATTTCTTTTGATAAGTAGATTTGAATATGACAGTAGAAAAGAACATATTAGGTTCATATAAATATTTTATGGATTATAGCAACAAATTTTGAGCCCTGTATATTCTTGCAATGTGTAGAAATAAGCTATAGACCAACCACATCCTTTATGTTCTAGGTTTGACATTAAACCTCATGAGATTTATGATAATATTAGATAACCGACAAACTTTGATAGTAAAATTTATTGAAGAAAATCTTTAAATTGTTTTTCATGAAAAAAAAAAAAGAATTTTAAATTCATTACCAATACTCTAATTAGCAATTTGCTACAATAAAATTAAATAAAACATATATTTTTCATAGGTAGAGTGCTAACAACATAGAATTTCCTTATATTTATGGTGGATAGCATACTCTTCAAGTCATTTTGATACCTTATAACTTAAGAATGAAGACAAGGATAGAGATAGTGGCTTGACTTCCATTTTTTCCATCTTGTTTAGCACCACATGGATTGATAATATCTAAATTTGTTGTAGTGAAACAACTAATAGAGGTTCTAATTATACATACTTATATTATGGATATATAAAATTTAGGAGAAGCCATGCAACTAATGGAGAAATTTCCCTTAGTTCCTTAAATATTGTTATCACCTAAAGGCTAGGTTTTAGTGGATATGCATAGAGAGGGTCAGCCTTGTGTATGGTAAGCCCAAACTTCTCACTCATGTCTATGTCTTCCGGTTTGAAACCGTCTTCAAGTTTCCAATCAAAAGATTGAATAAGAGATGCCAAAACCAAATGAACCATTCGATGAGCTAATGGTAAACCAGGACAAATCCTTCTTCCAGCCCCAAAAGGAATGAGCTCAAAATCTCTTCCCTTAAAATCTATCTCTGAGTAGAGGAACCTTTCAGGCATGAAAGAGTTGGGACTTGACCAGTTTTTTGAATCTCGTCCAATGGCCCAAACATTGATTGCCACTTGTGCTTCTTTTGGTATCAAAAAACCACTTATTTGTACAGTAGATAGTGCTTTACGTATAACTAGTAAAGGAGCTGGAGGGTGTAACCTGAAGGTTTCTTTAACAATTGCTTGTAAATATGGAAGTTTTGCGATATCTTGCTCTTGTACTACTCCTTGTCTAAGAACCAGATTAAGTTCCTTCCGGGCATTTTCCATTTCTCGAGGATTTCGAAGTAACTCTACCATTGCCCACTCTATTGTAGCATGGCTTGTGTCAACTCTTGCAATGAATAAGTCCTATTTGGAACATCCAAGATTAATATAAAACAAATTAGTAAACTAGTAAGGCTTATTAATGAATTAAATAAACATATAGATTTCCCCATAGAATACGACAAAAAACGTTGCTCATTCTCCTCTTGTAAATTGAAATTGCTCGTTCTCATTTTATAAAAATAAAGGCTTCAATAATTATTGTATATCAATGAATGAAATCCATTGGACTAGTGAAAACTTCAATAAAAACGGATCTAATAAAGAAATTTTTTTCCTAACAAGAATAGGATGTCCTTAATAATAAATGAGTAACAAGGGAGATGTTGCTATTGAGATAATCTCTTAGCAAATCATATATTCTAAGCCTACCAAATTAAGACTCTCTAGACCGTCCCTAACTCATACCTAATTATCACATAACATTAAGAATGTTGTATAAGACTCAAATATAATTTATGCAATTTAGCCTTGTACATCAAAAATTGTTATCTAACTGGTAGTATTAGCATAATGTTTCATATTCCAATACATATTCTTTGTCTTTTTTTGTTCATGACAATCTAGCACATTTTTAATAAGGATAGAACAAATCAACATCCCATATATAAAAAGCTTAATCCTATAATAAGATTTCCTTTTCTTTTTTCTTTTTCTTTTTCTTTTTTGTAGTGTAACTAATTCTTAGGTCAACTTTCATGTAAATTCTTTAAGATACTTCTCATTTCAAAATAGTAGATTTTATAGTACTTTATTCTATATATGTATAACACATTTGGTTCCATCATACATGTATACATTATTTAAAAAAGCACTCATATATATCTTATCTAATTTATACAATTTTTCAATCAATGAAAGTTAATTTTCCATTGCACAGTAACATTCTATTTTCATCTTTGTGCATAGATTCTTCACCTTGTGAATGCAATACTATGGAAAATTAGCATGTTGACAAAGCTTTTTTTATTGATTTTGAACCTTTATTCTTAGGTTTACTTTCTTAATCTTCATTAACTTGAGCTAAAAGTTGTATTTTATGAGGAATGATGCAAATAAGCTATTGATACGTATATAGTGAAGAATCATATAATGTTCCCTTCTTTCTTAATAAATTAGGATCATCTTGGTGTAGCAATTGTAATATTGTAACAATTAACTGGAAAAATGGATTTGATTTGGTTTTACAGTTACATGGTGGATCTTAACGTCAATGATTAATGAGTTATTTAAAGGTTTATGCATGTTTAGTTTGCAAAGGAGAAAAAAAAAATGAATGGGAAATAAAGGAGCAATATGTGTTTAAAGAAATGATCCTTACTCCAATTATGACGTGAAACAGTGAATGTTAAGATAAATATCCTATCAATTGTAGAATGATAGGTGCATATAGATGTAATAAGGTAGAAAAATCATAAGAGATGTAATGTAGAAATATAACTAATTTAATATTTATGGGTTTGAATGTAAGAGAAGAGAGCACTCTTAACCAAATATTATTTATGGTTCCATTATCAAATGCCAGTAAGGTATATTGCTTAGTTCAAAAGATAAAAATAAAACAATGTTTGACATTATTTATGTTAAAATCAAAGGAGCATTGTATTTTACGAAAAAATTTTAGCAAGTTTAGTAATGATGATAGAAAATATGTAAAGGAGAAACTACATGCTAAGTTAGCTATATTAGGCTCATTCTAGGAGTAATAAACACATGATAGAATATAGCATGAAATTATAGGTAATCTTGATGGTATAAGAATTAAAAAGGGCATAAGAAATACTACTTATATAGGCTAAGCAAACATGGTTTTCGAAATGGCTCAAATGGATAGTTCTATTAATGATGGTTAAGCAATCAAGGAAAAGCTACCATTAGAAACCGTCCTTTATGACCGTTTGATAAGAAGCTATAAAGCTTTTTATAAACAAATAACATACATAAATGGGTATGTCTTCTTTTTTTTTTTTTTTTTAATCATTAGAAATAGTTTAATGAGTGAATGGAAAACAAATAGACTAGTTTTTAGCTAAGATGATTTTTAGCTTCTCATAACAAAAGTGATACTTTTTTTGTTACCATAAATGCTTATTCTAAGACTAGCAGTTTACAGAATGGCTAAGAAAAGAGATTTTTACTAGAAGGTCTACTCTTGTATCTACTACTTTGTAAGTATTACTATCAAATTTAGTCCTTACAATATTTATATTTCATGTAAGTTGTCTCTAGGATTGTTGCAAAAGGGATTGGGACATTTACTTAATTTAAAGTTATTGTATATTTTACTTTATAAACATTTAATCATAAAAAATTCCATGTTTGATTGTTGCCATTTAGCTATATCTCTATAGATTATCTATTTTCTCATAGTGTAACCAAATGATTCTATCCTTTTTACTTGTTTCATGTCAATTTTTAAGGTCCTTGCTAAATACATGCTGTAATAGGAGCAAGTCATTCTCTAACCACGGGTGATAAGACTTGATGCACATAGATATATTTTTGGTAATGGAATTTTCAAGTATTCATAGTTCTACATAGTTTTATTCATTATGTGCAATCTATTTTCATTTCAAACCCAAAATGATTTGAACTAACAATGAATCAAGTTCACTTTAGCATCTCATCAAACCTCAATTTAAGAAAATGAATGATTTACCATAGGATGGAAATTTATATGCTTCAATAAAATGGTGTTATTGAGTATAAACAATGACATTTACTTAATACATTATAGATACTCCATAATCATTAAATTCTATGTCAAGTAAAAGTTCATCAATGAAAGTGTATATTTAATTCATAGGAGAGAAAAATTGTATTCTTAGGGCATCAGAATTCCAAAAAAGGATACAAGTTGTTTGATGTAGAAAATAAGTGTATCTTTCTTACTTTTATTCTATAAACAAATTTTTCAATATAAATTTGAAATATAGATTATAATACATATACCATTTTAATCATTATCTTTCAATAATAACGATACACTTTCTAATATGGCTAGTTCTCCAACAACTTCCATCTTATTTCAAGTCCTTCAAATAGTGTTTTCATCTCTTATTACTTTTAAGCCTTTTTCTTCCACCACTAGTGACTTGAAACCTAAACTTTGTTGGTGTCATAGAGTAAAGAAATATCTTACATAACTTTTTTACTTTATCCATAAATTACAAGTGCTACTTCACATGACCTAAAGAATTCATCATCTAGCTACCCATAGAAATATGTAATTTATCCATGGTTTCTCAACCAATTTTATCAATTTATCTGCAAGTTGTATGGAATCTTCAACTACTATATTTCTATTTAAGAACTATATAGATATTATGAGGCTAAAAGAACCTTGGATCATGATTATCAAAATCATGATTTTATTGAGACTTGAAACGTATAAAGTTAGTATAATTATATAGAATCATATAAAATTGGTAAGATCACATACAAAAATTCATAATTCTAAAATATGTGTATCTAAAGAATTTTACATTCATTTTGTTAGTGAAAAGACTCATCGAATCATAAGTTCATAAAATCACACAGTTGGCTTACAATTTTGACAATTATGTCCCAAATGGATTAAGACTATATGCAAAAAAAAAAACCTAATGTTCTTAATGCAAACTCCATTTAGTTGATTAATTTACCTATTGATGCATAATCCTATCATTGTGGATTCATAAATTAAAATATAGGATTGATTATACTATTGAAATATCTAAAGTACACTTTATTGATAAAAAGTTTGCATAACCTTAAGGCCTAAATTACACTTGTGAGTTCACACCAATTGCTAAATTTACCGTTAATTGCATTTTACTCATAATTGCTTCTATTTGCAATAGGTAAATCTATCAACTAGTACTAACAACAATTTTCTTATATTGATAAATTGACAAAAATATTTATGTGAATTCACTTGATAGTCATTCTAAGACAGCTACAAGATAGAAGAATTGTCTTGCTCACTCATTAAATGACAAGAAGTAAGACGTTATGTGGTAGAATAAGAAGCTTTTGAAACTTTAGAACTCTTGCATTTTTTCTATTCCAATATTAGTTACTCTTAAAACCCTTCCAACATAATAAATTTCCAATAATCTTATTTTTATTTTTTATGCTTCTCTTGATTGAGATTTTATGACAAAAGATATAAATCTCAAAAATTTTGTTATAGGCTCATAATCATTGAGGTAAAATTTAGAAATATATTCAAGATACGCTAAAATCAGTAGTAAAGATTTGAGGGATATAGCCAAGATTATTTATAATCTTTATAAATACTGTCAAATACTAACTCCCATAGTCTTAAATTAAGATTTCTAAATATCAAAGATATTAGTGAAAAAGTGAGACCTAAAAGCTTATGATCATTTATCTAAACTTATTCTAAACATAAAAATAACATGAAATAAGAAGTAAAAGAACACCATAAATGAAAACATATTGAATAGATACAAGGGGGTTGGCCTAACATGCAGTATCTACTCTATGGATAGATATAATGATGGGTGCATATAAATGTAATAAGGTAGGAAAATCTTAGAAGATATAATGTGGAAATAAATTGATTCAAAATTTATGAGTATAAATGCAAGATAAGATAACCAAATATTATTTATGGTTCTATTGTCAAATGCTAGTAAGGTATATTGCTTGGTTTGAAAAATAAAAATACAAAAATGTTTGACATTATTGGTGTTAAAATTAAAGGAGCATTGTATTTTATAAAAAATTTCTAGCAAGTTTAGTAATGATGATAGAAAATATGCAAAGGAGAAGCTACATGCTAAGCTGACTATATTAGGATCATTCTAAGAGTGACAAACACATGATATAATATAGTATGAACTTATAGGTAATCTTCATGGTGGAAGAATTAAAAAGGGAACATGAAACTCTACTTATATAGGCTAAGTAAACATGGTTTTTGAAATGGCTCAGATGGATAGTCCTTTTAATGATGAGATAAGCAACCAAACGATAAATTTTGAAGGGAAAGTTACTATTTAAAACCACATTTCGTGAACGTTTGATAAGAACCTATAAAGTTTATTATAAATGAATAACATACGAAAATGGGTATGTCTTCTTTCTTTTTAACCATTAGAAATGGTTTGATTAGTTAATGGAAAACAAATAGAATAGTTTTAAGTGAAGATGATTGTTAGCTTCTCATAATAAGAGTGCTACTTTTTTATTACCATGAACGCTCATTCTAGGACTAGCACTCTCAATAAATTGTTGCTCATGTTGAGGCTAAACTAGTACTTTACAAAATAGCTAAGAAAAGAGATTTTTACTAGAAGATTTTCTCTTCTTGTGTCTACTACTTAGTAGGCATTACTATTTAATGTAAAAATTAGTTCCTATAGTGTTTATATTTAAAGTAAATTATCTCTAGGATTATTGAAAGAGGGATTAGGACATTTGCTTAATTTAAAGTTGTTGTATATTCTACATTATAGACATTTAATTATAAAAACCTTGTCAAATATAAATTTTAGGACATTTACTCATAATTCTTCTATTTTCAATAGGTAAGTCAACCAACTAGTATTAATAACAATTTTCTTACATTAATAAATTAATGAGGATATTTTTGTGAATCCACCTAAGAGTTATTATGAGATAGCTACAAGACAGATGCATTGTCTAACTTACTCATTAAATGACAAGAAGTAAGTTGTTATATGGTGGAATAAGAAACTTTTGTAACTTTAGACCCTACATTTTTTATATTCCACTATTAGTTACTCCTAAAACTCTTCAAATATAATGAATTTCCACTAATCTTATTTTTTTATTTGATGTTGCTCTTGATGAAGATTTTATGATCAAAGATGTAAACGCTGAAGAATTTACAGATATATTCAAAATAAGCTAAAATCGCTAGTAAAGATTTGAGGAATATAACCCAAATTACTTATAATCCTTATAAATACTATCAAATACTAGTTCCTATAGTCTTAAATTAAGATTTCCCAAAATCAAAGATTTTAGCAAAATATGAGACCTAAAAGCTTAAGATCACTTATCTAAACTTATTTTAAACATCAAAATCACATGAAGTAAGAAGTAACATATCACAACAAATGAAAACATGTTGAATAGATAAAAAGGGGTTGGCAAGCCATGTTTTATCCACTATATGGATACCTCTTCGTTAAAGTATAAGTTAGATTTATGTAAAGTTTTTCTGCACTTTACTATTATTGTCCTATAGTTACCTATAAAGATGATGTGCCTAGGAGCTTAGTAATCACTAGGGTTTACATAGGGAATAGTAACTAAATGGGTCCTTCGTAACAACAAAGAAAATGAAGTGAAGAAGCTAGCAAACACAATAGCTTTCGTAAGCTGCTCAAACGATATTACACACCCACGAACATAACACAACTTAATACTTTGTTTGATATGACTCACAAGCTAATGTTAAGGTCTGTTTGCCATTAATCTTGAGTTACTCAGCAAGATTAGATAAGAGTGTAAGTGAAATGTACTTGAAGAAGGATATCTTGTAAGGATAAGAATATGCAATATTAGAAATGTGAAAGATGCCTTGTGGCTATAGCAAAAAGTACTATTTATAGTAAGTTTTTTAGGACAACAATACAAATAAGGAAAATTACGTAAGAGACAATGAAGAAAGAGAGCCATAGTATAGTTGAAAAGGGTAAATAAGACAAATGACGAAAAGGGAATTAGTACAAATGTTAGAAAGTAATGGACAAGTGGTAACCTGTTAATGGGTTCGTGTCATGGAATCTTAAGGCGAAGTGGCTGAGTTGTGTAGATGTTATAGCTACTATTGATGGATGTTATTTGGAGTTGCAAAGACGAATGAGGGAGGTTATTGTTCTGTAGGATGAATAAGTAGAGTTCGGTATGTTGAGGCTCCGACCTCGATACTCAGCAACTCAACCTCAATACTTGTCATGTCAGTAGATTAGAATAGTAAAGTTCATTGCATAGTGACCTAGACCTTGGCATTCAACTACTTGGTCTTGGCACTTGAGAGGTTAGTGACTAGATAAGGATTAAAGTAGAGAAGAATGCATCCAAGTCGGGATCTTAAGGAGTTTACCCACTATTCTTCTGTATATTAGTACTTGTCTTTAGCAGGTTGACAAGAAAGAATTCTTATGCTGAGAGACTATAAGCCTTAGAGATAAGCGCGAGTGAGGGGGCCAAAGGCTGGTAGTCTATCAATTCCTTAAGGATGTTGAAGATTTTCCCTCAAATCTTAGTTTTCTTCTTCTTCAGGCACATAGGGTATCAAGTCGATGACATTGAAGGTAGAAGATACTTTATATCCTTTGGGTAGCTCAAGCTTATAAGCATTATTATTGACACGCCAAAGGATCTTAAAAGGTCCATCCAACATAGGGGATAACTTGTTCATCCTTTTCCCTAGAAAAAAATCCTTGTTGAGGTGGATCTAGACAAGCTTTCTTAGGCTATAAATGACTTATTTCCTTCGTAGGCTCCCTTACTCCTTCTATCAAGCCATGGTCTTGGCAAGTTGTTTAGTAACCTTCTGATGTAACTTCTAAAACTCCTTGACATACTGTAGACTTAATTGACTTTCCCCTTAGGTAGTAGGGCTAATAACCATGTCCAAAGATAAGTTTGTGTTAATTCCATAGACGACATCAAAAGGTGACCTTCCCATCAAGATATGAGTGGAGTGGTTGTAAGCAAATTCAATGATGGGTGGCATAGATCCCAATCATGCAAATTCTTTCAAATAGCAGCTCGAAGGGTGTTGCCTGTTGTTATATTCAAAACTTTTGTTTAGCCGTCCATCTGTGGGTGGCAAGAAGAATTGAACATGAGCTTAGTGATGAGCTTCTTCCATAGGGTTCCTAGAATAAGCTCATGAACTTTGAATCACAATCAAACACAATACTCCTTAGTACTCCATACAGTCACATGATTTCTTATAAGAAGATATTAGTAACAAAAAAAGCATCATTGGTTTTGTGGTAGGGGATGAACTAGCTCATCTCGTTGAACTAATCAACTACTACCATAATAGAATCATGTTTCCTCGGTGTTTAGGGTAGCTTGAGCATGAAATCAATGCTCAAATCGGTCCATGGCCGTTTAAATATAGGTAAGGGTGTGTACACTCCATATGGCTCCTTTCTTCCCTTGGTATGTTCACACAAGTTGCATCATTTAAGAACTCAGCGTACATCTTTCATCATCCTAAGCTAATAGAAATGTTCTTTTAGCAACTTAGCTATTCTCTTCTCAACAAAGTAGCCAGCTAAGCCCCTAGCATGGGCTTCTCAAACAAGTAATTCTCTCGTAGAACCATTTGATACACAAACTTGCTTGCCCTTCATCAGAAATCCTTAGCTCAAGTAAAACCCATCCACTACCCCTCTTACATGGCATTTGACCATTATGGGCCTAAAATACAAATCATACTCATATTGATCTAGTAGGGTATCAAATCTAATTATTCTAGCCTATAAAGTGGTATTGAGAGCATGCCAATGAGAGAGTGCATCGACTACAGTATTAGTACTTCCCCTCTTGTACTGGGTGACATAGCAAAAAGTTTCCAGGAATTCAACCCACATAACACTACGTTGAGAAAGTTTTTGCTACCTTCTAAGATGCTTGAAAGATTCATGGTGTGCGTAGATGATAAACTCTCTTGGTAGTAAGTAATGTTACTAGTTCTAAAGTGCTCAAATAAGGGTATAAAACTCCTTGTCATATGTTGAGTAATTTAGTGTGGCTCCTCTACGCTTCTCATAGAAATAAGCAATTGGTCAATGCTCCTGCATAAGAACAGCTCTAATGCCTATTCTAGATGCATCACATTCTAGTTCAAAGACTTTCTTAAAGTCTGGCTAGACAAGAATTGGGGTCGAAGTTAAACTAGCCTTAATCTCATCAAAACTTTTATGAGCTTTCTTGGATTAGTTGAATTTAGAGTTCTTCTTAGTTAGCTTGGTCAATGGGGCAGTTGTGAAACTAAAGTTTTGAATGAATCTTCAATAAAATGAAGCTCGATTGTGGAAACTCCTTACTTCAATAGCATTCATCGATGTAAGCCATTAGTGAATAGCTTAGACATTCTCGTCATCAACCCTGATACCTCCCTTGGAGACAATATATCCAAGGAATATTACCTCACTCTGACATAATACACATTTCTTCAAATTACCAAATAAGTACTTGACATAAAGGATATCAAAGACAAATCTCAAGTGCACGACATGGAAGAAAAGTTTAGCACTATATACAAAGATACCATCAAAGTAGATAACAACACATTTGCCATTCAACGATCTCAAGACATGATTCATTAGTAAGATAAAAGTGCTTAGCGTGTTTGTTAGACTAAACAACATCATCATCCATTTAAAGAGACCATCCTTTGTTTTGAAGGCAGTTTTCCATTCATCCCTAGGTCTCATTCTAATTTAATGGTAGCTACTCTTCAAATCAATCTTTGAAAATATCAATACACCATGCAACTCATTGAGCATATAATTTAGTAGAGGGATCAGATATTGGTATTTAACAGTGATTTTATTGATTGCTCGACTATCGATACACATTCTTCATGAGCCATCCTTTCTTGGCATTAAGATAGTTAGTATGGCATAGGGGCTCATACTCTCTTAAACATATCCGCGGTCAATCGATTCATCAATTTGTTTCTTCAACTCAGCAGGTTGCTTAAGGTTAAGCCTATAGGCAAGTTAGTCAAGTAGTGCAACTCCAAGTTGAAGATTAATACAATATTCTATACCTCTAATAGGTGGCAATCCTCTTAACATCTTGGCAAAAATTTGGTTGACATACTCTTAAAGAAATGTCTACACCTCGGTAGGTAAGGTTTCGACTTCTCTTAAGTCTAAAAGTTTCTTGACTAACAAGAGTACACACTTTTCCATATTTGCATATCTAGAAAATTAGGCTTAGGAAATCATTAAGGACTTTAGCTACAATGATCGAGTAATTTTCTCTTATGACTCTTGCCCTTCCTTGGGACTCATTAAGGTTAGTATAATCTTCTTCCCATCCTTCTAAAACATGTAAGTGTTTTGATATCCATCATGCAATACTCTCAAATCAAACAACCATGGTTAGCCAAGTAGGATGTGTGAAGGACACATGGGTAGAATATCGCATAGCACCTTGTCTTCGTATTTGTCACAAATAGTAATCGGTACTTTAACTTACTTAGCAATAGGTAGACCTCCCTTCTCATTTAGCTAATGGATCTTGTACGACTTAAGGTCAAGGTAGGTCATCAATTTTAGAGCCTTCACTACTCCTTAAGCTATTACGTTGGTACAACTTCCTCCATCAATAATCAAAGCACATAGCTTGCCATTCTCCCTCTGCTCATTTTCATCAAACACAAAGGTACTAAGAGATTTGCATATAACCAAACAATACTTAGCTCCCATTTTAGGTCGAGTCCGGTATCAACATTGTCTTGAAATTCTTCTAGGAGCTGATCAACTCTTACTTCATCTTCTCCTTTACTAGCACTCTCTACTTCAAATCGGGGCTTATTTCCCTTAATGGTCATGATGCATTAATTTGAGCATTGATTAGCCATGTGTCCAAAACCAAGGCACTTGAAACACTTGATCTCTTAGGTGTTCCTCCTTAGGCTCTAACCTTAGTCCTTCTTAACCTTAGGCTCCTCAACCTTACTTTTGCCTTGGCTAACATTAGGTCTGCTCAGCATCTGACCTCGGCAATCTACTTTAGAATTGAGTTGAGCCCAATCATATGCAAGTCGGCTCACATTCCAATTCTGCTTAGCAAGCTAAGTCGATTGCTTGAAATTCGACTAATTTGATTTTGCCTCTACCTTTCGACCCTTTATGCTGGCTAGATGGTCTCATCTAGATTCCCAAGCCTCTATATTTCTACTATGTTACCAATTTTAGTCCTTAGCCTAAAAATAAAATGTGCTATAGAGCGTATCTCGAGCTCATTAACATCACATTTGATCATAACTAACTAAAATTCTCGAACATAATCATCCACTAATCTATTTCCTTGTCTTAAGTCTTGGAAACATTGAAAAGTGTCTTACTCATAGTGTTCGAGAACCAACCTACTTCTCATAACTCTTTTCATCTTGTTGCATGTTCAAACTTCACGTTAGGCTCTCTAGTGCACATTCTATAACTTCTTTCACCACATGGCTGCATGCCTAGTGAATTCTATTATAGCTGCTCAGATACAAACAGCATCTTCTTAATCATAAAAGTTGAATATCTTTTCAATCTTCTCATCTTAATCTAAGTAGTCATCAACACTACCAAACATGTTAAAGCTCAGAATCTACACTTTTAAGATGTTTGACTCCTCTAAGATTTCTAAGCTCACATTCTTCAATTCCTTCATATTGCTCCTCTTCCTCCTCATACTCCTTAACTTTATCCAACTTGAGTCTCCTTCTTGCAACTTTGCTCGCATGTTAAGGTAGAGCTGGGTTTACGTTGAAAGCTTTAGGTGCTCGATTCTCACCCATCTATCATGTAGTTCAATCTCTTACTTCTTGGCCTTGCTCAACAACACTTTCTTATAGCTTAGTCTTTATGACCCTTTGTACAGTAATAGCTAGATTGGCTACAACAACAGTAAGGTCTTTATCTGCTCTTCAATAGTTCATGGAGTTTGTTGAGTGACATGGCTAAGACCATGAGCATCACTCTCAGTATCATTAATCTCTCCTTAGATACTAAGGTTTGATATTTTCAATACAATATTGCAAAAAATTAACTACTCTAATAAAAAAATCCTCATACAACTCTGACAATATAACTTCTTATAGCAAATTGGAACTTGCTCTTTTTTTCCACTAGAAAACAAAGTAAAATAGAATACATAAACATACACTATAGCATCAACAACTACTTCAAAGCTTAACTCTTAGTCACAACCTCAAGCTCTGATACTAAGATTATATGATGTGCTCCAGAGCTTAGTAATCACTAAAGCTTACCATAGGGAATAGTAACCAAATGGGTTGTTCGTAATAACAAAGAAAATGAAGTGAAGAAGCTAGAAAACATAGTAGCTTTCATGAGTTGCTTGAAGGATATTACATGCCCATAAAGATAACACAACTTAACACTTCGCTTGATATGACCCATAAGTTAATGTTAAAGACCACTTACTACTAACCTTAAGCTACTTAGCAAGATTAAAAAAGAGTGTAAAGGAAATGTACTTAAAGAAGGATATCTCATAAGGATAAGTATATGCAATATCAAAAAGGTATAAGATGCCTTGCGTCTACAGTAAAAAGGACTATTTTTGTTAAGTCCTTTAGGGTAACAATGCAAATAAGGAAAATTACATAAAAGACAATGAAGAAAGAAAGTCCTAGTATCTACAAAAAGGGTAAATAAGACAAATGGTGAAAAGGAAATATAGTATAGATGTTAGAAAGTAATGATAGGCAGCAGCTTGTCAATGGGTTCATGTCATGGAATCTTAGGGCATAGTGGCTAAGCTGTATGGATGTTATGGTAGCTACTGACCGATGTTACTTAGAGTTATTGATATAAAAGAGGGATGCTATTGTTCTATTGGTTGAAAAGTAAAGCTTGGCATGTTGAGGCATCGACCTCGATACTCGACAACTTAGCCTAGGTACTTGTCATGTCAATAGATTAGAACAATAAAGTTTGTCATGTAACAACCTTGGCCTTGGCATTCGGTTGCTCGGTGTCAGCACATTAGTGGTTGATAACTAGACAAGGATCAGAGTAGAGCATAATTTGTCTGAGTTAGGATCTCTAGGAGTTTACCTACTATTCTTTCGTACACTGGTACTTGTCCGCGACAAGTTGATGAGAGAGAATTTTTTTCCAAGTGATTGTAAGCCTTGGAGATGGGCATAAGTAAGGGATCTAAAGGTCTGCAATCCATCAAAAGGGGACAAGATCATACTAAGAATACCACTTGACATCATTCTAGAACTTCTATTGATTATTAGATAAGAGGGAGTTAAAGTTAGTAAACTTAAGATAACAATTATGGCTAAGATAAGGAAGGTGGGAGCAAGTAACATTTTCATGACCATACCAATTATATGGCCAATATCATCATATGTGCATACATTAAAGGGACATGAGTAAGAATTTTGGTGAAAGGGGCAACAATAATTAGAGTTTCATTTCTTCAAGTAACCTCTAATCTCCATTATAAACTAATCTTCTTATCACTAGATAAATGGCAACTTCTAGAACTTTAAACCACACTGTTGTCTACTACCTTCTCAACATAGATCTCTTTCAAACTTGTCTTCCTTCAATACTCCAACCAACCTCCTTTCTTTTTCCCAACAGCCAACACCAACATTAGCCTCACTAAGGATTGCTTTTGAAATTGAAGAACAATCATAATCAAGAAGGTGAGGACCACTCTCTAAATTGCCATTCTTTGATCGAATAACCACATAAGTCATATATCTACCTTTCTTTCATGATAAATCTTTTAAAATTAAGCTGAGAATTTAGTCTTTATTTCTACCCAAAACAATTTCATAAACTTTTGAGTTATTTACAATCATATCTCAAAGATCTCTTTAAACTAAGCTTTGACAAACAAAAATCTTCTTATCTAAATCTCTATTTGAAATAAGTTTCAATCATATATTTATCAACTAATTTTAAAAACTCGAGCTTATGTTATAAGTAAAATTTTTTCTTATCCAAAGGTTATGTTTCTACAAAAAGGAAGCTATAAAAACAACTACTTTTTTCAAAACCTCTCTTATTTCACTTCAAAACTTACATGCAAAAGTTTTTTAGAAGCTTATTATGAGAAATGTGTGTTAAAACTAAATGATCATATTTTCCGTTCAAAATAACTTTATTTAAAACTTAGTGAAATAAGTGGACAAATCCGTGCTTACCAATAGCAAGGATTTCATGTCCAAATCTTTATGACATAAGCTTATGTTGGGATTCCATGAATGTTCAAGTGACTATTGAACATATGTACATCTTTGAAATACCATGGACTTATTTACCATATGCTTCTTATACATATTAGGCCTACTAGATATATTAGATATGTGGGCATATTCTTGACCTTGGCCCTTTGGAGTATTATCATGATATCATAATGATTGGACCTGTTATGATGACTAAAAACTTGAATACAAGGATAATTGCTATACTTAGACAATTGGACCTTAAACATGAAACAATAAGGCCAATTCAGATAGTTTACAAATTAACTAGAAGACTTTGTCAAACTATAAGCTTTAACAAATAAAGAAGAGCTTAATATGTATATCTAGTATATACTTCTTATCGTGTTCTTTTAGGTGATTACAACTTTGAACTTCTTGAAGACTATTACAACGAGTATTAGGGAAACATGGCCAAGTGAGTATTTACGAAGAGTATCTATGATAAGTATCACTTGCTTGTGGTTGTAATTAGTAGCACTTTAATTATATATATCAATTGGCTCTTTATCTGAGGTACGGAGACATGTTTGTGCTTGAATTGTGCGAATTGTTTATGAAGATAATGTAAATTATCTCGATAAAATTGTTGATGATTGTGATGTGGTGTACTCTTAGTTTAGTGTTTGATAAATTGGTTTATTACAGTATAAATAAATTTCAAGTATATCGCAACTTAAGTATAAAATGGTCATGCATAGCATATTACATAATCCATTTATTTGCCATTACAATCACACAGGGAAGGGAAAGGTAAGAACCTTTCCCATCTTTTACAAACTAAGTGGCTTTGAGGATGGTCATGCACTAGATGGGGCTAAGTCAATTCTTCTATTTTGAGTTCACATACATCTAAAGGTTAATCAGGGATCTAATCGGTTCATGATTGTTTAGTGATTAGGGCAGGTGTTCTTTCCTTAATATTATATCATTTAGGTCTTCCTAAGACCAATCAAGAGATCCTTCTCTTGTGACTTATATTTGAGGCCTTAGTGAGTAATTTATTTGATTTCCTAGGTTATCCAAAAGATCCATCTTCTTTGGATGTATTTGATCTAGGATGAATATTTTCTTTGGTTCTCCTAGGCAATCAGGGGATTGGTCCTCTCATGTGATTAGGGAAAATGTTATCCATTTTGTTTTCTTGGGACTAATTAAGAAGCATTTCCCTTTGATCACTTTGTGTATCATGGGTAGTTATGCTAAGAATGCAATTCTGTGACATTTGTGTTGTAGTGACAAAGCATGTTATGCGAAGAGACATTTGCACATATTTGGACACCAAAATATTGATGGAACTATGAATCCTCAATCAAGGTCAAAAGGAGATGGGGAGGGTTGGAGGAATGAACCCTAGACTATATGTCAAATACTAATCGGCCACATTTATTACTACATATGCTTGATCAGTTAATTGAATATCATACAGTTCATGACTTATTGCTTGAAAGATGGTATGAATGGATTTTTGAGTAAGCTAAATGTAGTTTACATCCCTATAATTCCAACTTTTTGCAGGTACCTTATTGGATATACCCAAGAAGGTCTAAGCCGATGGTGAGCAGTAAGAAGATAATAGCAGGCTATGTCACTGTGTAGGAGTCTTTCAATCTATAATTTGCATAAGTTATAAGTACGTTATTTATATTGAAATGTAATAATTAGTATGTAGGATGACTTATTAATTTCTTGAAA
Source organism: Lumnitzera littorea (assembly GCA_024138015.1). Taxonomy (NCBI): domain Eukaryota; kingdom Viridiplantae; phylum Streptophyta; class Magnoliopsida; order Myrtales; family Combretaceae; genus Lumnitzera; species Lumnitzera littorea. Next base: position 56,261,695 of record JAMXBB010000008.1, read on the forward strand.
TAAGTTCTATAAGTTTTATTTTATAATAATATGTGAACTTTTATTCTATACCATTAAATCCATGATATTCTATGGTTTGTTCTAGAATGACGCTTCATGTACTATTTAGAGGTAATAAACGAGCAAGAAAATATATATTAGATTGCTTTTGAATTGTATATAGTGGTTTATCACTACTAAACTGCCCACAAGGCTGTGACAAAAGATCTTAAAATGTATGCTTCTCTCATTACTTATCTACAGGCATGTATATGTGTCATAGTCTATATTTTGGAAGGGAAGTGAGGGTACTTAACTTAGGGCTCAATATGAAGGGAGTGGTGTCAGTAAGTGATTTGTTCATAGGATTAGGTAGTTTCTCAAAGTGGGGTTAGTCTCCTGTGAACAAACTAGGTAAAAGCTAATGCTACTCTCATGATGATAGCCATGGCAAGTTGAAAATAGTAGAAAAGTTGGACCACCTAATCATATAGAGGATGATGATAATGTTGGTCGACACTTATAAGGATAAAAGGGCCTAGAACTATCTTAGGTAAATAGGAAGGGAAACGGTTGGCTTACCCTTCATAATCCAAGTAAATATGATGAGGCAAAGGAGGGTTGAGCGCTACATGGGCAAATAAGGAAGGAGTAAACCTCTTAACCCATAACATATGTATGTTACCTACTTAGCTTTAGTTTTGGGTTAGAATGAGGATTTTCGAAATTTTGCTAGTTATGATTATTAGGCTAGTTATAAAAGTTATGTTGGTTGTGAGGATTGTAGAGATACTATTATGTGGTCACTCATGCTCGTAATTATTATTATGATAACTATCACTAGTATTTGGAGTTTTCATTTGCTTTCAATTCAATAATTATTGTGAGACACTTATTTCAATATGTTACAATGGAATGATTTCGGATGTTATTAAACTCATTACTTTTCATGTAGAGTATCTATGGAGACATTTGTACTTTGAGTTTAGCATTTAATAAACTTAGTAGATGTCATTTCTTCATGAATTAGAGACTTTTAATCATAGTTTGAGAGCCTAATGTGTCAATAGAGGATTAGGGACACGTGGCGGTTTATGGTGTCTTGAGTCTAGAGCATTAAAAATTAAGTGATATCAAAGTTTAGATTGATGGATCTATAGAACACTAAAGAGAAGGATCACAAGAAAGAAGAATGTGAGTTGGGGATAGGATGAAAACATGATTCAAGTGCTAATTAAATAACTTAAGTCTTTCCTAGCTTTTCTTAGTATTTGTTATCTTCTAAGGTTTTTTGTTGTCTTTGTTCCTATTTCATTTTCCTTGAAGCATAGTTATTCATCTTCCTCTTGTTTCCTTATATATCATGTAGAAAGTTACCTAAGAGAAACCTTGTATTTAACAACAACTCTAACAAAGGTTAGGATGCCTTAGTGGTGAGAATTGAAGGAGTGTGGTTTCAAGGTAGACAATTTCCACTAGTTGAGTTTACTAGACATGGTAGACAGCTGCCATTAGGAGGCTATTCAATGCATGATGGTTATGTGGCATAAGCTACGCAAGTAACTCATGAAGGTTAAGGATAGGTGCCAATTGAGGGTGCATAGTTGCTTTAGACAATGAGTCATATGTTTAGAGTATTGGTTAGGAGACAATAGAAATAATTCTCCTTAGATAAGTTTGTTAAGTAGGCGAACCCTTTCAATGGCAAGAAAGAAGACTCACTTAAAGTTGAGCTATGCAACTTATATGCTGAAAGGAACAATGGTTGATTGGTGGGTAAGTGAGAGCAAGTTAGCTAGGAATGTGATTAACTAGTAGAGATTCTAAGAGATATTTTGCAAAAAGTACTTTTGAATAGTATAAGAGATGTAATGGAAGCTTCTTATTACAACTACTAGCAGGGCAATGTAGAATATGAGTTGGAGTTGAATTACCTAAGTCAGTTTTTACTGGAACCCATCAAGGTTAATGACCAATCTCTAGCTCACCACTTTCTTAGAGGTAGACTTACAGTATGAAGTAGGTTACTTTCAATTGACAAAATATGTTGTGATAATGAAAAAGGTGAAGACTCTAGAGTATAATAAGAAGCAATAAAGAGTTGATACTTGCTAAGTCAAGAGAGGGACTAGGAAAAAGAGAAGGCTCAAGTGTTGCTCCTCAAGACAAGGGTAAGAGTCCTATGTACTAGATGCAACTAGCTAGACTAATGGCTCTTCAGTTAAGCCTTACCAACCTAAGTAGCTTATCCATTCATGCCTCCACCTCCACTTCCAATAGTAACCCTAGTAAGGAGGTGTTCGTAATGTATAGGGCCTTATGAGTTAAGTTAATGTAGTTGGCTAAAAGGGCCTTGTTTTTCACGTAGTAAAGTTGGGCATTATAGTAAGAAAACCGATGAGAAGTCTATTATGTAGATCTTTTGCAATATTTATAGATAAAGGAGTCATAAGGTAACTCATTATGGGGTAAGGATAGATAGCTATAGTTTCACAATAGGCATTAGTGTAGTGCTTAGTAGGAGTACCAGTTAAAGCACTAGTTCCTAGACCTCAGGGCCGAACAACAAGCTCCCATCATGTCTTTTCCTTTCAACAACAATGGTAATAAGAGTATCCTAAGTAGGACACCATGGTATGTATGCTCCTTGTACACTCTGCTAATGTTTTTATGTTATTTGATGCTAATGCTAAACATTTGTGTATATGTTATGCATTTATGTATGCATGTGAATTAAAACCCAAATTATTGTGTGATCCTTTGAGTATCTATACTTCTTGGGAAGTAGGAGTAATGTTAGACTAACTTTGTAAAAATGTACACATAGAAGTTCAAAGATGAGTATTACGTACAGATTTATAGGTTTTAGATATGATGGACATTGACATGACACTTGGAATAAATCGCTATCCAATTATCATGACACCGTAGATTGCCATAACATGGTGGTGTAGTTTGATTTGCTAAGAGAAGAGCAGTTCTTTTTAAAGTTAGAAATTCAAAGGTTGGCTAATGTTCCTACTTATGAATTGTGAAGTAGGGGTAAGTTGGTTGCCATGACTTTAGAGGCAAGTAAAGATAAGAAAGTTAAAGAAGTTCCAATAGTGAAAGAGTTCCTAATTATGTTTCCGCAAGAATTGCTAGATTTACCACTAACTAGAGAGATTGAGTTCAGTATTAATTTGGTACCAGTATTAGGCCGATTTTAAAATATGCATGTAGAATAAAGTGAAATTAAAAACATAGTTAGAAGAGCTACAAGAGAAGGGCTTTATTAGGCTAAGTGTGTCACCATGGGGTGAACTAGTACCTTTTGTTAGAGGAAAGTTGACAACATAAGGTTAGGTATTAATTATAAGGAGCTGAATAAAGTGAATATAAAGAACAATTGTCTTCTTCTTAGATTTGACAATTTGTTCAATTTATTGACCGGTGATTCTTGTTTCAGTATACGAACACCTGCAACATGAGAAAATAGCTGTGGGATGGGTGAGGTAGGGTGAGGTGGGGTGGGGTAGTGTAAGGTCGGAGGGTGCTCCGGTACAGCCACTCCAATACCTAAGTTAGTTCCCTCGTCATGTAAAGAGAGAAATATCAAGTAGTTATGGTGTTGAGAGAATGGAAGAGGAGCTCCTTTTAGCTAGAGGTTATGCTTGATATTTATAGTAAGATGATGAAGATTGTACTTAGACTAGATAATTAGACTGGGCTTATGCATTGGATTGATCAATATAGGCCCACATAATAATTATCCAAAAATGCTTATCAATACTTGCCCCCCACTCTCTTTAGTGACAAAGTTGGAAAAGAGAGTATTTAGGGAAGTTGATTTGGTGGGGAATTTTGGAAAAGTTTGTAATCCTAGCCTAAAAAGGCTAAAGTGCTTGAAGAAGCAAAAACCTGAAGAGGTGGGAGCGCTTAAAGAGGCTAATGTGCTTAAAGAGGCGGGAGTGCCTAAGCTTGAAGAGGCAGGAGTGCCTAAAAAGGTAAGGGCTTGAAGAGGCAAGGAGCGCTTGAAGATGCGAAAAAGCCTGAAGAGGCAAGAGCGCATGAGGAGGCGAGAACACCTAAGGAGGTGGAAGCGCTTGAAGAGGTGAGGGCTTAAAGAGGCGGAAAAGCCTGAAGAGGGAAGAGTGCCTAAGGAGGCGGAAGCGCTTGAAGAGGTAAGGGCACCTGAGGAGGTAAGAGCAACTGAAGAGGTGAGGGAAGCATGCAGGCCGTCCATTTGGGCATGACCAATGCTAAGTAGAGCCATAAAATTGGCTAATCGACCTCTAGTTCGTTAATGTAAGGGTCTTTGGCCTTATTCATTCATCATCCATGCAAGTTGTAGGAGTGGAATATTTTTCCCATCACTGCTTAATGGTTTAGGGTTTTCAAGTAACTTGGTGCCTATTCATCAAGCAAAGCTATTCCAATTGAGCGATTAATGCATTGATATAACTTAATAGAGTTCAAGAAATGAACTCAAATGCAAAAACTAAAAACACATCAGCTCAAGTGTACTATAGAAGACTTATCTCAAAGAATAAATAATAGCTCAAAGTTAATTGTCCAAAGGTAGCTTGATGTTGAGAGTGGAAAGAGCTCAAGTCTCTTTGATAGTCTCTTTAATATAGAGAACTCTTTGGTTCATGATAATTATAATCCAGCATCGCCATCACCTGGTAACTCGGCATCTCAGCTGTTTTGTAGGCAAAAGGAAAAACATGGTATCATAAGCTCGGCGTCTTGATTATTATCGGTGGTCGGCAGCAATTGCTTGGCAAGAAGATGGACAAATTCGGCGTCTTGTAGGAAAGAGTCAGCATCATGGTTGTCGCTTAATGCAAGAGAAACTTAGAGTTTGGAGTTTGAAGCATTAAACAATCCACATTTAATTGGAGTCTTGAAAGTAGTAGTCTATGTTGAAGCACGGATGGGATATTTAATAGAAACTTAGTCCTACTTCTGTGTATAAGGATCTCCAATCTGTCCTCTATGGAATAGTTCATATATTCTTTCGTATGTCGGCTTTGGCCGCTACTATTATTTTTGCTAGTATAGGAGTTACTTAACCATGCCATGTAGAGATGTTGAGTCGTTCAGCCAAAAACTTTTCGGCCAAAGTTCAAGGTCGTTTGTCATTCAGCATAATCTAATGGCAACTAAGCTTGGTTGATAAGCTTCGCTCGGTTAGACCTGAATGGAGTTTGGTTGGACTTCTTGTCAATTTAAGAAGTTCGAGTCAACTATGGGAGCTCCAATTGACATTGGAGTCAATTTAAGAATTTAAACCTCCATTGCTTCTTTAAATCTACACCATGATATGCAAGAGAGCAACTTCCAGTCCGCATTTGATATCTTTAAATGTTGTAGGGCTCGATTCACCCTCTAGCTACTGTCATATTGGTGCAAATGCAGGTCGATGATCGCTCATGGACTTTGGTCGGATGGAGCTGCTGTTCAAAGCTTGGCCTTGCTATAACTTGGTCGTCTACGAGCAGCTCGATTTGGACTTGTTGTCGAGTAGAGTAGGTGAGTCGGCAGTTCGGCCATCGAAATTAGTCAGCAAGTCAGTTGATGAATTTAATCAGCAATTCGACGAGTCAACCATGAAACTTAGTTTGGCCATTTAGTTATAGAACCCAATCAGTGATCATGAAGAATGCTCTCCGGTGATCGGCAACTATGAAGGAAGTTCCTCAGCTACTTAGCATTTGATTACTCTAAAGCATTCGGCTTCTTGGCAGCGTTTTGTAAAGAATTCAACTCGGTCTTCAAGTTTTCCGTTTGGTGGTCTCCAAAGCTCGACAAGAGCTTCGGGACACTATCATGAGCTGCTCAAGAAGTGTGTTAGGCAACTCGATAAATGGAGTTGCAGCTTGGTTGGGAGAAAAGCAACTGAAATAATTATGGATTTGAGCTTGTATACACAACTCGACATAGAGATGGTCGTTTCTCGGCATGGAGCTTGATGACATATTATTACTTGGCTTACGCCACTAGGAATAGACAAAAACTTAGAACATTGAGATCGAGTCACCCTTAAAGGAATAGGCTCAACTTAGCTTTTGTTAATCTCGGTAGTGGAACACATAAGGAAACTTTGCTGTGACTTGTTATGGCCGCTCTTGATTCCCTTGAGTCGGAATTAGCTTGGAACTCGGCAGGTTGTGATGCTGTATCGTTGCTCAGCTATTGAGTTCGACAACCAGACAAGTTCGGCGCATCGGCCATTGTTACTTAACTATTGGCCCTCAAGTTCACTTACAACTCGTCTGTGCTCATTTCATTAGTCGGTGAGAATAAGTCAACAGCTCAGCCTTTGCTTAACTTACTTCTCCATACTACGGCTAAGTGTAATTGTTTTCAATTAATTGGCAGCTCTTACACGTTACCTAGATCCCCTGTCTGTCACATGAAGGACTGAGCAATTTGAAGTCCTCAAGTTAGCAACTGGGCCTTAAGATTGAATTTTTCAGCATGGCCTTGAGATTGAGCTGTTTAGCGAGGTCTTAGGATTGAACTGTTCGGCAACGGCATCTATATTTCCCGACAACGGAAGTTTATCTTTCTCGGTATCTGAGAGGCTTCTCTCATACCGGAGTTCAGGGATCTGTGTTTCATATGATTTCGGTATCTCAGTAGGTTGTAAGCCGATAGAAGAACTTGACAACTGTTCCTTGAGTGGCTCTTCGACGCGAAGCTTGGACTCTTTGATGACATGAAGAAAACTCAACTTCTTAGCAATATGAGTTGATGAACTATTGGCCATCTTAGCATGGAGCTTGGATAAAGCTCTCGACACTTGGCGAAGCTCTCAGCCATGAGTTGATGAACTCTTGGCCATCTCAGCGTGGAACCTAGATAAAGCACTCGGCACTTGGTGATGGTATCACAATATGGTCGTGACAATTGCACTCAGCAGCAACATATAACTCGGGAACAATGTCGCAACTCTTCTTCTAGTGCATTAGAAGCTCGGATGTGTCTACATCTCTATACAAGAACTTAACTCGGTAAGAATTACTTGGCCATCATTGTAGGGCGTGGACTTGCTATCACGAACCGTTGCTTTTCTTGCGGCCATGTAAAGAAATTGCTTAGCTATTGCATAAAACATCTTCAATGGAAAGTCATTGTCAGCAGCCATAAGCTTCGGAGTGCATCTTATAACTTGCTCAGGTTGTGGTTCCATATTAAGATTTGGTCATAAGCTTGGCTGTTCAGATGTGTTTACACACATAAGGGAGACAGTTATGAATGATAATTGTAGCAGTTAAATTCTTGTAAGAAGAAAACTCTCATGCACGAAGAAAACCGTCACTACTTCTGGTCCTACACATCTCCCCCAGAAGAATCCAACATTGAAGTTCCTTTCTTAAAACAAGTACAAATAGTCCAAATCCCAGGCCAAAAGGACTTGAAACCATAGTTCTTTGACAATAAACAAATGATGCTTGAAGCTATGGTCTCTTAGCAAATCATGAGCATATGTAATCTAATGCGGTGAAGAAATTCAACTAGACATTGTTAGGGGATCGTTAGAATACGGCATGGGTATGCAAATCAAATGTGAATAAGTTCATCAAAATGAAGAAAATCTCGTTGGGGAATTTTTTTAAAACAACATCGGGAATGGTGGCAATTATTACATGTTCCCACAAGCAGCGCTAATTGTTGACGGGTGATTCTCGTTCCGGTATACAAACACCTCCAACACGAAAAAATGGCTATGGGGGGTACTGGAGGGTGTTTCAGCACAGCCACTCTGATGCTTAAGTTAGTTCCCTTGTCATGTAAAGAAAGAGATATCAAGTGGTTATGGTGTTGAGAGAATTGAAGAGGAGCTCCTTTTACCTAAAGGTTATGCCTGATATTTATAGTGAGATGATGAAGATTGTACTTGGACTAGATAATTGGATAAGGCTTATGCATTGGATTGATCAACATAGGCTTACAAAATAATTATCCAAAAATGCCTATCAACAAAATCAACTATAGGGGGCCTAAGTATTCTCAAAAATTGACTTGAGATTAGGATACCACCAATTGAGGATCAAAGAAGAAGATATTTAGAAGACAATATTCCTAACTCACTATGGTCTATATGAGTTTTTAGTGAAGCCTTTTGGCTTAAATAATGCACCACTAAAATTCTTAGATCTAATTAATAGAGTCTAGAGATTTCTTAGATAAGTTTGTGGTCATTTTCATAGACAAAATCTTAGTTTATTCTAAAAGCAAAGAAGGGCATGAAAGGCGATTAAGGTTAGTGTTAAGCAGGTTGTAGGTGGTGAAGCTTTATGCTAAGTTCAAGAAGTGTGAGGTTTGGCTAGAGCAGGATTTTTTTATTGGATACATACTAAATAAGGAGGGTATTTGCATCAACCATGATAAGTTAGAGCAATGGTAAAATAACCCAAACCCTAAACAGTGATTGAAATTATAAGTTTTCTTGGATTAGTAGGTTATTAAGAACAATTTGTGGAGTGCTTTTCTAGAATAGTAGCACTACTTACCAAATTAACTTAGATGGGAGTAAGGTTTATTAAGGATGAAAAGTTTGAGACAAGCATTGTAAAGCTGAAAGTGAAACTCATATCAACCTTAGTGTTACCTTAGAGTGGTATGGAGTACGTTGTTTATAGTGAGGCCTTTAACAAAGGATTAGGGTGTATTTTGATTCAAGAAGGGAAGGTAATTGGTTATGCTTCTCGACAACTAAAGTCATATGAAAAGAATTATCCTATTAATGACTTGAAGTTAGTAGCGATTAATTATCTATGTGAGGAAAAGTGTCAAGTCTTTATAGATCACAAAAGTTTGAAATGCATTTTCACACAAAAAGAGTTGAGTCTAAGACAAAAGCGATGGTTAAAGTTAATCAAAGACTATAATATTAATATTCTAAATCACCTTGATAAAGTGAATATGATGGTAGATGTTCTTAATAGGAAGAAACATGACAACATAGTAGTATTGATCGCATCATATAAACCTTTACTGGAAGACATGTGTAGATTGGAGTTGGAAATAGTGACCCAGCAAGTAGGGGCCAAATTAGCTAATTTGCACATTCAACCAACTCTTGTGGATAGAACAAAAGCTACAAAGTGTAAGCATGCAAGAATCTAGGAAATCAAGAGCATAATGGAGTATGGTAAAGCAACTAAATTCAGCATTAATGCTAAAAGTGTTTTAAAGTATGGGTAAAGGTTGTGTGTACTAGACTAGTAAGAGTTGAAGCAAGAAATCTTAAGAGAAGCACATCGCTTGAGTACCAAGATGTACAAAGACTTAAAGAAGCACTATTGGTGGAATAATAAGAAGTGAGAAATTGTAGAGTATGTTTCCAAGTACACCACATGTCAAATAATAAAGATTGAACATAAAAGGTTAGTTGGGCAATTGTAATCCTTATCCATACTAGAGTAAAAGTGAAAGCATATAACTATAGATTTTGTCATGCATCTCCCTATGACTAAAGAGAAACATGACTCAATATGGATGATAGTGCATCAATTGATGAAATCAACTCACCTTATTCATATAAGATTAGATTACAAGTTAGAGAGATTGACCATGCTATATGTGTAGGAGATAGTGAAACTATATGGAATTCTAGTCATAATAACATCTGATAGGGATATGCGATTTGCAAGCAAATTTCGAAAAAGTTTGCATTGGTGCTTAGGCACCAAATTGTAGTCTAGTACAACATTCCATCCTCAAACCGATGGATAGTTTAAGAAGACCATATAAATCTTAGAAGATATGCTCAGAGCTTGCACCCTTAATTTTGGAGTTAATTGAGATGAACAGTACCTTTAGTTGAGTTTTCTTATAATAATAGCTATTAGGCAACAATACAAATGGCTCCATAGAAGGCACTATATGGAATGAAGTGTAGGTCTCCCTTACAATAGGATGAAGTTGGAAAAAGACAAGTTTTAGGACTAGAATTTATACAAGAGACCATTGAAAGGATGCCACTAATTATGCAGTGTATGCAAGTGGCCCAAAACATATTGAAAAAGCTATGTTGATTCAAAGTGACGACCTTTAGATTTCAAGGTAGGAGATATAGTTCTAATGAAGATATCGTCTATGAAATGCGCAATTAAATTTGGTTTAATAGGAAAGTTGAGCCCTAGGTATGTTAGACCATTTGAGGTAATGGAGAAGATTAGTAATATTGCATATAGGTAAGTATTGCCACCCAGCTTAGTAGGGGTACATGATGTATTTGACATGTTGATGCTAAAGAAATATGTACCTAAAAAAGATCATGATAAAGCTCAAGGTGCAACACAAGGAAAGGTTCCAATTGTAGTACTAGAACAGTTGGAGTTAGCCGAATTTGTAAATAGTAGAGCAACCAGTAAAAATAACGGGTACCAAGGTTCAAAGGTTAAAAAGAAGAAAGATACCTTATGTTAAGGTGAAATGTGCAAATCACCTTGAATGAGAAGCTATGTAGGAATGGAGGAAGAGATAAGAAGGAAGTACCTAAAACTATTCCAAGAATTATGTAACTTTTGAGGACAAAAGTTTTTCTAAGGAAAAGAAAATGTAACACTTAGGAAAAAAATTAAAATAAAGGTATATTGCTTAAATGGATTTATTTTGTGAGGGATGACATGGTAATTAATAAAAGTTGCTAAGGCAATTTAGGAAGTACTTAAAAGTCCTAACCTAGCCTTTGCACAAGAGCACTCCTTTCTATTGAAGGGTCTTATTTAGACTCTGTTGCATTACAAAGTTGGACTTATTAGTAGTGAACTTAGTAAACCCCAAAGATAAGGCTTAAATTCCATAAGACTTTATCAGTTCTTATTGATATTAGAAGTCTAATTGTGATTCTATTAAAAATGCAAGAAGAAGGAGTTGGTAAGGGGTGAAATCACAATAGTTGCAACCCTAGAAGAACTCATGGGTAAGTGTCTTGTCGATTGTTGATTATAAACATTAGATTGAACCTTAAGAGTGTAGTTGTGATTTTAAAATTTTTGGATATAGTTTTGTTGAGAGGAAATAAAGGATAGCTTTAAGGTTCTTCAATTTGTAAGGTAATGTATTTTTTCCATTGTAAGCTTTTATCTTTTCTAAATTTATGGATTTGATTGTATTGTAGAGATCTTTGATGCAAGTTTTGATAAAGCAAACAAGTTATTGTTATGTCTTTAGAGTGAGGCTGAGTAGGGGAATTGGATCAAGGATTGAAGGTTGTGTTCTCGTTGAAAAAGGAGAATGAATTTCAAAGTAGCAAGATCACAAGTGTGATCTTGCCATAATCCTTACTAATGCATTGGGAGTGAAGTTGCACATGGATTGAAGGAAAAAGTGGCTAAGAGGATTATAACCAAGATTCACAGCCGTGATATGGGGTGTGACCTTGGCTGTGATTCATGGGCATAAATTTGTTACTCATTAATAACAAAGAATCACGAGCATGATTCCCAATTGTGATTCCAATAGTTGTTCCCTTTCATCTTCCTAACCCTAGTTTATTTATTTCTAGCCTAGAATTCTTATTTAGGACTCTTAGAAAGCCCATAGGAAGTTTTAAAAGCTTACTAAGATGGTATTGCCCTTCATTTTCTTAATAGATTACTCTTTTGAAGCTAGCTATGATCAAGTTATCTCAATCGATTTATATATGTAACACTTGTTTGTTACATGTGATTGTTAAGTTAGATTAGATTATCTAAAATGAACTAATAAATATTTGGCCTTAATAACCATTATGCTACTTATGTTTAGCTTGTCTTAGGAGCTTGAAGTGGCAAATCCTTAGGGGGCGACCCTGATGATCCATGTGATACATTATCCCTAATGAAGTCTTGTATAGAAATAATCTATGATAAATTGAGGTTATTATAATAGGATTTAAAGTGGCATGCCTAACGTTAGATTGTAGAAAGGCACAAAAAGGCATACCCAAACGTTAAGTGATGATATGGGTTGTGAAGTGAAGGGGGTCATGAGGACCTTCACTATATGTTATGTGATTGGATAAAACAAAGATATTAAAATGTTGTGTGGCTCATTTGTTCTGCATTTAAAGCATGTGGTATGAGCTACTTGTTCACATGCATGTCTATGTGTATTATGAATTAAGCTTTAGCTCATAATTCTTTTTCTTACAATTATGAGGGTTTTGAAAATTTTGCTAGTTATGACTATGAGACTAGTTATGAAAGTTATGCTAGGGAGGTAGATATTATTATGAGGACACTTATATTGATAATTACTATTTTGATGATTATCTCTATTATTAGGAGTTATGATTTGCTTTCAATTCAGTAATTGTTATGGGACAATGTTGTTATTTTCAATATATTATAATAGGATGAATTTCAAGTGTTTTTGAATTCATTACTTTGGAGTGGAGTATCTATGGAGAAATTTGAATAGTTTGTAATTGAAGTGTGGCATTTAATAAAGTCAAGGGATGTTATTTATTTGTTAATTGGAGACTTTTAATCATAGCTTGAGAACCTAATGTGTAATTAGAGGATTAGCTTTCTGAGTCTAGGACATTACATCTCTCCTCCCTTTGCATTTCTCACAAGCCACCTACCATGTTATTAATTTTCTTATACTGGATAACTTTAAAACTATCCATGCTTTTGCGAACAGTTCCAAACCTTATATTTTACTTACTTTACTTTTGTAATTTTACAAATAAAAGTGTAAAAAAAGTAATCGCAATTCCATTTACAGTGAGCACAAAGAATTAAGTGCAAAAATCTAAGGAATAATGAGGAGAAGACCATTTCGACTCACCAAAGTTCCGCTACGGTCGACTGAAGTGGGTTAGAAGCAAAATCAACCTAATGCTCATGTCTTTGGTTGAAACGGGACCAACTTTATACGATCGAAGAATTGAAGTACTCAATACACACTATGTGACATTTAGTCGTACCAAGTCTAACTTCATCCAATCAAAGTCATCCTGATATTGTGCTTTAGCAACTCGTGTCAATATGTTTTCATGTCTTAAGCCCCATTCACCAGCGCTAATAATTTACTCATTTTAGTAGTCGCTTGATTTTACCAAGTTCGATGGTAAGGCACCTAAATCAAGGAAGATTAAGAAGATTTAGGTCAAATTAGTGAGATTCTCTCTCCTAAAGCTATTTTCTTTTACTTTCATTCTCTAGACGCTTGTTGTTTATTTTGTTTTTTTAGGTCTACTTGTGTTATTCGCTTGTTAATAGTATGCTTATATGTTTTACTTTGTAGTCAATACGATTTCTTCATATTTTCTTAATTTTTCTAATTTTCTCATTGCCGTAAACTTTTATAAAGTTCTCCAAAATATTTTATATCAAACCGTTGCCAAGCCAAGGGATGTCAAGGTTTCTTATATGATATTACAATATATATGAATATATATTATGTATATTCATTTACGGCCAATTGATTGCGTGCTTCATCCGATATCGGTTATTAATTAGCATGATAATTCTTCTAACTCAATACTACTTACATATTAAATGTTGTCTGATTAATAAATTAACAGGCACTTGGAATATCAATCAACCGTTTATATCCTAAAGTCAATTTGTTATGAAAATAACTTTGCAGGGAAAGAAAGAGTAGAAAAAGAGAACACAAAAGAAAAGAAAAGAGAGGCCCCAGAAAAGAACAAACTAACGATCACTTCCATTGAAAGCAATTAAATACCCCTAACTCACCAGAAGAAGTCGCTTGACCTCTGCTCTGTTCAATTCCCCGGCATCTTCTAGTCCAAGAAGACTGTCTAACACATCATTCGTAGCTGGGGAAGACTCGATAGATGAAGCCTTACGCTGAGCAATAATTTCATCAAAGATACCGAACAATTTCTTAAAGTAGACACCCATTTTTCGATGAATTCCTTGGACATCAAGAGCTCGGAAGGCAGGGTAAAGATCTGAAATATTAGGCCTTCCAATTTCTTCCATAACCCCAGTAAACACCTTTTCAAATTCTTGGGAAGAATCGTTACTGTAATTGGCAATGTCCATGGAAAAGAGCGTATTTGACATCGAGTTAAAGATTGCCGTGAAAGTGGCCACACCGACATCAATAGCTTTCTTTTGTCTGCAACATTCATTAATGAACACTAGTAGTTGGTCCACCTTTTCACGACGGATTGGTTCTCCATCTTTGAGTTTTTGAGCCGTGAAAACGTGCGTTGCACATACTCTTCTTAGCTTTTTCCATTGAGATGTAGGAGGCAACCACACCACTGAATTTAGATCGGGGTCGCATGCTTTCACTGCGTGAGGGATTTTCCTGCTGGATAATTCCTTGTCATTCTTTTGCAATGCTTCTTTAGCAACATCGGGAGACGAGATGACTATAGTTGTAACGGAACCTAGCTTGAGTGACATTATAGGACCATGTTTTTGTGATAGTTTAGCTAGTGATTTGTGTGGATTTTGTCCAAGTTGGAGGATGTTTCCTATGATTGGAAGTGGAAATGGTCCTGGTGGAAGATGTTTACTACGGTGGTGTTTTTGAAGCAATCGAAGAGACAGTAATATCAAACAGAGCAAGAGGAAACATGTAGAATAGTCCATTTTAGTTTGGTGCAAAATTATCTGTGTTGTTTCTGGCAAGGTAATTTAAGCTCAGCGGTGTTGGAAGCTGGAGGAGGAGATTAAATAATATAAGAGGGCTATCCTTCCGTGTCTCCCCTTCTTCTTGGCAACACACCACGTGGGTTTTTCCTCCCGTAGCTTTTGAAGAACCGTCTACTTCAAAGATCTTGATTTTATGCTAATTTGCTCTATTGACTTTTGGTGAATTTTTAGTATCACCGGCGGCTTTATTTTATTTTTTAGAACCACAAGATAACTGACCTGGATGTTGGGAGATTTTATTTTAAAAAAGATGAATTTGACAAGTTAATGGGGGAAACAGCATCAGACATGATAAAGAAAGCCTTGGGGAATACACGTTACGTATATTTAAATAGTGTGTATAAGTATTAATACACCCACTCTATTAATCCCCTTTTCTCTCTTTAGTTAATTAGAAAACAGTATCATGGAAGAATCTCGCCGCATTAATTGTGATCGTGTTACCCTCGATGTCCATTATTTGTCACCCAACAAGTCAATTGGTTTCATCAAGCCAATTGAACTGCCTAGCAAATGAAAAGTCATGCACTTTAAGTTACGGTGGAATGCAATCACAGGAATGAAGGAAATAGAATGGCTGGCATTGAATCATGTCAACGAGTTTACTATGTTTATGGGAAATATGTCTAATGTAAGTATTAATTATATTTAAACAATAACAATGGTAATTATTATTTATTTTTTTACATACAAAAAATATAAGCAAAACAAAAGAAAATCACCCAAGTAATGAATGTACAAATCCTTAATGCATCAACACTTGTAAAATAGCCATTACTTATAAAATGCATTAGGTTTGTTATTCCCCTCTTTTAAATTGTAATACACTGTTGGCGAAAGAAAAAATAAACTTATAAAATGAAACATCCACACGTACGATAGACTCCAATACTTCCTTCCATTTAGGGAAATGTGTCGTCGCGAGTGAAAAATACGATGGTTTCACATCTCAGCCTGAAAATATGTATATATATATATATATATAAAAGTTTTCTTATTAGAAATTGAAAAAGAAGCAATAGTGACAACAACCCCCCGCCCCCGCGCGCCCCACCACCCCGCTACCCACCCCACCCCCGGAGGAAATGGAGAGGAAAGTTAAAAACCTATATCGAGTAAACGGGAATTCTCAAGATATCATTTTCATTTTCTACCGTTTCATCTTCCATCAGATATACACTTTATTCTTATGGAAAGCACATAGGAAATAAAAGTCCGACAAATGCCTATACTTTCAAGTTTTAACAATTCAATATCTAGTCTTTTATTTTATTTTATTCATTATTTATTTTTTGCAATTTATTACTTATTTCTTCATCTTGATTTCAATTTCATACCTTCATTGACTCAAAGTGGCACTCAGTATGACCGAGCTTAACTCAATGAAACTCATATGAACTTGATTTATTTAAAAACGTGTTTTCTTTTTTTAATTATCATAATATTAATGTTCAAACTCCACTACAATTCCACCAATATTTATACCCGACTTGAGCTTGATTTTTTATTAGGCTTTCAAGTTAGTTTCGACCTTTATGAAACTCGAGCTTGACTCAATTAACTATTTAATAGCTTGAGCTTGACTTAAATTTTCGTGAGCTAAATTCGAGTAAATATCAAGTTCTGAGTGAATATATAGCTGAACTCGAATATCTTACAAATAGTTTGACTCGCTACACCACTAGTTTCTATACTCATGTTTTAATATACTTTAGTGTTTGTTCACTAATTAATTAATTATTTTTTTAATTTATATATTATTTTAAAATTAAAAAAAATTACTTATGTTAAGTAAATTCACCATAACTTTCCATGTGATGTTCAATTTCAGCGAAATTCGAGTCATTCAAAACGTCATAGAACGAAATCTTATTTGTAAAGTAAGATCTAATACATATTAATTGCCTGAACAATATAACATTTAAAATTATCATAACTTATAAACCACCAGTCATTTGGTTTGAAAACACAAATTTTCTCACTCCTCAAATACCACAATCGCACATAGTATAAGATTTTGTGATGTCTCACAAATTATTATAGTACTAATAGTTCAAAATTTATGACTCCATAAGTTGCAAACCGAACATTGTATGACCATATACCATAACCGTTGAAAAGTTCACGCCACAATCTATTTAAAAATTTTCCAGATTGACCTAAATTTATGCAATTAAAACTCTTCCTTTTTTCTTAGACAAACTTGACTAGCTCTTTTATCTGTTGTATTTAGAAATCAATAAATTTTAAGGTGTGGATCAATACAAAATGTTAAGTAGCTTAACAATCATCATAATCTTATAATTTTACAACCACATCATGTTATATGGTAATCTACAAATAATGAGGATATTACAAAATTTTAAGTGAAATTATAAAATAAAGAACGAATTCACAAAACATAACGGTTGTTTAAAAATTAAAGATATATAGATTTGCCTCTAACGATTTTCTTTTTTATCCCCTTTTATGGGAAATTTGAGACCTATGTTTACTATTACACAAAATAAGAGAGAAATATAAAAGCATTAGAATTGCGAACAAAAAGATAATGCACGAAAAGATTAAAGGAATTATGAAATTTTCCTCTAATCAATTTCTCACTTTCTATTTTTGCTTATAATAATTCATTTTATTAGATATAAAAAATTTAAAAAATTAGCCTACTATACCAATTAAATGGATGATTTTCAACTACATAATTTTGAGTCAAGTTGATCGAAATAGCTTCTAATTTGAGTTTTCCAATTATTATATGGTTGTAATCAAATGATGTTCAATTTGCAAGTTTTAAAGATTGTAAAGTTATAAAAATTAGTATCCATACATTGTTGGTATCAATAGTAGTTTTTGCCAAAGGTCAATACTGACCTAAATTGAGGGGCACCCAACCTATCTATTCATTCTCACCCTCCTTTTGCAATATTTCTAACCTCCCTTAGTTTACTCTTGATGAATCAATTAGGTTGAAAGAGCTAGCAAGCTAAATACGTCTGAGTAGTATAGAATAACTTGACCTGTAACTTGGATTAGCTTTAGTTAGTTTGGAGCACCTATAGCTTGGCCATAATGCTATCAATCTTAGGGAATTCAAATTTGGACACATGGTACGAATAGTTATGCTTCTTATAGAAATAACTACCACCAGCCATTATCATGCCAACCACATCGCTTAATATTAGGAAATGGTCTTAAATTCAAACCTGATGCATGTGCAGATTTTGGAGGCAACGGTACCAAAGAGGAGTAGACCCTTAGCTATAAATAAAGCTCAAAAGGTTATAGTCAAGTTCTTTTGGACACTTCATCTAACTTGCTTTTCACCTCATTTAATTCAAGGATCTAACTTAAGCATCTAAGTGATAACGCTAGAGACAACCTGACACCCCTTATAGCCTAACTTTTCCTTCCTTTGATAGATCCATTTTATGTGAATTGTCCTATTTTCTCAAAATACCAATTTCAAACATCAACAATTGGAACTATAACAAAACATTATGAGGTACAAACATATGGTCTAAAAGTTTATGTTGTAAGACCAAACGGTACCTAATTTATTCCGTATGATCATTTAAAATTTTACTTGGCTTGTATAGTTTTTAATCACATAGTGGTTTGTATTTTCAAATAAAGCAGATATCAAAAGCCTTCTAACAATGTAAGATTTGCTAAAATCAAGCATCCTATATAAAGTTATGTGTAGTTAAAATTACTAAGCATAAATAATTTGCTTTCAATTGTCAAACTAATTTATCATTTCAGAAAAACAAAAAATTAATTTTTGATGAATTAATTAGTGACCAAAAACTAAAAGCCACCAAAAATTGTAGTACAATTACCAGAATGTAGTCGAACTAAATTTTATAAATCAAATTGCACAAAAAATAGAATAGTGGTTGACCTTTCCATCAAGTATTATCATGATTTTATATATGAGATTGAAAATTTTGAGATGGAGTTGACTCTAATGGAAACTATGATGGAAATTGGTCTCCATAGAAAATTGATAATGAAACTTATTATGATTGAAAACTTAATTATTATCTATATTTTATATATCTATGTTAGTTACAAGTGATTGACCTTTGATGAATGCCACATATCATGTATTAGTATGTTTATTTAGGCCTATGTAAAGTATAGCAAATATATGTGCTCGCACATAGCATTTTTTATGTTAGACTTAGTAGCTCATGCATATTAACATTCTTTATTTTAGGTGTTGATGATATTATAGATAGAAATCCTTGTTATTATGTAAAATATGGTTTATATTATCAGAGTGGGACGTCTATTAGCTATTTCAAAGAACTCATAGGAACCAAGTTTCCATTGGATCAATAAATAAAGCTTGATTTAGGGGATTGCAAAATCTCACTCATAGGGTCTTAATGACTCAATGAACTAAAGAAGAGCAAGCCTTTATAATTGTATTTGAGTTGCATCATATAACTCTAGGAATGCATGTGTCAGTTTTACATTTTAATATGTGTAAATGTAGGGGTCCAGCTGAAGCGATCACATACGAGTCATACGTGTATCGCATTATATATGATGACACTTAATAGGATAATTGGAGAGAGAATGGTAAGGATGAGGAACAAATAATCCTAGAGTCTTAAATGCATAAGTGATAAACAAAAGAGCTTAAGGGACCCAGGATATTAATCTTGCAGTTCTTGAGCAATAAGGATCATTTTGTTTCTCTTATCTCTAGAGTTGTGTCAAATGAGGAGGAATGATTGAGTATTTATAGGCTCTTGAGCTTGATGACATCCATTTGATCATCTTGGCGATTAATGGATGAGATAAAATTTTACTCATTCTATAATTAATTAGAATGAGCTTACAAAGGGCCTAAGGCCAATAGCCTTCCTTATAGTGGATGAGCTTACTTAGGAAAAGTTGGAAATAAACAAACTAGTTTAATAATTCCTATTTCAAGCCCACCAAGCTAAATCTCCTTGAATCATCCTAAATATAGACTTAACTCTCTAAATCCTATCACTTAGCCTAAAAAGTCAAGTAAGATAAATAGTAGGTTTGACCCAATAAATTTTCAATCCTTTACAATTTGCACCCTAACCAAAATTATTGGATGAAGTGTAGGTATTTAGTGCATTGATCACTTACTACAAATAGTTAGGTCCCTACTTAGCACACATATGCTGTGAAGTAGCTATATTACTACCAAATGCGCTCACATAGTTGACAACTTCATTTTGTTGATGGACTAAAGGATATGGGCCTAACATGAGAGCTATAAATTAATTTGTCTATTTTCATTGTGCAAGCTTGAAACACTATCTTATTGTGCATGTAGCTTTAGCCATGCTAGATTAGTACTACTACGGATATATTAAATAATTCTTGCATATCATATGGGCTTCTTTTATGTAAGCTGTTTCCACTTACTATTTGAATTATTCATTTCATTAGTTTGATACCATATACTAATAATGCCTTGGTGATTTCGACTGATTTTCCTAATTTTGATTTCTTGAGATAAACTAATAAATTCATATGTCTTGCATATTCTTATTCAAAAATAAACCTCCAAACGAGACTAATTGTATAGCAACTTACACCTTCTGTTGAGGAAACCAAATTTCATTATTTATTACAGCTTTTTGGTCATTCTATTTTTGAAAGTTTCATTCTCAAATATATATAATAGCACATGTTGTACTTCTCTTATTTGGATCTCCAAGTTGACTTTTTTCTACTTACCTCTTACTTGTTGTAGATATTGAAATATGGACCCATTACTTGAATCTCCTCAATTGCCCCATAAACATTAGCTTTAATCTTATGAAATATTCATCATGGATGGAGTTGCAAATCTTTCAAGATCACATCTGTTAGCAATCCCAACTATCGACCATTATATAAGGCATTACAAGATGTAAGAATTCTTAAGGAAGTAAACTTACTTCTTGTGTAAAATGTTTGTAATAGTTTTGTAGTCAAAATCTTCAACTCCTAAATATTTAACCTGAAATATTTCACTTACCAAAAATACTCAATACATTATTTTCCAATCAAGAAAAAATATTTGATCTAATATGTATCCCAAAGGTTTATGAATCAGGAAAAGAAAACTCTTAACTTCTGGATTTGAACATGCTTAAATCTTAGAATAATATCATCTAAGTAGCCAAGATTCATTAAAATTTTCACAAAATCTTTTAATATTCATCCTTAAAATACCTTTTTGTAAGCTATATATACTTGTGAGCAACCATCACTATTTTTCTAGTCTGTGCTTACATTTGTCATGTGAACTTCAACCGTTGACTAATAAATTCAAGCAAATTAACATCAATTGAATTAAACTAGGGTTACACTCCTTTGGAGGAAAGACCGAGAAACTGCAACACTTATCAATTCGTGCGGATAAGAACTTTGTTGCTTTTCCTTCCTTTTTTTTTTTTCCTTGCCACAAGAACCTTTTGCAATTGAACTTTGATGATAGTAATTTTTTATTGCAAGTCCTTCCAATAGCTAAAAATTCATTAGGAATCAATTTCTTCTCCTTCTATCCTTTATGGAAGCAAACTCATCTCCACTAGGTGCTCTTTGAATCTAGTGATTCCTTCATACGTATCAATACGTTGTTAGGTCGACTCAATGTGTTATAGCCAAATCAATTCTCATAACCATGTTATAATATCTATGCTTCTCAACAGCATGGAAAAGAACAAAAATCTCACAGGGTTTTCAATTTTTACTTGGTGATCCTTGATCAATTAGTGTCCTTTCCCTGAACTTAAAATCAAAATCTAGGGAATATCACAAACAAGCTCATATTTAAATCAACTCAACCAGCATATAATTATTCAAATTCACCAAATCATGGATTTAAATTTCTCCATACTTATCTTTTCACTTTCCCTATGTTGGCTATACGTCAACACATGTAGCATTGATTCTTCATCTTGATTAGCTTCTTTTTCCTATTTCAATTGCTTACTTTAATTTCTTTTTCCCTTTTGTTTCATATTTAATTGCAATTGAATTGTTGTAGGTTCGTCCTTCTCCATCAACTTCCTAGCAAGAGCGGAGAACAAAGTCGAGGACCATGCTCAAAGGCTCATAATTACCCTTCTGGCATCAGGAAGAGTGAACTTCAGTTAGAGATATTAGACTCGCATAAATCTAATCCACAAATGATCTCAGTTAAACCTTTAACTAATTGACAAATAAAAGGGTACTCGTTCATCCATGGTAGTGTATAATATCCAAATCAAATCAAATCTTTCATTCATCCTCATTTTAAATTCACTAGACCCCTTTTTTTTCTATAAGTCAGGGAGTTTGGAATGTTTCGCGTGGCTCTTGTTACACTCTTATATTTATAAGCTTTTGTTCCTTCTTCAATCATCTTACATTACTACTTCATTGAAGCTTATATCGAATTTGACTATAGTTCGTACTTATCCTCATGTGTATGTATATATATATCTATATATACTTTAGTAGCATTGTTTGGCATGGCCAAAGACATGGTCCTTTTTGCTTTATTTGCTTGCTTGGATCCTATTTTTTTTTTTTTATATGCTGAATTTCTTTCTATTTGACCTTTAACTTCAATTTGTCTTGTTGGCTTCACATGGTTATAAGTTGCCTTGCTTGATTTCAATAATTATCATGAATTGATTTCTCAAATAAGGACCCTGGATTGCTTCCTTTGACTTGCTTATTTCCATACAAATACATGCCATTGTTGCTAATTTCTTTCGTATTTCTCAATTTGCACCTTTGTGACATGGACACTAGCATATGGTTGCATCATGTTTTCCTTTCAAGCCTTGATGTGTAGCTCCATAGGATTACCTTTACTCCATGTTTTCTCCACAGATGTATATACATATATAAGAAACAGGGAAATGTTGTTTCTACTCTTAATTTATCGACCTTCTCATTTTGCTTTGCTACCTTTGATTCTCATGCCCCCTTATTGTCTCTATTTTTTTTTTTGTTTTCATTCTTAGAAATAAAAGATGGCACTGTTACCATTAAAACAGTAACTCTTTATATTGCACAAAGTCCTCCCATCACTTAGGAGTGAATCTAACTCATATTGGCAATAGTAG
Organism: Lumnitzera littorea; assembly: GCA_024138015.1. Lineage (NCBI taxonomy): Eukaryota > Viridiplantae > Streptophyta > Magnoliopsida > Myrtales > Combretaceae > Lumnitzera > Lumnitzera littorea. The sequence goes on from JAMXBB010000008.1 coordinate 56,284,391, forward strand.
TGAGACTTTTGCAATTTTCTAAGTCTCAACTTCTCCACTAAGAGAATAGAGTAACAAGTAAGGTCAAAACATAGAAGCAGCCAGACATAAAGACTTGTTGATACATCTAAATGGATGTCCTCCACTAATCCTAAGTCTCCATGAATAGTGGCTAGATAAGACCATTTTTGAAGACATGTTTTAGGACAAAGACAAGCTTTAAGAAGCCTATGCAACACCTTACACTAATGGTGATCTCTAATTTATTGGGCACGAGTCTCATGCCAATTCTAAAGATACTAATAGGAGGAATTTGGCGTTGCACTTTAGAAATGGGAGGAGAGAGCTACCTTTTTCTAATTCCTAATTTACATTCTTGAAGGAGCTACCCTCTAAATGGGATGATTGGGTAAAGTGCATTGCAGAGAAGATAGAATATGCAATTCTTCTAAAGAAGACTAAATTCCTCCATATTATCACCAATTTTACTCAATTATGGTTCCTACATACCAGTAGAATGAAAATATGAGGGGCCATTATCTTGTTGAGGAGTAGCCAAAGTTTCCAAAGATATCATCAAAATATATTCAATATTCAATACCATCAAAACATGGTAGGACTTTACATGTTATCTAGACTTCAACTTCAATTGTTCTTCTCTTCCCCTTTTATTTTTCAAAAACTATGTATGTGTTATCTTGCTAGCTTCTTCCCTTATTCTTATAGGTACAGTATCATAATTGATTGTCCCCAATCAACCTCAACATCTACTTCAAGAGCTAAAGTAGGTTGAGTAGTTTCTTGGTATGGAACTATCCTTTAAAGAGCAAGTTTTGAGCATGGCAAGTCTTAGCAGGCTTCAAGTATAGAAGGCCTTAAGTATATAAGCCTCAAGCATAGTAGGCCCTTCATGGAGAAGCTTTAGAAGAAAAAGCCTCAAGGATAGTAGTCCCTAGCAAGCCTTATGTATAGTAAGCATCTCATTTAACATGCTTTGAATGTAGTAGGCTCCAATAGGCCTCAAGCATGGCATGACTCACGCATAGAGAACTCTTCCCTTGATGAGACTTAAAAGGACTCTAGGATCACTATCAAAGAAGACTCAGTAGGCCCTAAGCGCTGTAGGCACTAAAGCTTCGAGCTTAGTAAGCCTCGAGAGCTACATAACTTGTGCATAATAAGCCTTATGCATAGAAGTGCCCAACGGGCCTTTCACATTAAGAGCTTTATTTGCGGAGAGCTTCAAGTAGACATTTGTTTCACTATTGAGGAAGACCGTTCCATCCAAATAATGAAAGGTATTGATTGTGGATGAATCAACTGGGATAGATAGGCTCAGGCTTCCTCTCTTTCTCCTTAAGACTTGCAAAAACTCCCTTATAGGTATGGCTACAAGGGTCTTTCGATACTTAAGTTAACAAGGAGGACTTAAAAAGAAAGAAAAGGTGAGTACTTAAAACTTAAGGGGTAGTGCTCACCAAAGGTGTGTGTAATATGAATTAAGAGGAGAAGTGTTGTTCTCACTTACTTTACGGCACTTGGCGCCTTTAATGTGAGTCACCTGGATACATGGTGATCTAGGGTTCATTCATATTAGCCATTGATAGATAGTATGCTTCACGATAGAGAGTGAGCTATGTTGTGTGTGGTTATCTTGTAGCCGACTAAACCATTGAATTTATAGCCTAGAGATCTAATAGTTGTAAGGGTTGCTAAGTGAGCTGGCTATACCACGGATGTCAATGTTCGTTAATGAGCTATAGTAAGGAACAAGCGCTAAAGACAAATAAGTTATCTAATAGTTGTAACGGTTAGCATATGTCAGCTTGATGATCGAAGTAGTGCTACTTAAATGGGATACCATATGGTTCGCCAAGTAAGGTTGCTAATAAGAATTAGCCCATTAGACCTTTAACCTATAGTTAAGCCTGAGGCCTAAAAGGACTAATAAGGCAAATTCTCATGCTCTAGCTAAATCCTATTGAGGCCAAGTTGATTTGAGCTGCAAACCATTAGTTTTTGCCGAGTCAAGCAATTGTATATCTCTCGATAGTCAAGTGCTAACTTAATGTATATTTTGTTGACAATCTGACTCCTCACATACAATTTAGTCATGAATGAGTCAACCTACAACTCGGCAAGTTTGGTGCCTAAAAGCTGAGAGCTCCTACATACATTTACAGTCACTTCTTCTTGAATGGATCCATGTCTACTTGGCATCCCTACTTGAGCCTCCATCCTAACTGTACCATTCGCAAGTTTTCACCTGAAGCATCTCCAATATGTTGTCACTAAGTGTCCAAACCCATGTGAAAGGATTTTGGTCCATTAATCATTGATTACTTAAATTTTCTTTTATACCCCTTGTTATTTTTTATACGTTACTTCTTTTCTTACATTATCCTTTTAGTCTTTTCCATTTTAGGCAGGTTACCTTAGTTTTTTAAGTATAAATGCCCCATTGTACATGTAGCTGCATCATCTTTGTTATCATCAATATACTGAGTATTCTTCCTTTTTAATGAACACTACTCTCGTTAGCTTTTTTACATATTTCCTTTCACTCTTATCCTAACCCTTAAGTAAGGCTAGGTAGTAAATAACCTTACTAGATCATCTTATGCGTCATATCGAGTTATGCCATAAGTTTTTGGAAGTTCTACTAGTGCATAACATTCTTTCGTGCAAGTTCCATCTCACTCTTCAAGCTTTCGACAAGCTTAAACCCACTCCAACAATTGGCCTTGTCTGTCCTTGGCTCACAGTCCACATCATCTTGATATTAGAGTGGAGGTTTCATTTAGGTAAATTGTACTTAGATCTCTGTGAAGTAGTGTTCGCTATAGTAGTGTGTCAAGGTTGCATAGTGATTCACTAAAGTATTCAAGTAAGTAAAAGAGTGTAGTGGTTTGTATTCGTAAATACTCTATTTTGCCCTATTTCGAGTATACAAAAACAAAGCAAGTATGGTTAAGTTTATTGATTGTTGGTCTAGTGTTGTGTTCACGGATTCATTGGACATTTATGCTTATTGGAGTAGTAACTATTGATTCAAAGTTTATTTACACGTTTTATTAAGAAGATGATGGATCCCAATGTTAATGTCGGTATTAAGGATGATAATAGTGGTATTGTCTACCATGGATTGCAATCCTAGCATACCCCCAAGAGTATAGACAAACAACTTAATGAGGTAGCCAACATCTTAGTCAATCTGACTAAAGCTATTCATATAATGGCTTATCAACCTGATGAGGCCATACAAAACACCCTATAAGCTACTTGACCTGCTAGGGAACAAAAACTAACTCAACAAGTTTAAGGTAATGGAGTAATAGGATGAGTATGATGAAGGATTGATTTAGGCAATATGGATGATGACAAAGATGAGGAATACAAAGAAGAAGAAGAGCGAGCTAAAGCACTCCGAGCTATCGACCATGTAAAGCTTTAGTGGTTCTAGGAGTACAGATGATTATTTGGATTGGGAAGAGAAGGTTGAACGTGTTTTGATCATCACCAGTATGAGGATTAAGAGAAGGTGAAGACTGCTGCTATTAAGTTCTCAAGATATACCGTCATGTCGTGGAAGAACTTTCAAATCATGAGAAGGCGATAAGGATATAGAGAAGCGAATACTTAGCCTAAAAAGAAAAGGGTACTTAGAGATAAATTTGTGCCAGATGCCTATTTGCAAGACACTTTTGCTCGGCTTCAAGAACTAAAGTAAAGAGGCCGAACTGTTGATGAATACGTTGAAGAATTCTGGATTTCATGATTTCTTGTGAAGTGGATGAGCCTTTGGCCCAAATAGTATCCAAATTTCTTATTAGATTGAGAAGTGACATTATAGATATTGTAGAACTTCATCAATTCACTATGTTGGATGAGGCTATACAAATAGCCCAATGAGTGGAGAGATAGAGAAGGAGTAGAATGCCAATCAAACCCACAATGAGCCGACCTGTTCAGGGAAGCTCCTCGACTCAACTTAGTACCAAACCGACTAAACGAACAAATGTTAGGGTCAAACATAAAGGCTAACCTGATGGTGACATATCAACTAGAACATATGAGAAGGGGTGAGGATCTAGAAGTCAGATGAGTCAGATTAAGTGCTTCAAATGCTAAGGGTTTGGGCATATGGTGCTTAGTGTCCAAATTGAAGGACCTTGATCATCAAGGGACATGTCCCAAAGATTGAAGTGGAAAGCATAAATGAGGAACTCGAGGAGGACAGAGAAGTGGGAGAATAGGTTGATGTTAATGCCAACTTGGTTGAAGAGGATGTGGTTGTCGAGGATTTGGACAAACTAACCTTAGTTGTCCAATGTGCAATGAGTATTGAACCTTTTGTTGAGGAGGAGTAAAAAGAGAATTTGTTCCATATTACATGCAAGGTAAATGATCAGGTTTGTGTACTCATAGTGAATAGTAGGAGTTGTACTAATATGGCATCCATTGACCTAATCAAGAAACTGAAGTTGTCAATTATCTTACATTCAAAGCCATACAGGTTGCACTGGCTAAATGAGAAGAGAGCACTATATGTCACTCAGCAAGTCTTATTACCAATCTCTATTGGAAATTATTCTGATGATATTCCTTATGATGTATTGCTCATATGTGCATGTCAAATTCTGCTAAGTTGACCTTGTCTTTTTGTCCAAAGAGTCATATATGATGGATTCAAGAATACCTACGTATTTGAGAAAGATGGAAGGAAGATTATAAACCCTACGAATTTAGCTTAAGAGTATAATTGAACTCTAGTACTATAGATAATCCTATAAGACGATAAGGCTAAGTAAGGTAAAAATTTTATTAAATTAAAAAATCAAATATATTATAAGTAATAAAAACCATAGAATTTCGATCGAAACCTAAATTGTGTATAAAAATCCTAAACCCTATATATGCATAAGTATTTAGAATTGAACTCAAACTTGACAAAAATCCTAAAACTAGAACTTTAAGTTTATGAATTGACTAAATTTACCCTAATAGTAATCAAACCTTAGTTATTGATCAATACAAGTAATCGTGTAAAATTTATTAACAAACACGTTAAGGTAACTCCTAAATATTATAAATATAATAGGTAACAATTTAATTAATAAATTTTATAAAATTTTAATATTATTTCATAATTACTAAATTGATTATTTTTTACGTTTAGAAAAGTCTAAATTATTTTATTTTTATTTTTCCTTTTTCTTTCCTTTTCTTTTTCCTTCCCTATTCTTTTTCCTTGTCACGTGAATCCTCCAAAACGCTCTTCATCTACCCATGTGTATATTTCTTTTCTCCATGTGTTAAACAAAAGGATAAAAACAAAAGCTTTGGATGAGGCCCTTGTCAAATCACCTAACCACCTTATCTTTGCTTTTTCTTGTTCTTTTCTTTACTCATTTTTTTTTTTTCATTTTATTTTCTTCTCCTTCCCCTTGCTAAGTTCACAATTAGCTGGAGAAACAAACATATACCCGCATTTTTTCTTTTCAAACACAAAAGAAAAGAAACAAAACTCTATCCATCCCTTTGTCCTCCCCTAAACTGTAAAGCTTTTTCCTTCTTTTTTTTTTCTTTTTAATCACTTTTGTTTTCAAAATTCAATACGTAAATCAAGAAAAAGAAGAAGTTTGGAGATTATTAATTCCAAATATTTCCAAGGAAGGGTATTTAGTATGTATATTATATTTATTTTATAATAGCAACCGTCATGAACTCTTTCATGTATACATGTATTTTGTAGAAATATACTTATTTAGGGATAATATAATTATAATTATAATTGATTTTTGTAATTCTTTTCTTGGACTAAGGTTTATTACATATGTAATAGAATTATATGCAAAATTAGCATCTTCTTATGTTCATCTGTTCATATATGTATAAATATTTAAGTATATTTATGTGAGCGCATATGTTATATTTGATTATATAAGTATGTAGTATAAAAGGATTTCTGCATATGTACATATGTATATATGCATATATAATAATATGTATATTAAGTATTTTCATTACATAAGTACATGTATGAATATGTGGCTGAAAATATATATATATATGTATTTATGTATGTATAAAGTACAAAAATACTAATATAGTATAGTATATGTACAATATGGTATATGTTAGTACATATATATATGAATATACAATAATATTTATATTTTGTATTTTCATTATATATATATATAGGCATGGTTGTATATGTATACATATGTACATATTCGTATATGATAATATGTATATTAAGTATTTTCAATAGATATATATATATATATATATGTATAGACATAGCTGTATATGTAGGTATGTATAAAATATAAAACACATGTAAATGATGTAAATATATATATATAAGTATCGTGTATATATGTATATAAGTACAACATATGTAATATATTTAGGGTATATTATTTAATTACATAAGTAAATTTGTATGTATAAAAATGCGTATATTAATAGTATAATATATATAGAAATATGAGTATACTTAAATAGTACATATATAATATACTATAATACTAAATTAATAAATAAGATAAGATAATATATATAGATGTACATGTCGTAAGTTGTAAAGGCATTAGGAAGATAATTAATTTGCAAAATTTAATAAAATATAATAATAAATATAATTATATACATATTATGTAAAAAATACAAAATAGGAAAAATATTGAAAATATGCAAAAATTTCCAAAATAACACGTGGCACTTATCTATGTTGTCACATCAGCATAAAATTAACTTTAATTAAATTCGTAATAAAAATTAATAATAAATTAACTAATTAGTTGGAAAATTATAAAATAGTGAAAATGAATTAAATAAGTCTTAAACCTTAAAACTAGCAAAATATGTAAATTATAATTAAGTAAACTCAAAAATAAGAAAATGGTAAAATATAAGAATTAGATATTTACTAAATTGAAAATATGCAAAGAAAAGCTTAAAATAATATTTTATAATTATTTAAGTCGAATTCAAAAAAATAAAATCCATAATATTTTTACACCATAATGGAAAATGTGGGTTATAACGTTCAAAATGGAACTGACTACACGAAAGTAAGTTCGAAAACAATAAAAACGGACTATAAGTTGAAAAAGTTATATGTGATTAAAAATTTGTAATAAACTGAGGAAAGTAAGTAAAAGATTTAAATTAAACTATATTTATACTATACTTGGATTATAGTAAGAAACTAGAAAAATAACAATATATATTTGATTAATCAATGAATTTATTTTTTTAGAATATTAATAGATTTATTTATCTTTTAAGTATCCAATTATCGAGAACAGAAAATCCCAAAGGATTAGAGAGTAAGCATTAACCCAAGTGAGGGAGTTTTTATGATTCGCTATTTGCTTGCTGTTTGTTATTTGTATGCTGTTTGTCGGTTGATATTGATTGTTTGATTGAATGATTGATTGTTTTGTATGTTATCATCCGTGTGATCACTTTCTTAAATTGATAAATATGGCTATTTGACTAAAATAACTAGTTAGATTTATCGCATGTTTATGACCCAATTGATATATTGATGAAGAGTGCTAGCTTTGGAAATTTTTAAGAAAAGTATTTTTGGTAAATGTTCTCCTATCTTAAATATATTTTTATGATTTCTATGAAGGCTCATAGTACTTGTGAATGATATTTTTATTGTTAAGATAAAACTAGCATAGTATCCCTAATTGATTGCAAGAGGACTCGCTTTGTGAGCCCAAGGGGCCTTTGATATGTTTGGTAGATGATCTTAGTTCGGGTCCAATTATATTGATTGTTGTTTCTCGGTTAGGGTAATAGTCGAGCGTCGTCTGGTGGGACGTTGTTCCTAGGCAACCTCATGTGATTAAGGTGAGATACTCCATACAGGTAAGTATGGAGGAAAAATCAACGTGTAGATAACATAAATCTACACTTTTCATAGTTTCGAACTCTTATTGATGTGTTGCTTGTATTCATTACGTATCCATTCATTTCGCTTGTAAATAGATTGCATAGGTGCTAATAATGTTTGATAACTTTCTTGAAAAGTAGTAGTGAGAAACGAATTCATTAAGATTGCTCATTCTCCTATAGTTTCTTGTGCAGTTTTCTTTAGCAAGGAATAGGAGAAATCTTGAGAGTAGAGTACAAACTAGAGATAGGTTTGATATTTTTAGACTTAATTGAAATGTATATAGATGGTATAGAAATAATTTATGTAGAGAATATTTATACGATAGGATTATGTATAATGTAGTATCCCTTATAAATTATCAAGTTGTTTTACCTTATCTTAGTACTTGGTAGGGCATACCGATTCTCTATGGTTCTAAAAAATTGTAGAATATCAAATCTTTATAGTCATTTATTTATTATAGTAAGTTAATCAATTAAAAATCGAAAACCTTAGTAACTAATCGTTTAGAGTCTTACAATCTCTGACTTGCAAAACAGTTTTTGTATCATGGGTGTACATATGATATGAAAATTTTAGATAATCCTACTAGGCCCTCTTAGTGTCATGACAAAGATCACTCTAAACCTTATGACATCAAGTCAAGTTAGTAAGCTACAAGCTAAACTTGCTCGAAGATGTAAGAAGACCTTGGTTATGAGTAGAACCAAACTCCGAGAAGCTATAAAGGTTGACATGCTAACTTTTACATTAGTCAAGAAGATATTAGAGCTAAAGGAGTGGAATGAGCTGCCCTAAGATGTTAGGGAGCTATTAGATGACTATCTCAACCTATTTCTCAAACAAGTGCTTGAGGGATTACCCCCTTCCAAAGGTATTGAACATTGCATTGACTTAATACCTAGCGTTGCCTTGCCGAACAAACCAACTTATCGGATGAACCCCAAACAAGTTGCTGAACTTTAGAGACAGTTAATGACCTATTGGAAAAAGGATATGTGAGGAAGAGCCTTAAACCCTATGCTGTACTGGTACTACTTATGCAAAAGAAGGATGGAACATGGCACATGTGTGTTAATAGTAGAGCTATAAATAAGATCATAATCAAGTACCAATATCATTAGATGATATGTTAGATGAATTGAGTGGTGCCAAATTGTTCAGTAAGATTGATTTGAAGTCTAGCTACCATCAGATCTAGATGAGGCTAGGGATTAATGGAAAATTTCTTTCAAAACTCATTTTAGACTTTACAAGTGGATGGTTATGCTTTTTAGCCTGTAAAATGCTCTGAGCACTTTCATGCAATTAATGAACCATGTATTGAGAAATCTAATTAGGAAGTATGTCATGGTGTACTTTAAAGACATCCTTATGTACAGTGTCGATTAGCCGAGTCACTTTGAACATCTCTATGCCATGCTGGAAGTGCCAAAAGGTTATTCAATAACTTAAAAAAGTGTAGGTTTTGCCAAGAGGAAGTGGTATTTCTATGTCATGTAGTTGGTATAGGCAAGTTACAAGTTGATAATGAGAAGATCCGAGCTATTGTTGATTAGCCAACTCTTACCACTTGTGCCGAAGTGAGAAGTCTCTACGGACTAGCATCCTTTTATCAAAGATTCATCAGGAATTTCAACACCGTTGCTACACCCCTTATTGAGCTGATAAAGAAGAACATTGAGTTAAATGGAGAGAAAGGGAGGAGAGAAGTTTTAGTAAAGTAAAGGCGAGATTAACTTCAGCACCTGTCTTAACCTTACTTGACTTTAAGAAGATATTTAAGTTGGAATGTAACTTTAAGAAGATATTCAAGTTGATAATGAGAAGATCCGAGCTATTGTTGATTAGCTAACTCTTACCACTTGTGCCGAGGTGAAATAAAAGGAAAATAATTTACAAAAATAGATCCGAGCTATTGTTAATTACAAAAATAGATCCCTATTTGCTAAATAAAAGGAAAATAATTTATAAGGAAAATACTAAATCGTACGCAGCGAACGTCATCTATTAGAAAGGACAGTACAGTTGTTAGAAAGGATAGTGCACGCGTTTTTTTACTCTGCGATTCTAACAATAGTGTAATCTGAGCAAGGGTAAGCCTTTATTCAAGTATGTTTGGTATCAGAAGTTTGGCACCCTGATTACTAGGGCTGGATTGGAGTTGGCTTAGGGACGGCTTATAATAGGGTTAGCTTCGGATGATCAGCTCCTGATAGTTATCAACTTGGCCTCAGCATCGTGGAATTGCTGTATTCAGATTTGGCACTTAGACTAGTGCACAGTGGAGGTTTTGGTTTGGTACGTCGGTTGGTCATCTCAGCAACACCTTGGATAGCATAAAGAGCGAAGTAGCTTGATAGATTTGATTAGGGCAAGCACTGCTCCTCAGTGCTTAACTCACCTCGGACAAGTCGGCGGACCACCTAAGAGAGCCCTTGAGCTCAAGAGTGTATAATTGACCCTTGATCCCTATCAATACCATTTACTAATTTCCACCTAAAGCGTCTCCAATATGCTACCGCCACATATCCAGACCTATGTAAAAGGATTCTATTGTACTAATAATTGATTACTTGAGTTTTTGTTTATACCCTTTATTATTCCTTGTATATTACTTCTTTTAGGACATTACCCTTTTAGTCATTTCTATTTTAGATAGGTTGCCTTAGTTTTTTGGATATAAATACTTGCACACACTTTAGTTTTCCTTGTGATGGGCTTTGCTTGTCGGGCCTTAGTCTAAGTGAGAATCAAGTGTCAACAAAAGGGGAGAATTAGCGATATTACATGCTCCATTTGTTTTCCTCTAGATGTTGCTTCTATCGAGACAAAGCTATTAAGTAGAGTACACTACCACAAAGCCTAGGCATGTAGTTCTATTAAAGAAGGTTAGGATCCTTCATGCCATCACTACTTCCACTCAACTACAATTCCCATGATGAGCAAGATGGAAGTATGGCAATCCTAGGATCCTTCATGTATGGCAATCTTAAGATCCTTCATGTCATCAATACTTGTACTCGATAGTATTTCTCGTACATAAGCAAGAATGAAGTATACAAGATCATTGTCTCTTAATGGAGTACTCAAACCCACATGTTTATTACTTTATGGCAGGAGTAACTCTAGCATTGGAAGAAATTATTCAGCTTTTGAAGTTGCAAAAGCTTGGTCAGACTAACATTACTATTGCTTTGGTTTCTAATAAGGTATATAACTTTCAAACATTCTGTTGGGTGCGAAGAGTAGCTCAAATTAAGAAGAAGAAGCCTTCTTTCTCTTATTAGCTTGCATATTCTTTTGAAGATCAAAGAGGAGGCAAGAGCTAAGTCTTGAGCCTTGGTCATTAACATGAGTATCCTCATTAATCACTTATGTACACACAAACACACATATATGTACGAGCCTTATATTAGTAACTTATGTATTTTCTTCTAGTCTTCTAAGTATGAGTTCGTAGCCTTTCCCACTCTATCTATGATGTAGCAATGGATCATATCCTTCATGCATAGAGGATGCTAGTGGGAACATTGTAATAGTCTACATGACTCTATGAAAAGATTCTTTCTGTGATGAATTCTGAGGAACTTGCTCTCCTTGTTTAATCTAAACGACTGCTTAAATGCCTCTTGGAACTAAAGAGGTTATCTAGACTTGGTGGATTATAAGAAATCCCAATCTATTTAGAAGATGACAATGGTGGTGCACCAATCATTAATGTATCAATCAAGGAGAGGGGTACGAGATTAATACTCATGCTGGTGTGCTACTCTACTTAACTACATGTAGAGTTGAGTAATGCTGCATTCACTAATATCCTTCCTCCTCTAATTGCTGGCACATCTCATCGAGATGAGGTAACAACTTGAGCAAATGTTCCTTCTAAGGAACATTATGCTATGAGGAATTTTTTTTTTATGTCATCTCATTTCTTGATGCTACTAGAGGGCCTCTTAGTAGTAAGATTTGTCCTTTTTTTTTTTTTTATCATGTGCAAGTGATCATGCACTTAAGAGGAAATGCTTTAAATTAACAGCAATGATCGAAGTTATTTCGATTGGCGATCCCATGGGTCATTAAGCTCATAGCATTGAAGGTGGCTAAGACTCTATCATCTAAGGATCCATATGGAAGATTATCACAAATATAAGGAAACTTAGATTTTTATGATCTAAGGAGCTTCTAGAATCATCTTATGTATCGGAGCATAAGCTCTCACTTGCAACAATAATAATTAGGTGATCCCTTTTGAGAAGGTATTCAATTCTGCTAAAGTAGCAAAAAAATGGCATTCATTGCTTGAGATCGAGAAATTTCTTTCTTAATCGAGGGTACATTTCCCACTACTCAACTATAGTAGTAGCTATAGCAGTAGTTATGTAAGTTTCGTACTAGGGCATCGCTTGGGCTTGGAGCATTATAATTATGTGCTAAGGGAGTGCATAGGCTTAAAACTTAAGAGCTGAGTCACTATGGCATTACTTGGACTTGAGATATGGAAGTTAAGATGCCAAGGAATTGCTTAGGCTTGAGGCATGGAAGCCAAAGTGCTAAGGTATTGCTTATACTTAAGGCATATAAGCTGAGATGCCAAGGCAATTAGTTGAGCTTAAGGATTGCTTGGTGCTAGGAAGGATTCCTAGTCATGAAGTCTTTAAGTAAGGCCTTGCATGAAAAATACATTGAAGATATAAGAGCTTTAGATTCGACACACCACATATGTTGTTCTTATCTCAAATGCATAAATAAGTCTTTCCTTGTAGTGAAGGAAGTTCTTAGATAAGACTTCATAGGCTTGGCTAATGGGATAGAACCGAGGTCTACTCACTTCTTCCTTGAGGAGTGTCTTCAATAGTAAGAAGATAGCCTGATTGAACAAAAGGGAGTAGCGCCTTACTTGGCAATAGTAGTAAGGCTTAACAAAGTCGCTTCCCATTACAAGGAAGTAGTAGCGACTAACTCTAGCATGCACTAAGAATGTGGTTTGGAACTAATTCACGACTCTTGTAAGCTCTTGCATAGTTTGCATTTGTAAGACTTTAGGATGACCTCCTTCCCCCCTAAAGAGTTCCCTTCCTTAGTAGAAGGAAGGTTAATTAATTGAACTGCATACTTGAATTGTAGTGGTAAAGCTTGACAAGTGATGGACAAGGGAAGAGGAACAAGCAATCCCAAAGTCTCAAATACACAAGTAACAAAGAAGGGAGCTTAAGGGACCTAGGATGTCATTCTTGCAGTTCTTTAGCACCTGAGATTGTTCTTTGCCTAAGCGTTTGTTTGATTTTAAAGAGCAAAGGTTTCATAGTTGAACACCATTTCTCTTATCTTTAGAGCTATGTCAAATGAGAAGGAATGGTTAAGTATTTATAGGCTCTTAAGCTTGATAACATCCATTTGATCACTTAAGTGATCAATGGATGAGATAGAACTTTACTCATGCAATAATTATCCAGAATGAGCTTATAAAGGGCCTAAGGCCAATAACCTTCCTCATGATGCATAAGCTTACCTAAGAAAGGTTAAAGGTAGATGGACCAGTCCAACAATCTCCACTCCAAGCCTACTAAGCCAAATATCCTTGAGTTATCCTAAATATAGATTAAACTCTCTAGGCCTTGTTAATTAACCCAAAGAGTAAAGCTAGATAAATAGTAGGTTTAACCTTATAAATTTTTAGTCCTCTACATTATGTAAGATATGGATTAGAATATTGCAAATTTTGAGCCTCCATCAAATTGAGTAGTATCACTAACTTGAATGGCATAAGGGATCAGGTTGCCATCTAAATGGGCCATTTCAGTCAACCAAAGGCTAAAGGCGGTTATATAAGGGTTTAAGTGAAAACCCTAAGTTATTTTCATCCCTATTGAAGTGAGCATTTCCTTTCTTAATAGTCTCTTCTTAGTAAGTAGAGATTCCTTTGTGTAGATCATAAAAGATGAAGGTAAGAAATGCATGTTTTATGAAAGAAATATGGTGAAATCAGAACTAACATCAATAAATTTGTTGAAGGGTCGTAATAGAGATTTCAAATCATAGTTAGTATAGTTTAGCAATTGTAAAAGCTAAATGTTGAGAATGGATTGGGGTTTATCTAAGAAGAAATCTTAATAAAATGACTTTCTAGTAAATTGTGCAAGAAACTATGTTAAGGTTCGTATTTTCTCGCATTTGCAATTAAGAAATCAAGAAATATGGTATTTTTATAAATTAAGTAAGGATATGTTATTAGGGAGGTATTGATGTGACTAGGAGATCAGTAATCACTAGAGCTTATCATAGGGATGAGTTACCAAGCGAGTCCTTCAAGATATCAAAGAAAAAGGAATGAATAGGTCAACCAACATAATAACTTTTGCGAAGCTATTCGAAGGTTATGACGCACTAACAAACACTACATGACTTAGTACCTCACTTGATATAACTCATAAGTTGATACTAAGGTCCACTTGCTATTAACCTCGAGCTACTCGGTGAGATTAGATAAGAGTGTAAGAAAAACGTACTCGAAAAAGGGTATCTCACAAGAATAGGAATATTCAATATCAGTTAAGGTATACGATGACTTTGGCTATAGTAAAAGAACTATTTATAGTAATTCCTCTAGAGCAATAATACAATAATGAATAATTACATAAAAGACAATGGAAGAAAGAGATTCCTAGCATGTATGAACAAAGAGAAATGTGAAAAATGATGAAAAGTAATATAGTAAAATTGTTAGAAAAGTAATGGACAAGTAATGGTCTATCATTAGGTACATAGTCAGGGATCTAGGGGCATTGTATTTGGGCTGAAATGATGTTAGGGCTAATCTATGCTTAAAGCTACCAAGGTGATTAAATGATGCTACAATTCTGTACATTAGGAGAGTAAAGCTCAACATGTAGTGACCTTAGCCTTATCACTCAACAGGTCAGCCTCAACATTCAGTAACTTAATAGGTTAGAAGGGAAGGGTATGGTGTGTAGTAGCCTCAAACTTAGCATCTAATTGGTTGGCCTTTAGTCAAGGGGTAGGGTAGAGTAGAATGTGTTTAAGTTGGGACTTAAGAAAGTTCACCCACAGCTCTTCCGCGTATGGAGGCTCATCCTTGATAAGTTAATGCGAGATAATCCTCTTGGTGAGAGACTAGAGGCCTTAGAGACGAGTGTGGGTAAGAGTTCCGAAGGTTAGAAATCAATCAATACCTTAAGGTTGTTAAAAATTTGCCCTCAAATCTTGGTCTTTTTCTTCCTATCTTAGCACATAAGGCATCAAGTTGACGATATCCATTGGGCATTTCTACTTCATAGGCATTGTCATTAATGCAGTGAAGGATCTTGAAGGGGTCATTTGGCCTAAGAGATAATTTGTTTATCCTCTTCCTTGGGAATCACTCCTTACTTAAGTGGATCCAAACAAAGTCTCTTAGGTTGTAAATGACTTGCCTCCTTCCTTGACTTCCCTATTCCCTATATTAAGCCACAGTCTTACCAAAGCATCATTGGTTCTGTAGCAAGGGATGAAGTGGCTCATTTTGTTGAACTAATCAATGACCACCATGGAAAAATCATGTTTTCACGATGTTTTGGGTAAGCCAAGCATGAAATCCATGCTTAGATTAGTCCATGGCTACTTAAGTATGGGTAATGGTACACATTCTCCATATGGCTCCTTTCTCTCTTTGGCTCACTTACATACCGCACATTGTTTAAGAATTTTGTGCACATCCTTCATCATCCTAAGGTAATAGAAGTGCTCCTTCAATAACTCAACTATTCTCTTTTCCTTAAAATGGCCAGCTAAGCCTCTAACATGGGCTTCTTAAGTAAGTAAGTCCCTAATAGAACCACTTGACACATAGACTTGTTTTCCTTTCAATAGAAATCCTTAGCCCAAGTAGAACCCATCTACTATCCACCAATATTAAATTTGGCTATTAAGGGCCCAAAATATGGATTATGTTCATATTGATTAGGTAGGATGCCCAACCCAAGTATTCTAGCCTGCAAAGGTGTCGGTTACAATGTTAATGCGTCCCTTTTTGTACTTGATGACACAGTAAATGGTTTCTAAGAACTCGACCCATTTAGCATAATGTTGAGAAAGTTTCTATTGTCCTCTAAGATGCTTGAGAGATTTATGGTCTATATAGATAATAAACTCTCTCAACAATAGGTAGTGTTGCCAATTTTGAAGAGCTCGAACAAGGGCATAGAATAGCTCCATTTCTGACTCCCAATATGACACATTCTAGTTCAAAAACGTTCTCAAAGTTAGGTACGACAAGTACTAGGGTAAATGTTAACTTGGACTTAATTTCATGAAAACTACTCAAAGCTTTATTAAACCATTTGAATTCAGAGTTCTTCTTGGTTAGCTTGATCAATAGGGCAACTATGGAACTAAAGTTCCAAATGAAACTTCGATAAAACGAAGCTACACCATGAAAACTTCTTCCTTTGGCAGTATTGGTTGGCATTGGCCATTCGAGAATAGCTTAGAGCTTCTCATCATCAACTTTGATACCTCCTTCAAAAACAACATGATGGAGGAATATTACCTCACTATGATAGAATACACACTACTTTAAATTGCTAAATAATTACCCAGTATAAAGACTATTGAATGCTAATCTCAAGTATGTGACATGAGAAATCAACTCGGTACTATACACCAAAATATCATTGAAGTAAATTGCAACACATTTGCTAATCAAAGTTCTTAGAACATGATTCATAAGCCGCATAAAGGTGCTCGGCACATTTGTAATCCTAAATGACATCACCATCCACTTGAATAGATTGGCTTTTGTTTTAAATGTAGTTTGCCACTTATCTCCAAGCCTCATTTAGATTTGGTTGTAGCTACTCTTCAAATTAATCTTTGAGAACAATCATGCACCATGAAACTCATCGAGCATATCATCTAATTGTAGGATCGGATATCAACACTTGATAGTGATTTTGTTGATTGCTCGATTATTAATGTACATTCTCCATGAGCCATCCTTCTTAGGTATTAGTACAGCTAGTACAACATAGGGACTCATACTCTCTCAAAGATATGCATGCTTAATCATGGCATAGGGGTTCATGCTCTCTTGGACATATCCATGCTCAATCAACTCATTAACTTTATTCTTTAGTTCAACTACCTGCTCAAGATTAAGCCGATAGGTAGGTCAGTTAAGTTGAGCATCTCCAAGTTGGAAATTGATGCAATGCTCTATCCCCCTGACAGGTGGTAGTCCTCTTAGCAACTTGGCAAGAAATAAGTTGGCATACTCTTGAAGCAATGTCTGCACCTCGGTAAGCAAGGCTTTAACTTCCTTCAACTTTAGTAATCTTCTGACCAATAAGAGTGCATGCTCTTCCATCTTGACATCTTTAGAAAATTGGGCTCAAGAAATCACTAAGGACTTCCTCTATAGTGATCTAGTAGTCTTCTCTTGTGACTCCTAGACCTCTTTAGGGCTCATTGGTGTCAATATAACCTTCTTCCTGTCCTTTTGAAATATATAGATATTCCTATACTCATCATAGAGTACCTTAAGATCAAAGAGTTACAGTTGGCCTAGCAATATATGTATAGCGTACATGGGTAGGACGTTACACATCACCTCGTCCTTGTATTTGTCACCAATAGTGATCGGTACTTTGACTTGTTCTATAATAGGTAGACATCCTTTCTCATTTAGCCAGTGAATCTTATAAGGCTTAGGGTAAGGGTAAGCTAGCAAATTTAAAGAAGAATGCTAAAACATCTGCTAAACCTTGCATGCTTACTCATTCATACCCGAGCCGACCACTTGCTTGGAATCATTCTTGTAAAAAGGCTGAGAGAACAACACCAAGCAAATCCTCAGTCATCTCTACTCGAACAAGCAATCTTCTCATACTCTTTTGTTTGCATCCTCTTACAGCATTGCCAATGTATCTCTACTACATGTATAAGACTACGTGTAGAATTTGCTACACTAATTATTACTTTTTTTTTAATATTTATTTTTTCCCTTTTGTATTCTCGTACATTACTTCTTTAGGATAACACCCTTTTTTTTATTTTCTCTTTTAGGAAAGTTGCCCTAATTTATCGAGTATAAATACTCCTTGTACTTGTAGCCATAACAATCAGGTTACCATCAATACACTGAATATTCCCCTTCTTATAAACATTAATTGTTTGCTTTCATTTCACTCTTATCTTAACCCTTAAGCAAGGTTCGGTGGTGGGTAACCTCACCGAACTATCTCGTGTGTCATATTGAGTTGTGTTGTGAGTCTTCGAAAGTTCCATTTGTGCGTTGTATCCTTTGGAGTTGGTCATGGGTTTTGCTTATTCTTCATTCAATCTTTTGGGCATTTCGCCATCGCCCCTTTAAGCTTGGACCCATTCAAGAACTAGCTTTATCTGTTCTTAGTTACGGTTCTCATTCTCTCAATAGTAAAGTAGAGGTTTTATTTGAGTTGTAGTAGTTATGTTGGAGTTTTGTCTATACTTTGTTTTACTCGTGTGAAACAAAGTAAATTACTATATTCATTTTACTGCTGAGTTTGCTAGCAGCTAAATTTCTAGTTGGCAAAATTGTTTGTTGAATCTCCTAGTCAAAGAACTTGAAAACTAAATCTATCAAATAGAATAATAGAACCAAGTGTTAATGTTGGTGTTGGAGATGACAACAGTAGTGTTGTCTACCATGACTAACAATCTCACGGTATACCAAGAAGCATAGATGAGAGACTTTATGAGGTGGCTAACCTCCTAGTGGATTTAACTCAAGCTGTTCATGCGTTGGCTTACCGACCTGCTGAAGCTATGTATAATACCCCACAAGCTACTCAACGAACGAGAGATCAAAACCTAGCTAGACAAGTTTAAGGTAGAGGAGTAAGCGAACGAGTAAGGAGAAGGATTGACTTAGGAGATTTGAGAGAAAAGGATGAGAAAGAGTATTTTTGAAGAAGAAGAGTGAGTTTGAGCATCTAGAGCCTCCGACCATGTAAAGCTTTGAATTCCAAGCTTCAATGGGTTTAGAAGTGCAGATGAATAATTAGATTGGGAGGAGAAAGTGGAACGTGTTTTTAACTAATACCAATATGAAGATTACGAGAAAGTGAGGATTGCTACTGTTGAGTTCTCCAAAGATTTCGCCATGTGGTGGAAGAATTTCTAAGCTATGAGGAGACAAAGAGATAAATACTTAGCCCGAGATGAAGAGAATACTAAGAAATAGGTTTATGCCAGACACTTATCTACAAGACATCTTTACTCGACTTTAAGAACTAAGATAAGGAGGCTGATCTGTTAATGAGTATGTCCAAGAATTTCAAATGCTCATAATCTGCTGTAAAGTAGAGGAACCGTCAAAACAAACAATCTCCAAGTTCCTTATTGGATTGAAAGGCGACATTTGAGATATTGTAGAACTCCAACGATTCACTACAATAGATGAAGCCATTCGAATAGTGCATTGAGTGGAGAGGTAGAAAAGAAGTCGAGTACTAACCAGACTGCCGACTAGCTAACTCGAACAAGGAAGTCACTAAGCTTAGTTAAGTACCGAGCCCATCTAAAAGGTGGATGTCTGAGCTAAATAGAAGGGCTGACCTGACAATAGCATGCCAACTCGAACTTATGAGAAAGGGCAAAGATTTGGTGGGAAGATAGGCTAGATCAAGTACTTTAAGTGCTAAGGGTATGGACATATGGCTACTTAGCGCTCAAACCGAAGAACTATGGTCATTAAGGGAGACATCCCAAAGTTGGAAGTGGAGAGTACTGATGAGGAACCTGAAGAGGAAAGCCCTACCAAGAAAGAAGTTTCTCATGATAATGAACTGATTGAGGAGGATATGTTTGTCGAGGACTTGCATCAGTTGATCTAGGTTGTTTGATGTGCAATGAACTCAGAACCCTTACGCGAAGAGGAGCATAAGAAGAACTTGTTTCATATCACCTATCGGGTAAATGATTAGGTAAGTGCTCTGAATGTAGATAACCAAAGTTGTGCTAATGTGGCATTAATCGATCTGATCATAAGGCTGAAGTTGTTGACTATTGCATACCCAAGGTCGTACAAGTTGCATTGGCTAAGTGAGAAGGGAGTACTACACAACACTCGGCAAGTACTTTTACTAATTACAATTGGAAATTACTCCGACGAGATTCTCTATGATGTACTGCTCATGTGTGTCTCACACATGTTATTTGGCCGACCATGGCCGTTTAATAGAAGAGTTCTCCATAACAAATACAAGAATACATATGTGTTCGAGAAGGATGGCTAGAAGTTTACATTGAACCCAATGCCGTTGAGTGAAGTTAACAAACTACAAGCTAAACTTGCTTGCAGATTGAAGAAGATTCTAATGATAAGTAGAGATGAGCACCAAGAGGCCATCAATGCTAAGGAGTCGACCTTCATGTTCGTCAAACAACTATTAGAATTGAAGGAGCGGGTTGAACTGCCCTTGGAAGTGAGAGTGTTGTTGGAGGAATATGCCAATTTGTTCCTAGAACAGTTACTCGAGGGGTTACCCCCAATCCAAGGCATAGAGCATTACATTAACTTAATACTCAGTGATGCCCTACCAAATAAGCTAGCCTAGAGGATGAGTCCCAAATAGGCTTTTGAGCTCCAACAACAAGTCAATGAACTATTGGAGAGGGGTCAATGAACTATTGGAGAGGGGTCAATGAACCCTTGTGCTATTACGACACTTATAATGTTGAAAAAGAATGGAACCTAGCTAATGTGTGTTAATAGCCAAGCTGTGAACAAGATTACGATCAAATACATGTATCCTCTTCTAACATTAGAAGATATGATGAATGAATTGAGTGGAGCTAAGATCTTCAGCAAAATTGATCTAAAATCTAGCTACCATCAAATTTGCATGAGGTTAGGAGATGAGTTGGAGATTGCATTCAAGACTCAGCATGGACTCTATGAGTGGATGGCCATGCCATTTGGCTTGTCAAATGCTCTGAGTACTTTCATGGGGCTAATGAACCATGTGTTGAGACATCTAATGGGGAAGTGTGTCGTAGTATACTTTGAAATTATCTTAGTATACAGTGTCAACATGTCGAGCAATTGTGAACATCTCCATACCATGTTGAATGTCCTCCATATTGAGATATTATTTGGCAACCTTGAAAAATGTTGCTTTTGCTAGGAGGAAGTAGTATTCTTAGGCTATGTAGTAAGTGGAGAAGGCTTACAAGTGGACGATAAAAAGATCCGAGCAATTGTCGAGTAGCCGACTCTTACTACTTATGCCAAGGTGAGAAGTTTCCATAGATTGGCTTCCTTCTACAAAAGATTCATCAGAAATTTTAGCACCCTCACTGCATCCCTTACTGAACTAACGAAGAAGAACATCGACTTTTGATGGAGGGAAAAGGAAGAGAGAAGTTTTGCTAAGGTGAAGGAAAGATTAACCTCCGCCCCTATACTAGTTCTACCTGACTTTGAGAAAATATTTGAGTTGGAGTATGATGTGTTGAGCATTGGGATAGGTGTAGTCCTAATGTAAGAAGGTTAACCAATTGCCTCCCATAGTGAGAAGCTGAGGGGATCTCAACTAAACTACTATATGTATGACAAAGAACTCTTAGCATCAATTCAAGCACTACAAGTATAGCAACATTATCTACTACTGAAAGAATTTGTCATCTACACTAACCATGAGTTTTTTAGGTATCTTCGAAGTTAGACGAAATTATCATAGTAGAAGGCAAGGTTAGTCGATTTCCTTAAGGGGTTCAACTTCGTAATAAAATATAAGTAAGGAAAGAGCAATGTGGTTGCAGATACTCTTTTAAGAAGGCATGTACTCTTGAATGAACTGTAGACCAGATTGTTTAGATTTACGAGCATTAAAGAGCAATAATCTAGGGATCCACACTTACTCATACTTGTATATTATGGTGATGGTAGGACAGTGGATAAACTAGGTTGCCAGAAGAGTGCGAGAGAAGGCTAAGGGTAGGACACCTAAACAATTCCAACCAAGAGACTTGGTGTGGCTACACCTCAGTAAGGAAAGGTTTCTGAGCAAGAGGAGGAACAAACTATCTACAAGAGCTGAAGGACCCTTCAAAATCCTCTAAAAGATCAATGATAATGCCTATAGGTTGTAGCTACTCAAAGATTATGGGGTCTTTGACATCTTTAACATTGTTGACGTTAATCCATATCACCCTGATCGAAAGCTGATCGAAGACCATTCGGATTTGATCCTAAATCCAAATTAACCTAATGGGAATGATAGGAATCAAACTATTAGGCCTTTGACCTACAACCGAGCTCGAGGACTAGAGGAACTAACAAGGAAAATGTTCCTACTATAGCTAACTCTTATCGAAGTCAAGTATCTCTTTGCCGATTCACTCTGCATTCTGAACCGAATGATTGCCTATCTCTTGGAGATTTTGTGCCTAATAATAGAATGTCGAGACATCTACCAAACCTCACGTGCTTACTCATTCATGCTTAAGTTGGCTACTTACTTAGCATCATTTTTGTTGAGAGGCTAAGAGAACGACACTAAACTAATCCTCAGTCACCCTTTCTCAAACAAGCAATTTGCTTGTACTCTTTTGTCTATATGCTCCAATAGTATCACTAATGTATCTCTACTACATGTATAGGACTCATGTAGAGGAATCTACTATACTAATCATTGCTTTTCTTAAATATTTATTTTTATCCTTTTGTATTCTTGTACATTACTTCTTTAGGACAATACCTTCTTTATCTTTTCCCTTTTAGGCAGGTTTCCCTAACTTGGTATAAATACCCTTTATACTTATAGTCATAACAATCGGATTACCATCAATACACTAAATATTCCTCTTTTGATAAACACTAATTGTTTACTTTAATTTCACTATTATCCTAACCCTTAAGTAAGGCTATGTGGTGAGTGACCTCACCGGACCATCTTGTGCATCACATCGAGTTGTGCCGTGAGGCTTTGGAAGTTCTATTAGTGCGTCATATCCTTTGGAGCTGTTCATGAGTTTTTTCTATTCTTCATTCACTCTTTCGTGCATTTCCCCATCACCCCTTTTCAAGCTTTTAGTAAGCTTAGACTCATCCAGCAACTGGCTTTATCTGTTCTTGGTTACTGTTCACATCATTCTCCCCCTGCTCATTCTCATCAAAGAGAAAAGTATTAAGAGATCTTCGTATGACCAAATAGTAGTCTCCTTTTTCAGGTTAGACCTAGGTATTAAAATCTTCCTTAAACTCATCTAACAGGTGATTAACATCAAATTCTTCCTCTTCTCCTTCACTTGCACTCTCCACTTTGAATCGAGGCTTATCTCCTTAAATGGCCATGATGCGTCGGTTCAAACATTGATTAGCCATACCTTCGAAACCAAGGCACTTGAAACACTTTATCTCTTAAGTCTACTTATTAGAGCTCTAACCTATCCTTTCTAACCTTAAGTTCCTCAACCTCAATCTTACCTTGACCATCATCAGGTTTGCTCAGTATCTAACCTTGGCATTCACCTTAGAACTATGTTGAGCTCAATCATATCACAGTTGACTCAACATACTAATGGTACTCTAGAAACTAGTTCAACTATTCGACACTCAGCTAAGCTGTTTTGCCTTCGCCTTTCAACCTATTGTTCTACTCAAATAGTCTCATCCAGATTTCTCAACCTCTATACCTCTAGTATATGCTCAACCTCGAATCTAAGTCTAGAAATGAACCTTATTATTATTCGTGCTTCCAGCTCATTTACATTATAGCTAATCATTAATAGCTAGAATTCTTGGACATACTCATCAATTGATCGGAGCCTTGTCTTAGTTCTTAGAGGTGTCAGAAAGCGTTTTGCTCATAGTATTCTATAACAAATATACTCATAACTCTCTTTATCTTATTCTACTTTTGGATTTCATGTTGGGCTCTTTGGCATATATTTTGTAATTTCTTCTACCACATTGTTGCATATCTAGAAAATTCAACCACTCAAATACTTATAAAGTCCTCATAATCATAAAAGTCAAATATCTTTTCAAACTTTTCCTCCTAGTGTAGATAGTCATTAGTACTACTAGATCCATTAAAACTCGAAATCTATACTTTGAGATATCCAGCTCCTTTAGGGGCTTGAAGCTCACACTCCTCGAATCTATTATGCTACTCCTCCTCCTCATACTCTTCAACTTCATCTAACTCAAGTTTCCTTCCCATAACTCTTTCAACATGTCAGGGTAGAGTAGGGTTCACATTAATAGCTTTGGGTACTCGATGCTCACCTACCTATCTTCTTGACCTATCTCTCACTTCATAGCCTTGTTCAATAACTCTCTCTTATAGCCAAGCGTCTATTGATCTCTTTACATAGATAGCCAAATTAGCCACAACAATGGTAAGGTCTTGGAGTTGCTTGTTAGTAGTTTACAGTGTTTATTAGGTAACTCAACCATGACCATGAGCATTACTTTCGGCATCATTAATATCTCCTTAAACACTACAATTTGACATTCCTAAAACTTGACTTCAGGAATTCCACTACTTAGCAAAAGATATCTCACAAACTTCAAAAATCGTTCTCACACGGTGACTTAAGAACTTACTATATTTTCTACTTAAGAAACAAAGTTTTAGAGAACATATACACTAACAAGAAATACCTTAACACTAAGCTTTCAATCACAACCTCAACCTCTGATACCAATATTATATGATGTTCTTAATAGCTTCGTAATCAATAAGGCTTATGTAAGGAGGAGTAATCAAGCGGGTCTTTTGAGATATCGAAGAAAATGGAATGATCGGGTCAGCTAACATAATAGCTTCCTTAAAGCTATTTGAAGGATATAATTCACTAATGAATGCCACACGACTTAGTACCTCACTTGATGTAGCTCATAAGCTGATACTAAGGTCCATTCACTACTAACCTCAAGCTACTTGGCAATATTAGATAAAAGTGTAGGAGAAATATACTCAAAGAAGGTATCTCTCAAGAATAGCAATATTCAATATCAGTCAAGGTGTAAGATGATTTCAGCTGCAATAACAGGATTATTTATAGTAAGTCATTTAGCACAACAATACAATAATGGAAAATTATATAAAAGGCAATGTGAAGTATATATTAAAAAGGGTAAATATGACAAATGATGAAAAGGAATATAGTACAATTTTTAAGAAAGTAATGGACAAGTGATGGTCTGTTACTAAGTATGTAGTTAGGGATCTTGGGGCATTATATCTAAGCTAAAATGATGTTGAGGGTGATTTGTGCTTGAAGCTGCCAAGTTGATCGAATGATGTTATAGTTCTGTACATTTGTAGAATACATCTCCACATGTAGTGACCTCAACCTTAGCACTTAATAGGTCAACCTCAGAGCACTCGTGTCAGGACCCTAAAGGGAGCCTAGTAGGATTACCTAAAATTTTTATAACATGTGTACACCCATGATATGAAAACCGCCTTGCAAGTCAGAGATTGCAAGACTCTAAATAATTACTCACTAAGGTTAATGATTTTCAAGTAATTAATTTATTATAACATGACATAATATATAATTATATATAACTATGGATATCCGGTATCCCACAGTTCCTCAGAACCGCAGAGAATCGGTATCCCCTACCAAATAATAAGACAGGATCACCAACATTATAAAACTGCAGGTAGAATTAAATTATCTTAAATTCTAACATGTGAATATTTTCTACAAGAGTATTTATGTATTACCTATAAAAATCTCAACTAATCCTAACACTAATGTACATATCTTCATCTCGCCCTCAGCACTCGAAACTTATCCCAATCCCATCGTATGTAAACCTGCAAAAGAAAGACTATTGGAGAATAAGCTACAAGAGCTTAGTGAGCAATCCCTCATACCATACTGGCAAACAAGTTGTCAAACAAATTATTACAACCATATGAATGCATGCACACGCAGTATGCCAAACAATATATGCAGTTGACCGGTACTGCATATAATATCGGATTTTAACGCCCTCCGAGATAAGGGTTGGAGATTACGCGGCACCAATCACGACCGGGCTCTAGCACCTGGGTTTTTACCCTTAACTTTGAATTCCATATTTCACAAAAACACATTTCCATTTCTAAAGATCCAATAGTTCACAAAGTCCCAGGCCTAGCGGTGAGGTGGCCCCCGCAGTCCACACTCACACCCTACAGCGGTGGTCTCTAAACGCGACCCCCAGCCACCCACGGTTAGCGTCTCCGGCGCCAATAGAACCCGCGAGCCAAGGGTAGGGTCTTGTTGTACCCATGCTCCTGCACGGTACTAATCAAATCATGTGAGAATCCATCCCTCCAAGGCCCTTCATTACCAACCGCGTGAAGTGACGGCCAGAACAAGTAATGCGATGCATGGATAATGCATGACCCTTTTGATTCAAGATAAGTCAATTATAATTAGGTCAGATTATGAGGTGATCAATCAATATCAGCAAACCATCCAAATCATATAAAAATCAATCATACCATCAAATCATCAATTATCGTATTCAATAATATTTCTTATAACAATCAATCAATCAATATCAATCGCACGCATATCCCGAAACCCCATACATCAAGTTATTGATATTCAATTTAAGTGCACTAACTACAAGCACAAACAAGTATAGAGTCATCGGGAGTACTCACTTGACTATAACGACTCGCTCTAGTCGTAATAACCGATCGGGAGATCCTCGCCCTCGTCGAGATCCTCGCCCTCGTCGAGATCACCTGATCATTACGAGATATCAAAGATAATAAGTAGTTGACTCAACTAAGGGTTCTAGATATCTATCTACCTAATTCTACTTAGATTACTATCAGCCCTTATTCGATTAAACCGAATTGCTAGTCGTACGTAACTTTTTCATTCTATTTTCAATATTTACGAATTTATAGTCGTTTTTCATCGTTTTCGGACGCACGTTCACACGGTAATGTCCGTTTTGGACGTTAAGACCCGTGTTTTACGATATGAACTAAATTTAGAGAAATTTTAACTATGAAAACTTAATTGCTCTTATTACTTATATTTATATCTTTTATTTATACTTAATGAGTTAGTTAACCCTTAAATCCTTATACTTAGAGGATTTTACTTTACTATTACTAATTCATGTACTTAATTAAGTATGATCCAATTTAGAAAGTGTATTAGGGTTTACTAATTTAGGATCCTAATTATGTTACACTCTTCTTCTTTTCTTAGTTTATAATCCATGCTTATGTCATGCTTACATCATCATTTGCTTATGTCATCTTTTACTTATGTAATGGCTTATGTCATCATATGCTTATGTCATCACTTACCTCATCATTTAATTACCTAAGCTTCACCTCACGCTTATGTCATATCTTAATGTCTTATGTATACTTTAATTAATCTCTTATGTACATATACCTTTATTATACTTATATGTATACTAGTATACTTAAACATATACTTATACATGTACTTATACTTATACAATATTTATACGTGTATACATACTCATATACCTATACGGTCATATACGTATTTTTATACACAAATTCGTATGTCTTATTTACCCTCTTAAGAAAGCTTCACAATTCCATTCTTTTTGTATTTTAAGGGTATATTTAACATGGCTTATGTATGTATAGTTAGTAGATGTTCAAATTGAGGTTATGTACATAATCAAAACTTATGTATAAAGGTATTTATATATGTATATCTCTAACATAACCTTATGTATACATACTTATAGACTTATACTCATGTCTTCCTTTCTTCTTCTTCACAATTCCTAATACCTACACCTAAAGATGGCAACTTTGCTCCCTCTTCTTCAAGACAAAACTAAACATATAATTACTTATCTAATCTACCTAATTAACTAACTAATGAATAATATAAAGCAACATAAAACAACTTA
This sequence comes from Lumnitzera littorea, assembly GCA_024138015.1. Lineage (NCBI taxonomy): Eukaryota > Viridiplantae > Streptophyta > Magnoliopsida > Myrtales > Combretaceae > Lumnitzera > Lumnitzera littorea. Next base: position 56,312,200 of record JAMXBB010000008.1, read on the forward strand.
AAGACATACCTTTAATTGTGTTGGAATTAAGAAGGCAAAAGGAAGAGTGTTGAGAGTGAAATGGGAAGAAGAAGCTTACGGCAATGGGGGCTTGTTTTTGTTTTGTTTCTTTTGATTTGTTTTGCTTATGGAAGAAGGAGAATGGTGGGGTCTACAAAGGGAGATGCATGGACGGCAATTTAAGGGAAGAAGGAAAAAGAAATGCAAAAGGAAAAGAAAAGAAAGGAAATCATGAGAAGAAGATATTTTTTTCTTAATGAAAGAGACACTTTTGTTGACTTTTTCAATTGTTGACTTTAGTCAACATGTGTTGACTTGGTCAACATTTTGACCTTGGTCAACTCTTCTTAAGTATATATAAATTTGTGTACATAATGTAGTAATTAAGGAAAATTAAGGGAAAAATGAAGGAAATGAGGGGAAATAAGAAATTTAGTAAATTGATTAGTAAAAATAGGTAATGAGATCTTCCATTAGGTATTTATATCTTATATACATCATTTGGTAAGCTACTTAGTATAATTGAGATGAAAAATAGCATTTAGGGTATTAAGGTTTACTACATTTAACCTAATCTTCAACTATATCCTTAACTCTAAGTGAGACTATCCTAATCATATACTTAAGACATAAATGTAATCTATGATTCATTATCTTAGTTTCTAAGGGATCATTTAAGCATTCTAAATGTTTATGCATGATTGAGGGTCATCTCTAACCTTTTACTAATGATTTGGCAAAATATAAGCATTATATTATCAATTAGGGTTTTAGGGTATATCATGGTGAATTAGTGCTTTTATATCCTTAAAGTTATAGTTTTAAGGTTCTTATTACTTTAAAGCACCATCTCTAATGTTTTTATACATTTAGGGTTTCATATATTCTTACGCGATTAAATTTTCGATTGTCATCTTAGGGTTTTGATGTGGTTCGAGGTTTTAGGGTCTTCGTATGTAGTTAGGGATTCAATTGATGATTTAAGGTCCTTCGTATCCACTTTAGGTTTTGGATTGAGATTTTTATTGGTTTTAATTCTCACTGGCTCTTTTGAGTTCGGGAATTTATCTACAGTTTAGACGTTTGTTTCTATACTTAGAAAGCTAAATTCGCGGGGTTTACAACTCGGCAACTCTATAGGTTAGAAAGGATAGGCTTAGTATGTAGTAGCCTCAGACTCGGCACCTAGTATATCAGCATCTAGGTAAGGGTCCAAATAGAGTAAAGTGTGTCCAAGTTGTGACTTATGAAAGTGCACTTATAGCTCTCCCACATACAAAAGCTCACCCTCGGCAAGTTGACATGAGATAATCTTCCTAATGAGAGACTGGAAGCCCTAGAGATGGGTGTAAGTTAGAGGTTCGAAAGTCAATAATCCATCAAGTGTTGTTACATCCCAAACTAAAGAGTTGTAATAATCCTGCCATGCAAACCAACTTAAGTTAAAACTAGCCACTTTAACCTCTAACGTAGTTATAGCTTACATAAAGGGTTTACTACTCTACCACTTTAAGATATCCAATTTTGAATCTAATTAACATTAACTTGTAGGGTATAATATAAAAAAATAGCTTTTGAAAATAATTTTGTTGCTCAAATGCTCAAGAAAATCAAGATTTACAAATCATATGGGGTACAAAATCTCAATTTTAACAAAAAGTTTCAAGAATTAAATTGATCTGAAAAGATAAAGCATTAGTAAAGGATTTACAAAGTTTACAAGTTTATAGTGCATAGTATTAATATTAATAGTTGAAAACTAGAGGGTCACTAATGGAGACGCTATTAGTTTCCCTATAAGTTAAAAAAAATGATAAATAAATAAGAATTTAACCCATTAGGCTTGAATATCACCCCTAACCCAATTATCTAATCTTTTAGGACTTGGACAAGTACCGGTAAATTTACTAAAAACCTATAGAATAGCTATAGGGGAATGAGCAACAACTTGCTCGGTAAGTGAGATGAAGCCAATAACTTGCATTTGATATAGAGCAACCAAGTTTTTTAAGCAGGTTTAGTTAGAAGCTATGCATACACAAGCAAATGACATTGCATAATGTTATCTTGTCTATCGTGAGATCAAGGAAATTATGCTCGCTCAAACCTAGGTTAAGAAATTCAGCACCTTACAAATGAATTGAAATCGAACTAGGGCTTATGCAATGGAGGGCACACTTTGCCCGAGACTTCACTTCGAACTACAATCCCCAACCTTACTGCGACCTCTTCTCATGTCACTTAGTTTGAATAAGGGTAAGAAGATAACCATTTCAGCTACCTTCATCAAAGGATCCATGTTTGGCTCGAGAACCCTAGTTGTTCCCCTAGAAAAAAAAGGGAGGATATAAAAGAATAAAGTCATAAAAATAGAATAAAGCATGACTAAGTTATAAGTAAAGCATATTAAGGTCTCAAGTAAAGGTTTAATGAGGGATAATGTTGGAAGTATGTAAGTTTCTAAACTTAGCTAGTACGTAATATATATTATATTATTTCCTAGAAACTCTTTTAGACTTCTTAGAGCTATTGAATATGACTCTTCCACTAAAAACCTAAGAAACCCTCAAGGTATATCAAGTATTTTATTAAAACTTATTGGTTTTTAGAAGAAAAAGTTAGATCGATATTACATCCCTCTTGGTAGTGTAACTCATCTAAAGAAAGGAATCTGAAGGCTTATACAATCTTTGGAGACTTCCAATGGTAAGCGAAGAGTCAATTGTGGAATATAGGTTTTGATTATATCTAAGTGATACACATTGATATTTTAGGGTTATGCATTGATTGGCTATGGAAAAATAGAGAAACCCAAAAGAATTGTCAAAAATTAAGGTAAAATATCCTTTACACCATAGATTTTTCTCATAATCTTTCTATTTAAGAAGATTATAATGATGATTTGGTAGTTAAAATGATAAAAGTAATAGAAAAGTTTGATGTTGATGGAGTAAGTATTGAATTTAAATCAAGGGTTTAGAGATGTGAAATTTGTAATGAATTGCCAATGAGGTTTTTGTTGAAGAATTGGGTTGTTTTTAATAATTTAAGGGTGTTTTGATCCTTGTGTTGCGATCTTAGAGGATAAAATAGGTTTAGAAAGGTTTTAGACAAAAGTGGGAAAAAAAAAGTTCAACCAAAAAGTTACTCGACCAAAAGACACAACCATATCTTTGGTCATATCCCTTACAGCAGGTGACATAGGCTGGTAGACTAGAAAGTTATACGACAAAAAGACACAACCGTGTCCCTTGTAGTAGTGAAGTGTAACTCATTAAGTTACACAACTAAAAAGACACGATCGTGTACCTAATCATATAGTAGGCTTTGCTCCAACAAGTTAAATTTTTTTTTCCTTCTTTTTGTGTTATTCCATTGTTACATCTAATGTAAATCCCTTTAGTTTTTCATTAAGTGAATTTAAGGAAAATTAATTGACCTAAAGGTGAGTTTTAGGTAAGAGAAATCGTTTATCTAATATTTAAAAGGCTTAATGAGTATTCATTATTTCTAAGATTTTAAGCTAGGCTTGATTCCTTGGTACTAGATTTCAAATATCGAGGCATGTAACACTTGCTTGTTGTATGGGAGTATTAGGATAGTAAAAAAATTAAAATGAATTAAATGTATATCCGACTTATGTTTCTTTTTGTTGCTTATGTTTGGCTCATCCTAGGGGTTCAGAGTAGTAGATCCCTATGGAGCAATCCTAATAATCCTTACGATGTCTTGTCCTTAGTGGAGTCACACTTAGAAATGTTTTAGGGAAGATTTAGGTGTTGTAAAAGGGCCCGAAGAGGCATGTCCAAAGCTAGGTTATAGAGGGGCTTAAAGAGATACGGCCAAACACTACGTTGTGATACATTGATGATGTGATCGAGTCGTGAGGACCACCATTGTATATTTGTGTTACTAGCTTAAAAGTTAAGATAAATGAATGAATTGTGTGGATTACTTGCTTGCACTTCTATGCATGTGAATATGTATTTCTTAATCATGTGCGTGTACTTGTGTATTATGTATTGGGCTTTGACTCACTTTATTATATTTTCAGATATAGGACTTACAGTTGTACTACTTGCATTTAATAACTTATGAAGCTAATTGTTATAGCCATGGGAATGAGAAGACTGAAGACGACGTATGATATTGAAGAATATCCCTAGAAATTAAATGATAAGATTATTTAGTCTTATATGGTAATAATAATTGATTAGGCATTAATATTTCTTAACTAAAAGTTATTTGAGTAATTTTTTTAAGATTTAATTATACAAGATTATTTAGAGGCTTTTACAGTATTATTTGAAGTTTTTAGTCGAATGTTATGCTTAACGTGTCATTTAAGACTAGGGACATGTAGTGGTCTGTGATGTCCTCGCTTTTAGGGTGTTGCAGATAAAGTGATATTAGAGCATAGGTTATAAATACTTGGAAAAAATAACAATAAGCAATAAATCAATAGGACGATTTAATGATGAGAGAGGTAAAATGTGGGCTAGGTTTTACCTTAAGAGAAAATTTATGTTTTGGATTGACATTTACATGAAATTATATTATTTGATGTTATTATTTATTTTGGAGATTTCTTTTAACTATTTGAGAATAATATATATCTTCATCATTGTCTAGTTATGTTTAGGAGGTTAAAAAAAAAAAGAATAGGAGTATAGTACTTGAGAGTAGAGATATATAGTAAAAAAATAGGATAATATAGTAGAGATATATAGTAAAAACATACCATTAAGGTAAAATGTTTTTTATTAAATAGTTTGGAGAGATATATGCTACGAGTAATATGTCTTAGATTATGGAATTTATAACCATGAAAGCGTATTAAGTCAACCTATAATTTTGATTAGTAAATAAAAGAAGGAATAATAATGATGATGATGTAATAAATAGTTGTTAATAATAATACCATTGAGATCCATGTAAATTCATAAACCTTTAGAAAACTATCTTTGACCAATATGTAATAAAACATGAAATTAATAAAATATTTAGGAAATGGGAGAATACAAAATGGTTATAAATAACTCTAATTAATAGCATAAATATGACAAAGCAAGAAACAAAAGTATTTTTTGGAAGAAAATACAATGGACCAAACATAACCCTTATATAAGAATTATTACCTACTAAAGAATTATATGGAAAGTTGAAAATAGTCAAAGTAGTAAATATAGTAAGAATACATTTAATTATTACAAGAATATTATACATCAATTTTTCTTGGATGACACAGACGTTGCACGTAAATGAATGGTCGTTTTAGTCCAATTGGGCACGAGTATAGAAATGAAATTCATCTCGAATTTCTGGATGACAGACATTGCACGTAAATGAATGGTCTTTTTCGTCCAATCCATTGCTGCGTAAGAAAATTGGGCACAAGTATAGAAATGAAATTCATATACGCATCAGTTCATATATCAAAAAATCAATAGAGAAAATTACTGTAAATTAAGAGGTTTCAGCATCATCCAACCACTCTGCCCTAAATGTTGTTATATATGAACATAGTAGAAACATTTGAAGACCCTTTTTTTTTTTACTACTCAAGCCTTAGATACATTTCAAGAAAGCTAAATGAAACCAAAGTTTCATGTTCGGTTTCCTTAGATAATTGTAGAAGGAAGGTGCTAGGTAATTAATTTGTTGTTATACGTGCATGTTTCACTCTTTTGTCTTAGTAGACAAGTGCCTTTTGCCTTCATATAAAAATAAACGTAATAAAATTTCAAATTCATTTCAGTCAAATAAAGTATTATTTTTTTTCAACTGTTTCAATTAGTTTCCAATTTCAAATCTATGTATTTTAATCAATGCATTGTTTAGTCTAATACTTTAAAACCCTAAAAGTTTCCAAAAGTAAAAAAAAAAAAAAA